>JAZKJV010003188.1:0-600000 GCA_037367405.1 Ottelia alismoides
TGTTCAATTACTGAACCGGAAGACATGAGCTCACTCATGAGATATTGGAAAGAATCAAATTCCATGCGCATGGTCGTCTCGCTTTGGAAGCTGGACTGAATTTTTAGGTTTAATATATACTTTTGGAAAGTATATGACCAAGACCTAGGTATGATATATGCTTTTGGAAAGTATATGATCGATTCCGACTCCCAGTGATCGAATGAGAAACTTACTGATAAAACCATGAAGTAGACAGTGTAAAGTTGATCTAATACTTTGGGTTTATTCTGAGTCTTCTAGTATGCAGGATGTACAGGTATCGGGAATACCTGAGGGTGATGTGATCATAAATGATTGTATAACCATGACACTTCCATTCCTAGGGAGTGATGAAACAGGTCTGGATTTTAGTGACTCCTCCTGGTAGAGAAGTAATCTGATCTTAGTCCCAATGTTGGACATTAATCTGAATATGATTCAGATGCAATAAGAAAATTAGATTTGCGGTCTTGATTTAATCAAGCATCTATGGGATGCCCACGATCTGGATATGAGATATGATCTCAATATCCAAGTCACTATACGTGGAACAATACAATCGCCCTGTCCTTATCTCCAAGTATCTGCGGAAAGATCGCATTATTCTTGAAGGGTTCGAGAATAATTCCATAATATCTGAGCAATGAAGAAATGATGATTAAATGTGATTTAATCATATTGATGTGTGAATAAATTATCCAATTTAATTAAATGTGACTTAATTATTATGGATAAGAATAATGTGGATAGAAATATCCAATTATTCACAATATATTATAAATATGATTTATAATGTATTAGAGAGAGCTAATTATAATTTATATGTGTTGATTAATTATTATGTGTATTGGATACACATTGTGTAATTAATTGACAATGTAAATTATATGTTGTTTTGGGTTGTAAATATGATTCACAATTTTTCAATGTCAAGATTGCAATATTCTCAAATATAATTGTGAATTATTTTTGAAGAATAAAACCCAACAAAAGTTGTTGGAAATAAATAAAGAGATTTTCATGGAGATATGCAATCTCATGACATGTCTTAAGATTGCTCTCCTCATGGAAAGCTTGGGCGGCACCCAATTCCAAATAGGAATGGGTGGCCGTCCATATGGAATGTACATGGAGATGTAATCTCCATGTATATTCTCTCCTTATTTATTTGGTGTAACTTTGGATTAATTTGTATTTGATTTTGTCAAATATATTTTGATATAAATTTGTTGGTTTTACCAACAACAATCTTAGCCATTGGATTGACATAAATCAATCTCATCGATTGATTTTGTATGTCACATGGATTGAGTTCCATGGATCCCAAAACTCTATAAATAGAGAGGCATACCATGCTCTCTAAGGTACATAGAATATTGGAGTCTATCTCTCTCTTTCTTCATACACGACAGCCCTCTCTCGCCATCGCGATGCCGCTTCGACATTCTTCATTTTTCCGTCTTCTTGGAGTGTTGCACTCACGAAGGAGACATTCAATCTCGTGCGATGAGATCTGGAGCAACTACGCTTGGATCAACTTCTTGGATTGCGAGGACAATGCGGTTCATCCCCGCGCTCGCAAGCGGTCTCACCGACGATCGGACTTGAGACAGAAGGTCTCTTCTCTTAGAGACTCGATCAACCACGCTTCAAGAGGTATTGCATTATACTTGTTGTGGTTATAGATGAAATGATCTGAGAATCGTTCTCGGATCATGTGGTTTCATCGAATAAAAAAATTTTAAATTCCGCTGCACCGAACAACTAGTGCGACTAGTCGTTCTTCGTCGTATCCGATATGACGATCACGCTTCCGTGATGCGCTTGAGGATAACTCCATATCCTTCAAGTGGTATCAGAGCCTTAGGTTGACGGTTTCGAATATGATTCGAAAACCGAGGACGACTTGCGTTCGTTAAGGCCGCGAAAGTTTTTATCGCATTTGATTTCGCAGATCTGTTTAGTAAATAATTTCGGCCACGTTTAAAATGTTTAAGCACGAATTATTTCTTGCATTTTGTTCCCCATTAAATAAGGAAACCATAGGATCTGAGTTTGCGTAAATCGGATTTCGTATGCTCTAGATATGGTTGTCTTAATGAACTTGTATGCACTGTTGCGGGAACAGTAGATTTTAACATGATTAAAGAGTTAATTATTTTTATCATATGCCTCGAAATGCGTGAAACTTAACTTGGCTTCTTTCCTAAATCAAGTTAGCAATCTTTGAAAATTGAGTTTGTCTAATTTGGATTTAAATTGATTGAGATATGTTAATTTTAGTGAGTAGGGGTCACTACTGAAATTACAGTTCTAATCTAGAACCAAGTGATTGTCAATTAGTGAAATTAATTGTTAATTTCGTGAAATAATCATGAAAAATATTTGTGAAATATTGGATTATGATTATTTACATAATTGACATGGCCTCAACCAATTAATTGATTATCTTTGATCTAAATCTTAATTGGAAACACAATCATCAAGCTTGATGCTTGAATAGTGATTGTCATTTAATCAATTAGTGAAATTAAATTATTTAATTTCCTGGAATAATTGTGCATAAATATTTATGAAATATTTGATGATAATTATTCCCTTCAATGACATTTCCTTAACCAATAATTGATTAGATCACTAATTGGTTACATGATCAACATTCCAACAAACATGTTGCTTGAATAGGACTTCGGATTTGTTTAGCAAATCTCATTATAATGTTAATCAAAAAATTGTTTGGATTATTATTATATGGTATAATTTTGGTTGAAGAACCCATGATCATCTCAAGTACAATATGATTTATTTTGCATTATCCTTTCCTGAGGTGGATATGGTGTCTTGTCGGAGAGCATTGGGGTTGCGGGTTGCAACATATGTGGTCCGTCCCACTCTCGTTGGTACTGGCCATGACAGCGGGTAGGGTTAGTATAATGCTTGTGAAATCATGATGTATTTCTAATTATTAAAATTCGAAATAATACGTATTTGAGATAATACCATAATTCAAGTAACAATAAAATATTTGTTCGATACTAATTGGATCATTAATTTAATATAATTAGATTAATTAGAATCCAATTAAAATTAAAACACTCTATTACGAATAGAGATGTTATTTCCTTTGGAAGAATTAATCAGAATGAATATGATTCATAGTGATAAATTAGAATTTGATTAAGATATGGGGGATCACATAAGTGACATCCATGGTCTCCCGTCAAGGCGAAGGGTTCCGTCGCCAGGGATTGCATGTGAGAGACGCCTGTCCGAAGTGACAGCTCCTGTATGCAAGCGCATCTGGATCGGGCTCGTTGCTTCTCGAAAGAGTAAGGACATATGCGTAATGACCCCAATATCGTGTCCTCATATTATTGGGGCGATATTGGATTGCACATAGCGAGTTGTATTCCTCTTGACGGTTGGTTCAATTAATGGCGGGTCAACATTGCCTTAGGGGCGGTGGGCCCGGGTGTTAAAGACCGAATTGGGAGATGCAAGTTGGACTTGCAAGGTGGAATGTGTTCCCGCTTCTTTTTATCCGAGTTGTAGGTTCTCATATTATTGGGATGCAACAAAGATAAGGAAGGAGATCCCAGATCTTGCTTGAGATATAATGGTAAGTATATCTCTTACATTGAAAGTGATTAAGGGAATGAACTTTTAGCGTTGACATGGCAAGATAACTTTGATATAAAAATGCCTAAATCAAAGTAAAATATGTATATATATATAAATATATACACTTATGCAAATTTCTTATTTCAAATAATCCTTCATTAAACCTACTCAATGTTATACTCAATGATAACCAATAAAATATCATGGATTGATCTCATGATCCAGATATTGCACTTACAGTTGGACACATAATATATGTGGTTGCAGTATGCAAGTTTCCTCATAATAATGAGGAATGACAATTAAATAGATAATAGATTTACAACCCTAGGGTTTGTATGTCTCTATAGTCTTGATCTCTCATCGGATGTACTTTGGAAGTGATATGTCGATGATGATCGCAATTGTCAAATAATCCTTATAAAATTAATGAAGATATTCTGGCATATATATGTGCTCTTGACATTTAACATGAATGAGATGGTTCACTGCATCATGCAGAATGGTGGCTCTATAAGAGATGATGTATTCAAATTGTTTGAGTAGCTACCTGAACCTATGTTTTAAGAGTTTAGATGGATGTAGATGATGAGTGTCATTATTCTATTATCTATACTCTAGTCATTCATGAAGCTTCATAGTATTCATATTGTATGAATTTAATGAAGCATATATAAATGTTGAAATGATCTTACATGGAATTCTTTTGAATTTAACGTAAGAGATCCTTAGTCTTAAGCAATGGTTGCTCATAGATAAAGGGAGCGTAGTGGAAGCATGGGTTGGACCCAAGTAAGAAGTGTAGTCAAAGAATTGACTATACCTCTGTGACTTCCATATGACATCCAAAGAGTTGGATGAATACCAACACTGCAATAAATTGATGTGTTGATAGTACGACTATCAAGTATTTCTAGAATCCTTAGAGAAGGACTCGGATGGAGCATCAGAATAACCTACATAAACCATTGATATTGACTTACTTATTGAATAAGATAAAGTCTAATAGTTGTATCTAAATCTTCGAACAACACTTGCAATGGGTTGCATATGTTTTAGAAGACTGAAAAAATTTGATCTTAAGGTTTATAGTTATCTAGATGGACACTGATGCAATTGTTGCAACAATTTCTATTGGATCACTAGACTTCATAATTTCAGTGGGAGAGCCCTTAGTCTTAGAGAATGTCTCTATGACCTAGACATTAGAATGCACTCATTGTTTGTTTCTAAATGTTGGAAATAAACATGAATTCTGGAATGGACCTATCATAAAGAGTTATGATGAAGATATTTCAGAAAGTAATCTAAAATCTAGTGGGCTCCACTAAATTAGAAAATTAATGAATGGTTCATTAACATTTCTAAATGCTAAAATTGAACCTTGAGATAAATAGGAGGACGAAGATCATTTGACAATGATTGAGCATCAATCCTTGGACATTTGTCTATTGATTTGATCAATAGACTAGTAAGAGATGAAACTTTAGAATGTCTAAAATTCCAAAATTACATACTTATGAATATTGTATTCAAAGAAAAATGTCCAATACACCCTTCTCTGGGAAAGGTGTAAGATGTCAAGGTAATCAGGATCTCATACATATTGATGTATGCGGATCATCTATATCATAGTAAACATTATGGATATGTGATATCTGTTGATGATTACGTATGATATGAGATTTCTTCTCTCCACCTAATGAAACCTTTGAAATGTTCAAAGATTTCATAATTTTTGTTTGGAACCAAAGTCTAATGGAAGATGAAAATGAATTTGGTCTAATCTAGGTAATCAATACCTATTAGATGAATTCATGGTATACCTTATGGAGAAAGGAATATCATTCCTATCTCACTCCTCCTAATGAACCTAAACTCATTAGAGTTGTAGGGAGATATAATTGGATCATGTGTGACATGATTCGATCAATGATGAATTTTTAGCATAAATTCCTCTTAGTATCAAGGTATATATGTAGTAGAGACTACATATAATTCCATGCAAGTAAGCTGGAATTGAGCACTTGAGAGTGCTGCTTCATTAGGAAAATAAAGGATCGTATTGGATACCTACTTTATGACCTTGAGATTCTTAAAATATCTCATCTTTGAGAATGTGATTCTTAGAGGTTGAGACTCTTGAGAATCAAGATGAAAATGAAGTGTAGGAACTCATTTAATCTTGAGAAGATAATGAGGCTCCTGAAATTGGAAACTAAAAGGACAATTGAAGAGGAAACACTAATACCTCTTCAAATGAGTTTGAGGATGTATTCCATGTATCAGAGAAATCTGATAATGATCGAACTTCATGTGATGAAGCTTCTGAAGATCATAGCATGGATATATGGATGTTAGCAATAAAAGTCTAATGTAGACTTCATATACAAGTGTTGTATATGGACCCTCGAGGATCCACCTCTATGGGTAAGACCTGTAAAGGTGTAAATGGATCTTCAAGAGAAAGGGAACCTGATAAGAAGGTAGAAATCTTCAAAGCACGGTTCGTAGCCATGAGCTAAACACTGGAAGAGAAGACATTGTTTGCAATGAGACTTGCTCTTCGGTGACCATGCTTAAAACCATCAGAATATTGCTAACCTTAGCTACACAACTTGACTATTGCATCTTCAAGATGTAAGTCAATACTACATTCCTCTACGAATACCTCTTTGAGGATATTCACATGAAGTAGCCCCAGGGCTTCATGGTTGAGGAAAACAAGGTATGCAAGCCAAGGAATCCATCTATGGACTCAAACTAAGCTTCTTGAAGTTGGACCATAAGATTTGATGAAATTATAAATGTTATGATTTCAGATAAAATCTTGATGAGCCATGTGAACCATAGTGGGAGTGCCTTTTGTGTTCATCGTGCTAAATGTAGATGATATCCTAATAATTTAAATGATATAAGGATAATAATATGTGTTTTATAATCTGGTTGTTCCATATCTTAAAATATGATTTCAAAGATACCTCATATATCTTAGTTCTGATGTTGTTCAGAAGCAAAGAGTAGAAGATATTGGGACCTTCACATTTGTAGTACACCTTGGACATATGCTATTCTTAGAAATTCCAAGAAAGGCTTCCATCCCTTAAGATATGGTACTGACCTATCTAAAGGGATAATACCTCAAAGAGTTGAGGAAGTGAATGCTAGAACTGCTTGCACTTGTGCATCAATTCTGAGAAGCTGGGTGTGTACTAGATGTGTAGAAAAGCCAGATGGCTTCCGTGCAGTGGGAGTAGTAAACTATTACTAATCCTACTATGGAAATAAAACACTTGGTTGCAGTAATAACAAAATCTTCATAGATGACAAGATTTTGAGATAGTGATCTCAGATGTCTTATCTTCAAAAGTTTAAGACTTTATAGATAGTGATCTAAAAGGTCTTAACCGTAGATACCTTTGGAGATAGAGATCTCCGAGAATAAGGGTATTCTGATAAGGATAATGAAAATGCTGGTTATGATAATTGATAAGCTGTAGTGTCAAGGACACTATAACTAACAAGATTGAGTATTAGTTGCATAAGATGCAACATTCGCATTGGATGCGAGCACTGTTACTGGGGATATGCAAGTGCCGTATAAGGACATGACGTAGTCTTGCGGGAACAGAGTGACTGATCAGCTTACCTAGCTATTTTCTAAATAGTCTATGATTGTCACATGAGTGTGAGTTTAAATGATTAGCCCATTAATGGCTCTTTGTTCTAGTAGGAGATTGTTGGAAATGCGAGCCCACGGCGAGCCATTATGCAATAAATGTTATTGCATATATCATTCATTGATCTGAAATGAAGAATGAATAATTTGCATAATAGGTCCCTTAGTACAATTAGGGTTATGTACCATGGTCATCGTAATAATCATGCAGCTGTTGATTCAACTATTGAATCATAGAGGCTGGTGCTTGGATGAATATCTAAAGAGATAGATTGAGGACTCATCAAGCACCATCAAATGATTGTTAAGAGATGATCTCCAGCCTGAGTAGGAGATGGAAATCCATATCTCTTTAGGCTGATATCTGACCGACCTCTTGATGTAGGTCCTCTGAATAGGAATAGAGATTCGTAGGTGTCAGATTAGTTAGGTCAAAGAGTTGACTTAACGAAATCGAGATAACCAAAGTCCTATATCGTAGCTGTCACGATACAAGCACGCGTCCTCTGTCCGGAGACAGATGTGTTACTATATATCTAAGTATGTACATTTGGCAGACCAATAGGTTGATGACCTAACCAAGGTCTATACACCGGCGCGCTGGTGTACATATAAGGGCATATGAGTAATAAGATCTCTCAAAGGGATCATACATGTTCAGTTACTGAATCGGAAGACATGAGCTCACTCATGAGATATTGGGAGGAATCAAATTCCATGCGCATGGACGTCTCGCTTTGGAAGCTGGACTAAATTTGTAGGCTTAATATATACTTTTGGAAAGTATATGATCAAGACCAAGGTATGATATATGCTTTTGGAAAGTATATGATCGATACTGACTCCCAATGATCGAATGAGAAACTTACAGATAAAACCATGAAGTAGATAGTGTAAAGTTGATCTAATACTTCGGGTTTATTCTGAGTCTTCCAGTATGCAGGATGTACAGGTATTGGGAATACCGGAGGGTGATGTGATCATAAACGATTTTATAACCATGACACTTCCATTCCTAGGGAGTGATGAAACGGGTCTGGATTTTAGTGACTCCTCTCGGTAGAGAAATAATCTGATCTTAGTCCAAATGTTGGACATTGATCTGAATATGATTCAGATGCAATAAGAAGATTAGATTTACGGTCTTGATTTAATCAAGCATCTATGGGAGGCCCGCGATCTGGATATGAGATATGATCTCAATATCCAAGTCACTATACGTGGAACAATACAATCACCCTGTCCTTATCTCCAAGTATCTGTGGAGAGATCGCATTATTCTTAAAGGGTTCGAGAATAATTCCGTAAGATCTAAGCAATGAAGAAATGATGATTAAATGCGATTTAATCATATTGATGTATGAAGAAATTATCCAATGTAATTAAATGTGATTTAATTATTATGGATAATAATAATGTGGACAGAAATATCCAATTTTTCATAATATATTATAAATATGATTTATAATGTATTAGAGAGAGCTAATTATAATTTATTTGCATTTATTAATTATTATGTGTATTGTATACACATTGTGTAATTAATTGACAACGTAAATTATATGTTGTTTTGGGTTGTGAATATGATTCACAATTTTTCAATGGCAAGATTGCAATATTCTCAAATATAATTATGAATTTTTTTTGAAGAATAAAACCCAACAAAAGTTGTTGGAAATAAATAAAGAGATTTCCATGGAGATATGCAATCTCATGACATGTCTTGAGACTGCTCTCCTCATGGAAAGCTTGGGCGGCACCCAATTTCAAATAGGAATGGGTGGCCGTCCATATGGAATGTACATGGGGATGTAATCTCCATGTATATTCTCTCCTTATTTATTTGGTGTAATTTTGGATTAATTTGTATTTGATTTTGTCAAATATATTTTGATCTAAATTTGTTGGTTTTACCAACAACAATCTTAGCCATTGGATTGACATAAATCAATCTCATCCATTGATTTTGTATGTCACATGGATTGAGATCCATGGATCCCAAAACACTATAAATAGAGAGGCATACCATGCTCTCGAAGGTACATAGAATATTG
Source organism: Ottelia alismoides (assembly GCA_037367405.1). Lineage (NCBI taxonomy): Eukaryota > Viridiplantae > Streptophyta > Magnoliopsida > Alismatales > Hydrocharitaceae > Ottelia > Ottelia alismoides. Next base: position 9,376 of record JAZKJV010003188.1, read on the forward strand.
GAGTCTCTCTCTCTCTTTCTTCATACAAGACAACCCTCTCTCCCTCTAATTTTGGTGGTCGTCCACCATACCCTAGAGGAGAGAATCGTATATGCTCTCGCCACCGCGCCGCCGCTTCGACGTTCTTCGATTCTCCGTCTTCTTGGAGTGCTGCACTCACGAAGGAGATGTTCGATCTCGTGTGACGAGATCAGGAGCAACTATGCTTGGATCAACTTCTTGGATTGCGAGGACAATGCGGTTCATCCCCGCGATCGCAAGCGATCTCACCGACGATCGGACTTGAGACGGGAGGTCTCTTCCCTTAGAGACTCGATCAACCACGCTTCAAGAGGTATTGCATTATACTTGTTGTGGTTATAGATGAAACGATTTGAGAATCGTTCTCGGATCATGTGATTTCATCGAATAAAAAATTTTTAAATTCCGCTGCACCGAACAACTAGTGCGACTAGTCGTTCTTCGTCGTATCCGATACGACGATCATGCTTCCGTGATGCGCTTGAGGATAACTCCATATCCTTCAGTTACTTAAAATAGTGGTATTATCACAAAGTACGTATGATTCGAATTTTAATAATTAGAAAATACATCATGATCTCTCAAGCATTATTCGTTCCCTACCCGTTGTCATGTCCAGTACCGACAGGAGTGGGAGAGATCGCTCACGGTTTAACCTACTACTCCAACACTCCCCGACTAGGCACCATATCCACATCGACAAAAGATAATGCCGAGTCAATCACTTTCTACTTGAGATGATCATCGGTTTTTCAACCTAAATTATACCATATAGTAATAATCAAAACCATTTTGATTATAAGGAAATTTGCTAAACAAATTCCCAAAACCCTATTCAACTAACAAGTTTGATGAAAGTGTATCAAGTAACCAATTGGTGATCTAGATCTAATCTAGTCATTCATTGGTTGAGGCAATGTCATTTTAGAGAAAATTTATGATTCTAATAATTCCCAAATATTAGCCATAATTATTCCAGAAAATTAACCATTAATTTTACAAGATACATAAATGACAATCATAAGAATTATGGTTGAGTATGTAATTTTCAACATTGACCCTCACCAACCAAAATTAGCATATCTCTTTCATTTTAAATCCAAATTAAGTCAAATCAATTTCCAGAGATTGATAATTTGATTTAAAATAGAAACCATGTGTTTAACACGTATTTCCAGGTATTTTAAAATAGTAATAAACATCTTAATTAAAACGATCATAACTTTAGCAAAGGAAATCCAAATTATGAAAACTCAAATTCCACATCTTCCTTTTTTAATGGAGAACATTATCATAAATTCATGTTTAAACATTTTAAACAGGGTCGAAAAAATATCACAAAATAGGGCTGCGAAAATTGAAATGCGACAAAAATTTTTACGAATCCCAACGAGCCCAAATCTTCGTAGGTTCATGGATCTCATCCAAAACCTTCGACAACCTGGTTGTGATACCACTTGAAGGATATGGGAGAATCCTCAAGAGCATCACGGAAGCATGAGGATCGCATCGTATGAAATCGAGAGCGACTAGTCGCTCCCGGCAGCAGAAATATAAATTTTTAAATGACGAAACCACATGATCCAATAACACTTCTTGGATCATTTCATCTAAACCACAAATAGGTACTAGGGTTACCTCTTGAAGCATGGTTGCGATCGAGTCTTTAAACTAAGAGACCTCCTATCTCAAGTCCCATCCAACGGAAAAGACGCTTGCGTGCGCGTTGATGAGACGCGTGCTCCTCGCAATCCATGTTGATGATCCAAGCGACGAATCTCCTGATATCGTCACACGAGATCCATCATCTTCTTCATGAGCAAGACACACTGAAGTAGATGGAGATCCACAAGTAGATGATCCGGTAACATAACGACGATGTTGCGGCGATGATGTCTCTCTCAATGGCTCCATGGTGGACGACCATAAGAGAGAGAGAGAGAGGTGTTAGCAATGTGAGCCCCCGACGAACCATTCCTACAATAATGTTATTGTAATAAATAAATTATCAATAAAATTTATTGATTATTTTTCACTCCCTTTCTGAGATTGAATGAATGAATGCACTATAAGGTCCCTCTGTACAATAAGGGTTTTGTACCATGGACAACTTGATGATCATACAGCTGTTGATTCATAGAATGAATCATAGAGGCTGATGCTTGGATGAATATCTAAGGATTTAGATAGAGGACTCACCAAGCATCGTCAAATGATTGTTAAGTGATGATCTCCAGCCTAAGTAGGAGATGGCAATCCTTTCTCAAATGGCTAATATTTGACTGACCTCTTGATGCAGGTCCTCTGCATGGGAATAGTGATTCGAAGGTGTCAGATTAGTTGAGTCAATGGGTTGACTTAACGAGATCGAGATAACCAAAGACCTATGTTGAATGCTGTCACAGTATAGGCATGCATCCTCTGACCGGAAACAGACGTGTTGCTATATGTCTGAGTATGTACATTTGGCAGACCAATAGGTTGATGACCTAACCGTGGTCTATACAACAGCGAGTTGGTGTGCATGTAAGGACATATGAGTAATACGATCTCTCAAAGGGATCATACAGGTTCACTTATGAACCGGGAGACTTGAGCTCACTCATGAGGTATTGGGACTGATCGAATTGTTGGAAATGCGAGCCCACGGCGAGCCATTATGCAATAAATGTTATTGCACATATCATTCCCTGATCTGAAATGAAGAATGAATAATTTGTATAATAGGTCCCTTAGTACAATTAGGGTTATGTACCATGGCCATCTTAATAATCATACAGCTGTTGATTCAACTGTTGAATCATAGAGGCTGGTGCTTGGATGAATATCTAAAGAGTTAGATTGAGGACTCATCAAGCACCGTCAAATGATTATTAAGACATGATCTCCAGCCTGAGTAGGAGATGGCAATCCTATCTCTGAAGGCTGATATCTGACCGACCTCTTGATGCAGGTCCTCTGCATAGGAATAGAGATTCGGAGGTGTCAGATTAGTTAGGTCAAAGAGTTGACTTAACGAGATTGAGATAACCAAAGTCCTATATCATATGCTGTCATGATATAGGCACGCATCCTCTGACCAGAGACAGATGTGTTACTATATGTCTGAGTGTGTACATTTGGCAGACCAATAGGTTGATGACCTAATCAAGGTCTATACACCGGTGTGCTGGTGTGCATATAAGGGCATATGAGTAATACGATCTCTCAAAGGGATCATACAGGTTCAGTTACTGAACCGGAAGACATGAGCTCACTCATGAGATATTGGGAAGAATCAAATTCCATGCGCATGGTCGTCTCGCTTTGGAAGCTTGACTGAATTTGTAGGTTTGATATATACTTTTAGTATATGATCAAGACCTAGGTATGATATACGCTTTTGGAAAGTGTATGATCGATACCGACTCCCAATGATCGAATGAGAAACTTACTGATAAAACCATGAAGTAGACAGTATAAAGTTGATCCGATACTTCGGGTATAGTCTGAGTCTTCCAGTATGCAGGATGTACATGTATTGGGAATACCTGAGGGTGATTTGATCATAAACGATTGTATAACCATGACGCTTCCATTCCTAGGGAGTGATGAAACGGGTCTGGATTTTAGTGACTCCTCTCAGTAGAGAAGTGATCCGATCTTGGTCCAAGTGTTGGACATTGATCTGAATGTGATTCAGATACAATGAGAAGATTAGATTTACGGTCTTGATTTAATCAAGCATCTATGAGAGGCCCGCGATCTGGATTTGAGATATGATCTCAATATCCATGTCACTATACGTGGAACAATACAATCGCCCTGCCCTTATCTCCAAGTATCTGCGGAGAGATTGCATTATTCTTGAAGGGTTCAAGAATAATTCCATAAGATCTAAGCAATGAAGAAATAATGATTAAATGTGATTTAATCATCTTGATGTGTGAAGAAATTATCCAATTTAATTAAATGTGATTTAATTAATGTGGATAAGAATAATGTGGATAGAAATATCCAATTATTCATAATATATTATAAATGTGATTTATAATGTATTAGAGAGAGCTAATTATAATTTATATGTGTTGATTAATTATTATGTGTATTGGATATACATTGTGTAATTAATTAACAATATGAATTATATGTTGTTTTGGGTTGTGAATATGATTCACAATTTTTTCCATGGCAAGAATGCAATATTCTCAAATATAATTGTGAATTATTTTTGAAGAATAAAATCCAACAAATTCGTTGCAAATAAATAAGAGAGAAAAATCAAGGAGATATGCAATCTCATGGGAATCCATGAGATTGCCTCCTTGGACTCCCATAGTGGGCGGCACACCATTCCTATATGGAATGGGTGGCCGTCCAACATGGAAGGTGCATGGAGATGAAATCTCCATGCACATTCTCTCCTTATTTGTTGGGTTGATTTAGGACTAAATTATATTTGATTTTTTTAAATATATTTTAACCTAAATTTGTTGCATTTGACAACAACAATCTTGGCCATTGGATTGACACAAATCAATCTCATCCATTGATTTTATGTGTCCCATGGATTGAGATCCATGGATCCCAAAACCCTATAAATAGAGAGGCATTCTATGCTCTCTAATAACTTGCAATATTGGAGCTCTCTCTCTCTTTCTTCTCTACACACGTCAGCCCTCTCTCCCTCTAATTGGTGGCCGACCACCAAACCCTAGAGGAGAGAACCGTCGTCGCCTTCGCCACCGCGCCGCCGCTTCGACGTTCTTCGGTTCTCCGTCTTCTTGGAGAGTTCCTCTCACGAAGGAGACGTTTGATCTCGTGCGACGAGATCAGGAGCAACCATGCTTGGATCATCTTCTTGGATAGCGAGGACAACGCGGTTCATCCCCGCGCCCGCAAGCAGTCTCGCCGACGATCGGACTTGAGACAGGAGGTCTCTTTCTTTAGAGATTTGATCAACCACACTTAAAGAGGTATTGCATTATACTTGTTGTGGTTATAGATGAAACGATCTGAGAATGGTTCTCGTATCATGTGGTTTCATCGAATAAAATTTTTTAAATTCCGCTGCACCGAAAAACTAGTACGACTAGTCGTTCTTCGTCGTATCCGATACGACGATCACGCTTCCGTGATGCGCTTGAGGATAATTCCATATCCTTCAAGTGGTATCAGAGCCTTAGGTTGACGGTTTCGAATATGATTCGAAAAACCGAGGACGACTTGGGTTCGTTAAGGTCGCGAAAGTTTTTATCGCATTTGATTTCGCAGATCTGTTTAGTAAATAAATTCGGCACTGTTTAAATTGTTTAAACACGAATTTAATACTTGGATTTTGTTCTCCATTAAATAAGGAAACCATAGGAACTGAGTTTACGTAAATCGGATTTCGTATGCTCTAGATATGGTTGTTTTAATGAACATGTATACACTGTTGCGGGAACTGTAGATCTGAACGTGATTAAATTATTAATTACTGTTTAGACTTGCCTCGAAATGCGTGTAACATCACTTGGATTCTGTCCTAAATCAAATTAGCAATCTATGAAAATTGATTTTATCTAATTTGGATTTAATATGATTGAGATATGCTAATTTTAGTAAGAAGGGGTCACTGCTGAAATTACAGTCCCAATCTAGAACCAAGTGATTGTCAATTAGTGAAATTAATTGTTAATTTCGTGAAATAATCATGAAAAATATTTGTGAAATATTTTAAGATGATTATTTACATAATTGACTTGGCCTCAACCAATTAATTGATTAGATTTGATCTAAATCTTAATTGGAAATACATTCATCAAACTTAATGTTTGATTGGTGATTGTCATTTAATCATTTAGTGAAATTAAATTGTTTAATTTCCTAGAATAATTGTGCATAAATATTTGTGAAATATTTGATGATAATTATTCCCTTAAATGACATTGCCTTAACCAATAATTGATTAAGATGTGATCTAAATCATAATTGGAAACCACAATCTTTCAAACTTGATGCTTGAATAGGATTTGGGAATTTGTCTAGCAAATTTCCTTACAATAAAAAATGTTTTGATTATTACTATATGGTACAATTTCGGTTGAAGAACCAATGATCATCTCAAGTACAAATTAATCAATTTGGCATTATCCTTTCCCGAGGCGGATATGGTGCCTAGTCGGAGAGCATTGGGGTTGCGGGTTGCAACGTATGTGGTCTGTCCCACTCTCGTCGGTACTGGCCATGACAGCGGGTAGGGCCGGGATAATGTCCGAGGGATTAAGATTTATTTTTCTAATTATTAAAATTCGAATAAATACGTATTTTGAGATATTACCATATATGTATTCAAGTAAAATAATCAAGTTTGATTGATTGAATTGGATTGATAATTAATTTAATATGATTAAGTTGATTATGTCCAATTGAAATACTCTAATATGATGAGAGCTAATAATTCCCTTGGAAGAATTAATTATGTGAATGTGATTCACGATAATTAATTAAAATTTGAATATGATATGGAGGATCACATAAGTGACATCCATGGTCTCCCGTCAAGGCGGAGGGTTCCGTCGCCAGGGATTGCATGTGGGAGACGCCTGTCCGAAGTGACAGCTCCTGTATGCAAGTGCATCTGGATCGGGCTCGTCGCTTCTCGAAAGAGTAAGGACGTATGCGTAGTGACCCCAATATCGGGTCCTCATATTATTGGGGCGATATTGGATTGCGCATAGCGAGTTGTATTCCTATTGACGGTTGGTTCAATTAATGACGGGTCAACATCGCCTTAGGGGTGGTGGGCCCGGGTGTTAAAGACCGAATTGGGAGATGCAAGTTGGACTTGCAAGGCGGAATGTGTTCCCGCTTCTTTTTATCCGAGTTGTAGGTTCTCATATTATTGGGATGCAACAAAGATAAGGAAGGAGATCCCAGATCTTGCTTGAGATATAATGGTAAGTATATCTCTTACATTGAAAGTGATTAAGGGAATGAACTTTCAATGTTGACATGGCAAGACAACTTTGATATAAAAATTCCTAAATCAAAGTAAAATATGTATATATAAATACATACATCTATGCAAATTTCTTATTTCAGATAATCCTTCATTAAAACCCACTCAATGAAATACTCAATAGTAACCAGTGAAATATCTTGGATTGGACTCATGATCCAAATATTGTACTTGCAATTGAACACATAATGTATGTGGTTGCAATATGCAAGTCTTCTCATACTAATGAGGAATGACAATTAAATAGATAATAGGACTACAACCCTAGGGTTTGTATGTCTCTATAGTCTTGATCTCATTGGATGTACTTTGGAAGTAACATGTCGATGATGATCGCAATTGTCAAATAATCCTTATAAAATCAATGAAGATATTTTGGCATACATATATGTGCTTTTGACATTTAATCATGAGTGACATGGTTCTCTGCATCATGCAGAATGGTAGGTCTATAGGAGATGATGTATTCAAATTGTTTGAGTACCTACCTGAACCTATGTTTTATGAGTTTAGATGGATGTAGATGATGAGTGTCATTATTCTACTGTCTATACTCTAGTCATTCATGAAGCTTCGTAGTATTCATATTGTGTGAATCTAATGAAGCATAAATAAATGTTGAAATACTCTTATTTTGAATTCTTTTTGAATTTATTGTAAGAGATCCTTAGTCTTAAGCAATGGTTGCTTATAGATAAAGGGAGCGCAATGGAAGCATGGGTTGGACCCAAGAAAGAAGGAAAGTCAAAGAGTTCACTGGACTTCTGTAACTTCCATATGACATCCAAAGAGTTGGATGAATGCCAATACTGCAATAAATTGATGTGTTGATAGTATAACTATCAAGTCTGTCTAGAATCCTTAGAAAAGGACTCGGATGGAGCATCAGAATAATCTACATAAATCATTGATATTGACTTACTTATTGAATAAGATAAAGTCAAATAATTGTATCTCTATCTTCTAATGACATTTGCAATGGGTTGCATATGCTTTAAAAGACTGGAAAATTTGATCATAAAGGTTTATAGTTGTCCACATGAATATTGATGCAATTGTTGCAACAATCTCTGTCGGATTAATAGACTTGTTAATTTCAGTGGGAGAGCCCTTAGTCGTAGAGAATGTCTCTATGACCTAGATATAAGAATACACTCATTGTTTGTTTCTAAATGTTGGAAATAAACATGAATTCTGAGATAAAACTATCATAAAGAGTTATGATGAAGATATTTCAGATAGTAATCTAAAATCTAGTGGACTCCACATAAATTAGAAAAATTAATGAATGGTTCATTAACATTTCTGAATACTGAAATTAAACCTTAAGATCAATAGGATGATGAAGATCATTTGACAATGATCTAGCATCAAGCCTTGGACATTTGTCTATTGATTTGATCCATAGAATAGTAAGAGATGAAACTTTAGAATGTCTAAAATTTCAAAACTTACATACTTATGAATATTGTCCAATACACCCTTCTTTGGGAATGGTGTAAGATGCCAAGGTATTCAGGATCTCATACATATTGATGTATGTGGATCATCTATATCATTATAAACATCGTGGATATGTGATATCTATTGATGATTGTGTATGATATGAGATTTCTTCTCTTCACCTAAGAAACTTTTGAAATGTTCAAAGATTTCATTAATTTTGGTTTAGAACCAAAGTTTGAAGGAAGATAAAATGAATTTGATCTAATCTAGGTAGCAAGTACCTACTAGATAAATTCGAAGAATACCTTATGGACATATGAATATCATTTCTATCTCAAGCCTCCTAACACACCTTAACTCAAAAGAGTTATAGGTAGATACAATTGGATCATGTGTGACATGATCTTATCAATGTTGAATTTTTAGCATAATTATCCCTTAGTTTCCAGGTATATATGTGTAGTAGAGACTACAATGTATATCCTTAATAAGGTTCCATGTATGTTGGAATCTAGCACTTGAGAGTGCTGCTTCATTAGGAAAATAAAGGATGGTATTGGATACCAACTTTATGACCTTGAGATTCTTAAAATATCTCATCTCCGAGAATGTGATTCTTAGAGGTTGAGACTCTTGAGAATCAAGATGAAAATGAAGTGTAGGAACTCATTTATAATGAGACTCCTGAAATTGGAAACTAAAAGGACAATTAAAGATGAAACATTAATACCTCTTCATATGAGTTTGAGGATGGATTCCATGTGTTAGAGAAATCCGACAATGATCGAACTTCATGTGATGAAGCTTCTGAAGATCATAGCATGGATAGATGGATAGCAATAAAAGTCTAATGTAGACTTCATATACAAGTGTTGTATATGGACCCTCGAGGATCCACCTATATGGGTAAGACCTGTAAAGGTGTAAATGGATCTTCAAGAGACAGGGAACCTGATGAGAAGGTAGAGATCTTCAAAGCACGGTTCGTAGCTATAAGCTACACACTGGAAGAGAAGACATTGCTTGCAATGAGACTTGCTCTTCGGTGACCATGCTTAAAACCATCAGAATATTGCTAACCTTAGCTACATAACTTGACTATTGCATCTTCAAGATGTAAGTCAATATTGCATTCCTCTACGAATACCTCTTTGAGGATATTAACATGAAGTAGCCCCAGGGCTTCATGGTTGAGGAAGGCAAGATGTGCAAGCTAAGGAATCTATCTAAGGACTCAAATAAGCTTCTTGAAGTTGGACCATAAGATTTGATGAAATTATAAGTGTTATGATTTCAGATAGAATCTTGATGAGCCTTGTGAAGCTTAGTGGGAGTGCCTTTGTGTTCATCATGCTAAATGTAGATGATATCCTAATCATTTGGAATGATATAAGGATAATAATGAGTGTTTTATAGACTGGCTATTCCATATCTTGAAATATGATTTCAAAGATACCTCTCAGATCTTAGTTCTGAAGTTGTTCAGAAGCAAAGAGAAGAGGATATTGGGACTGTCACATTTATAGTACACCTTGGACATATTCTATTCATAGAAATTCCAAGAAAGGTTTCCATCCCTTAAGATATGGTACTGACCTATCTAAAGGGATAGCACCTCAAAGAGTTGAGGAAGTGAATGCTAGAACTACTTGCCCTTGGGCATCAGTTCTGAGAAGCCGGGTGTGTGCTAGATGTGTACAAAAGCCAGATGGCTGCCATGCAGTGGGAGTAGTAAACTGTTACTAATCCTACTATGGAAATAAAACACTTGGTTTCAGTATTAACAAAATCTTCATAGATGACAAGATTTTTTGAGATAGTGATCTCAAAGTCTTATCTTCAAAAGTTTAAGACTTTATAGATAGTGATCTAAAAGGTCTTAACTAAAGATACCTTAGGAGATAGAGATCTCCAGAAATAAGGATATTCTTATAAGGATTATGGAAATACTGGTTATGATAATTTTTAAGCTGTAGTGTCAAGGACACTATAACTAACAAGATTGAGTATTAGTTGCATAAGATGCAACATTCGCATTGGATGCGAGCACTGTTACTGGGGATATGCAAGTGCTGTAAAAGGACTTGGCGTAGTCTCGCGGGAACAGAGTGACTGATCAACTTACCTAGCTATTTTCTAAATAGCCTATGATTGTCACATGAGTGCGGGTTTAAATGATTAGCCCATTAATGGCTCTTTGGGCTAGTGGGAGATTGTTGGAAATGCGAGCCCACGGCGAGCCATTAGGCAATAAATGTTATTGCACATATCATTCCCTGATCTGAAATGAAGAATGAATAATTTGTATAATAGGTCCCTTAGTACAATTAGGGTTACGTACCATGGCCATCTTAATAATCATACAACTGTTGATTCAACTGTTGAATCATAGAGGCTGGTGCTTGGATGAATATCTAAAGAGTTAGATTGAGGACTCATCAAGCACCGTCAAATGATTATTAAGAGATGATCTCCAGCCTGAGTAGGAGATGGCAATCCTATCTCTGAAGGCTGATATCTGACCGACCTCTTGATGCAGGTCCTCTGCATAGGAATAGAGATTCGGAGGTGTCAGATTAGTTAGGTCAAAGAGTTGACTTAACGAGATTGAGATAACCAAAGTCCTATATCATATGCTGTCATGATATAGGCACGCATCCTCTGACCGGAGACAGATGTGTTACTATATGTCTGAGTGTGTACATTTGGCAGACCAATAGGTTGATGACCTAATCAAGGTCTATACACCGGTGCGCTGGTGTGCATATAAGGGCATATGAGTAATACGATCTCTCAAAGGGATCATACAGGTTCAGTTACTGAACCGGAAGACATGAGCTCACTCATGAGATATTGGGAAGATTCAAATTCCATGCACATGGTCGTCTCGCTTTGGAAGCTTGACTGAATTTGTAGGTTTGATATATACTTTTAGTATATGATCAAGACCTAGGTATGATATACGCTTTTGGAAAGTGTATGATCGATACCGACTCCCAATGATCGAATGAGAAACTTACTGATAAAACCATGAAGTAGACAGTATAAAGTTGATCCGATACTTCGGATTTAGTCTGAGTCTTCCAGTATGCAGGATGTACAGGTATTGGGAATACCTGAGGGTGATTTGATCATAAACGATTGTATAACCATGACGCTTCCATTCCTAGGGAGTGATGAAACGGGTCTGGATTTTAGTGACTCCTCTCAGTAGAGAAGTGATCCGATCTTGGTCCAAGTGTTGGACATTGATCTGAATGTGATTCAGATACAATGAGAAGATTAGATTTACGGTCTTGATTTAATCAAGCATCTATGAGAGGCCTGCGATCTGGATTTGAGATATGATCTCAATATCCATGTCACTATACGTGGAACAATACAATCGCCCTGTCCTTATCTCCAAGTATCTGCGGAGAGATTGCATTATTCTTGAAGGGTTCAGGAATAATTCCATAAGATCTAAGCAATGAAGAAATAATGATTAAATGTGATTTAATCATCTTGATGTGTGAAGAAATTATCCAATTTAATTAAATGTGATTTAATTAATGTGGATAAGAAAAATGTGGATAGAAATATCCAATTATTCATAATATATTATAAATGTGATTTATAATGTATTAGAGAGAGCTAATTATAATTTATATAAGTTGATTAATTATTATGTGTATTGGATATACATTGTGTAATTAATTAACAATATGAATTATATGTTGTTTTGGGTTGTGAATATGATTCACAATTTTTTCCATGGCAAGAATGCAATATTCTCAAATATAATTGTGAATTATTTTTGAAGAATAAAATCCAACAAATTTGTTGCAAATAAATAAGAGAGAAAAATCAAGGAGATATGCAATCTCATGGGAATCCATGAGATTGCCTCCTTGGACTCCCATAGTGGGCGGCACACCATTCCTATATGGAATGGGTGGCCGTCCAACATGGAAGGTGCATGGAGATGAAATCTCCATGCACATTCTCTCCTTATTTGTTGGGTTGATTTAGGACTAAATTATATTTGATTTTTTTAAATATATTTTAAACTAAATTTGTTGCTTTTGACAACAACAATCTTGGCCATTGGATTGACACATATCAATCTCATCCATTGATTTTATGTGTCCCATGGATTGAGATCCATGGATCCCAAAACCCTATAAATAGAGAGGCATTCTATGCTCTCTAATAACTTGCAATATTGGAGCTCTCTCTCTCTCTCTCTTTCTTCTCTACACACGTCAGCCCTCTCTCCCTCTAATTGGTGGCCGACCACCAAACCCTAGAGGAGAGAACCGTCGTCGCCTTCGCCACCGCGCCGCCGCTTCGACGTTCTTCGGTTCTCCGTCTTCTTGGAGAGTTCCTCTCACGAAGGAGACGTTTGATCTCGTGCGACGAGATCAGGAGCAACCATGCTTGGATCATCTTCTTGGATTGCGAGGACAACGCGGTTCATCCCCGCGCTCGCAAGCAATCTCGCCGACGACGGACTTGAGACAGGAGGTCTCTTTCTTTAGAGATTTGATCAACCACGCTTCAAGAGGTATTGCATTATACTTGTTGTGGTTATAGATGAAACGATCTGAGAATGGTTCTCGGATCATGTGGTTTCATCGAATAAAATTTTTTAAATTCCGCTGCACCGAACAACTAGTACGACTAGTCATTCTTCGTCGTATCCGATACGACGATCACGCTTCCGTGATGTGCTTGAGGATAATTCCATATCCTTCACGAATTCCATGCATGGTCGTCATGCTTTGGAAGCATGACATGAGTTTGAAGGTAAGATATATGCTTTGGGAAGGCATATGTCTATACCAATTCCCAGTGACCAAGATTGAAAAACTAAATGATCAAACCCTGAAGATGACAGTATAAAAGTGATCCTTATCTTCAGAATGATCATAGGTCTTGCAGTATGCAGGATTTACAGGTATTGAGAATACCTGAGGGTGATGTGATCATAAACGATTGTATAACCGTGACACTTCCAATCCGAGGGAGTGATGAAATAGGTTTGGATTTTAGTGACTCCTCTCATAAGAGAAGTGACCTAATCTTTGTCCATGAACTGGACATTGATCTGAATGAGATTCAGATGCAATGAGAAGATTAGGTCTACGATCTTGATTCGATCTAGCATCAGTGGGAGGTCCATGGGATTTCGATTTGAGATATGATCTCAACATCCAAGTCACTATACGTGGAACAATACAATAGCCCTGTCCTTATCTCCAAGTATCTGCGGAGAAATTGCATTATTCTTGAAGGGTTGAAGTATAATTCCATAAGATCTAAGCAATGAAGAAACATTGATTACATGTAATTTAATCGTCTTGATGTATGTAGAAATTATCCAATATAATTAAATGTGATTTAATTATTATGGATAAGAATAATGTGGATAGAAATATTCAGTTATTCATAATAAATTATAAATATGATTTATAATGTATCAGAGAGAGCCAATTATAATTTATATTTGTTGATTAATTATTATGTGTATTGGATACACATTGTGTAATTAATTGATAATGTAAATTATTTGTTGTTTTGGGTTGTGAATGTGATTCCCAATTTTTCAATGGCAAGGTTGCAATATTCTCAAAATTAATTGTGAATTATTTTTGAAGAATATATCTCAATAAAATTGTTGGAAATAAATAATGAGAGATTTCCATGGAGATATACAATCTCATGGAACCTCATGAAATTGCTTCCATGATAAATCAAGTGGGCGGCACCTAATTCCTAATTGGAATGGGTGGTCGTCCACTTGAATATACATGGGAGATGTTATCTCCATGTATATTCTCTCCTTATTTGTTGGTGTAATTTAGGATTGATTTATATATATGATTTTGTCAAATATATTTTAATCTAAATTAGATCATAACTTGTTGGTTTTACCAACAACAATCGTGACCATTGGATTGACATAAATCAATATTATCCATTGATTTTATACGTCCCAAGGATTGAGATCCACGGATCCCAAAACCCTATAAATAGAGAGGCATACCATGCTTTCTAGGGTTATGCAATATTGAAGTTCTCTCTCTCTCTCTCTCTCTCTTTCTCCATACACGTCAACCCTCTCTCACTCTACTTGGTGGCCGACCACCAAACCCTAGGGGAGGTTCTTCATCGACACCTTCGCCACCGTGCCGCCGCCTCGACGTTCTTCGGTTCCCCGTCTTCTTGGAGTGCTACGCTCATGAACGAGACGTTCGATTTCGTACAACGAGATCAGGAGCAACCGTGCTTGGATCATCTTCTTGGATTGCGAGGACTACGCGGTTCATCCCTGCGCTCGCAAGCGATCTCACCAACGATGGGACTTGAGACGGGAGGTCTCTTCTCTTAGAGACTTGGTCAACCACGCTTAAAGAGGTATTCCTTATACTTGTTGTGGTTATAGATGAAATGATCCGAGAACCGTTCTTGGATCATGTGGTTTCATCGCATGAAATTTTTTTTAAATTCCGCTGCACAGAACAACTAGTACGACTAGTTGTTCTACGTCGTATCCGATACGATGATCACGCTTCTGTGATGTGCATGAGGATTAATTCCATATCCTTCAAGTGGTATCAGAGCCTTAGGTCGACGGTTTAGAATATGATTCACAAACCGAGGACGACTTGGGTTCGTTAAGGTCGCGAAAGTTTTTGTCGCATTTGATCTCGCAAATATGTTTACTAAATAATTTAGGCCATGTTTAAAATGTTTAAAACCGAAATATTGACTGTATTTTGTTCCCCATTAAATAAGGAAACCATAGGATCTGAGTTTGCGTAATTCGGATTATGTATGCTCGAGATATGGTTGTTTGAATGAACATGTATGCACTGTTGCGGGTACTGTAGATCTTCAAATGATTAAAGAGTTAATTACTATTTTGATCCGCCTCGAAATACGTGAAACATCACTTAGATTCTGTACTAAATCAAGTTATCAATCTTTGAAAATTAAGTTTGTCTAATTTGGATTTAAATTGGTTGAGATATGCTAATTTTAGTGAGTAGGGGTCACTACTAAAATTGCAGTCCTAATCAAGAACCAAGTGACTGTCAATTAGAGAAATTAATCGTTAATTTCATGAAATAATTATGGAAAATATTTGTGAAATATTGGAAGATGATTATTTTATTATTTTACTTGGCCTCAACCAATTAATTGTTAGATTTGATCTAAATAATAATTGGAAACACAATCTTCAAACTTGATGCTTGAATAGGATTGAGATTTGTGTAGCAGATTTCCTTGTAATCAAAAATGTTTTGATTATTACTATATAATATAATTTCGGTTGAAAAACCGATGATTATCTCAACTACAAATTGATATATTTGGCATTATCCTTTCCCGAGGTGGATATGGTGTCTAGTCAGAGAGCATTGGGGTTGCGTGATGCAACTTATGTGGTCCGTCCCACTCTCGTCGGTACTGGCCATGACAGCAGGTAGGGACTCGATAATGCCGGAGAAAATCAAGGTGTATTTTCTAATTATTAAAATTCAAATTAATACGTACTTTGAGATATTACCATATTTATATTCAAGTAATATAATCAAGTTTGTTGATTGAATTAGATTAATGATTAATTTAATATGATTAAACTGATTATGTCCAATTAAGACACTCTGTTATGAATAGAGTTATTATTTCCCTTGGAAGAATTAATTATATGAATGTGATTCATAATAATTAATTAAAATTTGAATATGAGGTGGAGGATCACATAAGTGACATCCATGGTCTCTCGTCAAGGCGAAGGGTTCCGTCGCTAGGGATTGCATGTGGGAGACGCCTGTCCGAAGTGACAGCTCCTGTATGCAAGCGCATCTGCATCGGGATCTTTGCTTCTCGAAAGAGTAAAGCCGTATGCGTAGTGACCCCAATATCGGATCCACATATTACTGTGGCAATATTGGATTGCGTATAGCAAGTACTATTCCTGTTGACGGTTGGTTCAATTAACAACAGGTCAACATCGCCTTAGGGGTGGTGGGCCCGGTTGTTAAAGACCGAATTGGGAAATGCAAGTTGGACTCGCAAGGCAGAATGTGTTCCCGCTTCTCTTTATTGGAGTCGCAGATTCTCATATTATTGGGATGTGACAAAGATAAAGAGGACATCCCAATTCTTGCTAGAGATATAGCGGTAAGTATATCTCTTATTTTGAAAGTGAATAAGGGAATGAACTTTCAAAGTCGACAATGCAAGAATAATTTGATTTAAAATACCTTAATCAAATATCATAAATTTGAATATATGTTCTAATATAGTGCATTCTTAATTTCAAAAAAATGAAGTCCTTGAATCCACTAAGTAGGCTTCTTGAGGTCACCAATTGACCGGCCCAAATTACTCGGATTGGATCCGTAATTTGGAGCTTGTTCTCTCTGCAGAGCGCATAAGTTATGTGCTCTCCGAGGACAAGCATGAGAGCCCTAAATCTAAGGAAGAAAAAGCATACAATGACAAGTATGATGAAGATCATGTCTTGGCTAGATGCTATATCATGCGTTCTCTCTCCAATGTTCTGCAGAAGCAACATGTGGAGATGAGCACTTGTCCGGAGATAATGCAGAATCTAAAAGATATGTTTGATGACATCAACCGCACCCAACATTACAATATTATGAAAGAGCTCGTTCGCTACAAGATGCAGGAAGGAACTTCGGTTCGGGAGCGCGTACTCAAAATGTTTGGGTACTTGTCTAAACTGGAGACTCTTGGGGCCAACATGGATGCAGACATGCAAGCTGACATCATTCTGTTATCCTTGCCCAAGTTTCAATAATTTTGTGGTTTCATTCCACATGAACAAGTTGGACTTGTCAAACGCTGGTCTTCTTGCTGCATTAAAGTCTACAGAAGATGTAATGAAGAAAGATGGTCCCGCTGGCAGTGCAATGGTTGCACAGGTCAGAGGGAAGCACGGTCGGAAGCAAGGTTCTCGGAAGGGCCCGGCCTAGAAGAGAAAGAAGAAGAGTCAAGGTGTTGACTCATCTTCTAGTGCCTCCACACTGATAGCGTCGAAGAAATCCGACATTTGTCACCACTGCAAAAAGCCGGGGCACTAAAGGCATAACTGCCCGGAATACCTAAAGTCGTCAGACAAAGGTAAAGCCCCAGCAGGTATGAAACCTACTTTTATCATTGAAACTAGCTTTCTCGTTGGACGAGAAGGAAGTTGGGTTGTAGATTCTGGTGCTTCTGTTCATGTATGCAAATTGTTGCATTTGTTTCAGGAAACTAGAAATCTAGAGGAAGGGGAGATAGTCATCCAGATGGGATCTGATGCAAATGTTGCAGTAGTAGCCGTCGGGACTTGTCGACTATCATTATCTAGTGGTCGAGTCCTTATACTTAAAGAGTGTCTTTATGTACCCAAAGTCAGAAGGAACTTGATATCTGTATCTAAGCTTGTTAGAAGCGGATATTCATTCCTTTTCTGTAATAAAATAGTCATAAATCGTTATGATAAAAATATTGCAGATGGTATTTTGACTCCTGGTGGACTCTATGATAAATGTATCATGAATGTTACAACCACTAATAAAAACCCTAAAAGATCCAGGGAGGATAAATACATCTCATATGTGATTTGGAATCAAAGGCTTGGTCATTTATCTGTTGATAGGATCAATAGATTGATAAAGGATGGACCTCTAGATTTTCTACAATTTCAACCTTTGCTCACCTGCAACCATTGCATTCAGGGTAAAATGACTAGGATGCCCATCCGTAACAAGGTTACGAGATGCGAAGGTATTATTGACCTAATACATACCGATGTATGTGGTCCCTACAGTACCGCGACTCGAAATGGATATCGATATTATTTGACGTTTATTAATGACCATTCGCGATACGGGTTTGTCTTCCTATTACATCATAAGTCTGAAACCTTTGAAAACTTCAAAGAGTTCAAGGCTTTGGTTGAGAACCAAACCGATAGGAAGATTAAGCGGATTCGATCTGATCGAGGTGGCAAGTACCTCTCAGATGAATTCAAGGAATATCTTAAGGAGAATGGAATTGTTTCCAATCTCACTCCTCCTGGAACTCCCCAACTTAATGATGTTGCTGAAAGATGCAACAGGACCATCATGGACATGGTTCGTTCAATGATGAGCAAAGAACATTTACCTCTTAGTTTTTGGGGCTATGCAGTAGAGATTGCAATTTATATCCTGAATACGATTCGTAGCAAATCCGTACCTAAGACTCCTCATGAGCTATGGTATGGAACCAAACCAAGTGTTAATCACTTGAGGGTTTGGGGTTGCTTGGTCCATGCGAAGAACGTGGACGCAAATAAGATGGAATCTCGCTCTCGTTAGTGTTACTTCATTGGGTATGTTAAATATGGTATTGGATACCAACTTTATGACCCTGAGACCCAAAAGGTTTTTATTTCTAGAGATGTGAAATTTCTGGAGAATGATTTCCTTAAAGGTTAAGATAAAGATGAAGTAGAGGAACTCATTGAATCCCCTGAGGTCTGAGCTTCCTAGACCAGAAACTGAGGAGATAAATAATGATGAAACACACATACCTCTTCGAAGGAGTCCTAGGGTGGTTGCACCACCTGAAAGGTATGGATTCCATGTGTCAAGTGAGACTGACATTGATCCTACTTCATTTGATGAAGCACTCGCGGATCAAGACATGGATAGATGGATGTTGGTAATGAAGTCAGAAATTGACTCCATGCATAAGAATGGTGTATGGACCCTGGAGGATCCACCTAAAGGGGTAAAACCCATTGACCCATTTGGTGTAAATGGATCTTCAAGAGAAAGAGGGGAACTGATGGGAAAGTAGAGACTTTCAAAGCACGGCTCGTAGCCAAGGGCTACACACAGAGAGAAGGCATCGATTACAATGAGACATTCTCTCCTGTGGCTATGCTCAAATCTATCAGGACACTGCTAGCTATAGCTGCATATCTTGACTATGACATCTGGCAGATGGACGTCAAGACGGCTTTCCTCAATGGATACCTCGAGGAGGATATCTACATGGAACAACCCCAAGGCTTCATAATTGAGGTTAGCAAAGTATGCAAGCTGAAGAAATCCGAATATGGGCTCAAGCAAGCTTCTCGTAGCTGGAACATCAGATTTGACGAAACCATAATGAGTTATGATTTTGTGTAGAATCCAGATGAGCCTTGTGTATACAATAAGACTAGTGAGAGCACCATTGTGATCATCATGCTTTACGTAGATGATATCCTTATCATTGGGAATGATACAGGGATGATGACTAGTGTAAAGATTTGGTTGTCCCATACCTTTGAGATGAAAGATCTTGGAGATCGAGAAACCGAGAAGATTTGGCTGTCCCATACGTCTTAGGCCTGAAGTTGTTCAGAAACCGAGAAAAGAGGATTTTAGGATTGTCACAACATGGATACATTAAGAAGATTCTTAAATGATTCTGTATGGATAGTTCCAAGAAAGGATTCCTACCATTAAGACATGGTATCTGATGAATGGGGAAAATCAAGGGTCTAGATATCTCACAAGGCGAGACATCCAGTCGCTGAATTGACCTCTTAAAGATCCCCAGATCGATCAACAATTAACCCACAATAAATATATGCAATGAATATCCAAAAATGTGGAGTTAAAATTTATTATAACTCTACATACAAATGTGTATAGGTGTAAGCACAAGTAGAGGTCGAACACTGGGAGGCGAAGGGAATGTATGTGTGTTGTGTAATTATTCAATCCTTTGTTCATGTCCATTTGTTTATTGTTTTTGTGGGTTTTGAATTATATATATATATTTTGTCTTTTTGTTTTTATGATTTGTATTTGGTTTTTATATTTTATATTTTTTTATTTTCTTTTTTTATTTTTAGTTATATAAATATAGATATATGTATATATATAATATATATGAAGATATATATATATATATATATAAGAAGAGAGAGAGGAATACTATATGGATATATATATATATATATATATGAATACTCAAAATTTATTGGATATAATATTTTTTTGGGCTTTTTACATTTTTCTAATTTTTATGTTATTTTTCTGGAATTTTACTAATTTTTATGTGTTTTTAATTCAAAAATGTCCACAATATAGGACTAAATATATAACCGAATATAATTTGGGTTTTAAAAATATAAAATAAACTCCAAAATTACCCAAATTAATTTTAATACAATAATAATACTATATAGATAATTACAGAAGAGAAATATTTATTTTTTTGGATTTTTTAATGGTTTTTCTATTTTTTTAGGATTTTGGAGCTTCTTGAAATTTTTATATTTTTCTTTTTCTATTTTTAGGGTTTTTCATTTTCTGGACTCAATATAGATATAAATATACCATATATAGTTTTTCTGGAAATTTTCAAAAAAAAATTTCTAATTTTTTTGTATTTTTTAATTTAAACAGTACAAATGGGCATCTTTTTCATTTTTGATAAATAGGAAAAATGCATAATAAAATAGGGGCACGAAAATACAAGACATGAAGCATTTAACCTAATTTTTCTGGATTTTTAGAAGCCTCATAGGTATTTAAAATAACTAGATAAAAGACACAAAAATCAAATAGCCTGACAGGGGCATTTTTGCAAATAAAATAATTTCCAGGAGCGTCAGTGCAAAAAAACCAGAAGATTATAACGTGTTCTGCAATTTTAAGGACTAAAATCAATTAAGCAAACCCGCTAGGGCCCCCTTGCAATTTCACCATCACGTGGGACTACACGTGATTCGCACCCACAGGACTAAAACGCAATTTCAGAAACTCTAGGGTCCTGGTTGCAATTTTTCACAAAAAATAATACACTGGAGATTTTATTTAATGGACTAAAGGTAAATATGCAAAAATACAGGGGGACTTGTGCAATTTTACCACCTCACGTGGGCCGACACGTGAGGTGACGTGGACTGGACCCAAGTGTAATATGAAAAACAATACAGGGGTTCCATGCAAAATTTCCACATTATTTACAATGTTATATTTTATTTACAATATTAGACATTAAACATACAAAAAGGCAGGGGCTGGATATGCAATTTACCCCCAATAGGTGCGCTGGCGAACGACTAGGATTACTTCACTTGACACGCATCGCACGTCCAACGGCCGATACCGCTTCGCCGATGAGAGGGGAGGATTAGATCACTCGCGTGATCTGACGGTCGTAGCATCGCTTCATCGGACGGATGGGAATCGAACTGGGCCTTCGTCTTCATCCAACGGCTGGGAGCACACGTGCAAGAACAGGGAAGAAAGCTCGTCGGGGCGAGCTTCTTCCTCCTCGATCTCGCTCCCTCGCCGGTCTTCGCCGCACCTGAAGGTCCCAAAAGCTTACTGGGAGGTTGCTTGATCTGCTGGAGGTGGTAGATCGGCCAGAGGTGCCCTGGAGCGACGCCACGAGCTCGGTGAAGAAACGCAGCTCCAGGTACCTCCACCCGTGTGCGAATCGACTCATGGTGCTCTTTGGCGCACCTAACCTGCACAGGAAGGTAGAGGGGCTCGAGGGTGTCACCCTCGACCCGGGGTTTGAAGCTGAAAGCACGCGGATGGTGGTGGGCGGAGATGCTCCGGCGAAGTGGAGGAGATGAGCATCGATTCGCGGATCCAGATGGGAGTCCGGTTGGGCAAGGTGGCTGGAAGGTGGAGAAGGCATAGGGGAACGGAATGACAATGAAAGGTAGTCGGGAAACGGTCGGACACACAGTGAAGAAGTCGCCGGAGTGGAGCTCCGGCGAACTTACGAATCTAAATGCGAAATAAATGACAGGAATAAAATGCTGGAATGAAAATCTACCTAGAAATGATAAATGCGCAGCTCGAACTTGGCTGGAGGGCCAAGGAGCAGGCCGGACGTCGGAGCTCCGCCGTGGGCGCACCTCCTTCCTCCTTCGAACCTCCTCGACCTTCAGGGGACCTCCTACTGTCACCAGGATTCACGCTGGACCGAAGGCAAGGGTTCTAGGGCTCCAAAAATGGCCAAAAAGCAAGGAAGAAGGAGATGGGTTTATTTATAGACAAGATGGGTCGCCCTTATTGACCGGCGAATCTCAACGAATCAGGGCTATGTTCAGATGAAGAAAAGATGCGGCGAGGATCATGATGTTGGAAATGCGAGCCCACGGCGAGCCATTATGCATTAAATGTTATTGCAATTCACTCCTTAATCTGAAATGAAGAATACATAATTTGCATAATAGGTCCCTTAGTGCAATTAGGGTTATGTACCATGGCCATCTTGATGATCATACAGCTGTTGATTCAACTATTGAATCATAGAGGCTGGTGCTTGGATGAATATCTAAAGAGTTAGATTGAGGACTCATCAAGAACCGTCAAATGATTGTCAAGAGATGATCTCCAGCCTGAGTAGGAGATGACAATCCTTATCTCTGAAGGCTGATATCTGACCAACCTCTTGATGCAGGTCCTCTGCATAGGAATAGAGATTCGGAGGTGTCAGATTAGTTAGGTCAAAGAGTTGACTTAACGAGATCAAGATAACCAAAGTCCTATATCGTATACTGTCATGATATAGGCACGCATCCTCTGACCGGAGACAGATGTGTTGCTATATGTCTAAGTATGTACATTTGGCAGACCAATAGGTTGATGACCTAATCAAGGTCTATACACCGGCGCGCTGGTGTGCATATAAGGGCATATGAGTAATACGATCTCTCAAAGGGATCATATAGGTTCAGTTACTGAACCGGAAGACATGAGCTCACTCATGAGATATTGGGAAGAATCAAATTCCGTGCGCACGGTCGTCTCGCTTTGGAAGCTTGACTGAATTTGTAGGTTTGATATATACTTTTGGAAAGTATATGATCAAGACCTAGGTATGATATACGCTTTTGGAAAGTGTATGATTGATACCAACTCCCAATGATCGAATGAGAAACTTACTGATAAAACCATGAAGTAGACAGTATAAAGTTGATCCAATACTTCGGGTTTAGTCTGATTCTTCCAGTATGCAGGATGTATAGGTATTGGGAATACCTGAGGGTGATGTCATCATAAACGATTGTATTGTTAGCAATGTGATCCCCGGGCGAACCATTTCTACAATAAATGTTATTGTAATGAATAAATTATCAATGAAAATTATTGATTATTTTTCACTCCCCTTTCTGAGATTAATGAATGAATGCACTATAGGGTCCCTCTGTACAATAAGGGTTATGTACCATGGCCAACTTGATGATCATACAGCTGTTGATTCATTGGATGGATCATAGAGGCTGATGCTTGGATGTATATCTAAGGAGTTAGATAGAGGACTCATCAAGCATCATCAAATGATCATTAAGTGATGATCTCCAGTCTGAGTAGGAGATGGCAATCCTATCTCATATGACTGATATCTGACTGACCTCTTGATGCAGGTCCTCTGCATGGGAATAGTGATTAAGAGGTGTCAGGTTAGTTAAGTCAATGGGTTGACTTGACGAGATCGAGATAACCAAAGACCTACGTTGAATACTGTCACAACATAGGCATGCATCCTCTGACTAGAGACAGATGTATTGCTATATGTCTGAGTATGTACATTTGGCAGACCAATAGGTTGATGACCTAATCAAGGTCTATATACCGGCGAGCTGGTGTGCATATAAGGACGTATGAGTAATGCGATCTCTCAAAGGGATCATACAGGTTCACTTGTGAACTGGGAGACATGAGCTCACTCATGAGGTATTGGGACTGAACAAATTCCATGCATGGCCGTTGTGCTTTGGAATCATGACATGAATTTGGAGGTAAGATATATGCTTTGTGAAAGCATATGATCTATACCAAATCCCGATGACCAAGATTGAGAAACTTAATGATCTGACTCTGAAGATGACAGTGTAAAAGTGATCATTATCTTCAGGATGATCATGAGTCTTCCAGTATGTAGGATGTGCAGGTATTAGGAATACCTGAAGGGTGATCTGATCATATACGATTGTATAACCATGACGCTTCCATTCCGAGGGAGTGATGAAACAGGTTTGGATTTTAGTGACTCCTCTCATTAGAGAAGTGACCTAATCTTAGGCCATGAACTGGACATTGATATGAATGAGATTCAGATGCAATGAGAAGATTAAGTCTACGGTCTTGATTTGATCAAGCATCAGTGGGAGGTCCATAGGATCTGGATTTGAGATATGATCTCAACATCCAAGTCACTATACGTGGAACAATACAATCGCCCTGTCCTTATCTCCAAGTATCTGAGGAGAAATATCATTGTTCTTAAATGGTTTAAGAACAATTCCATAAGATCTAAGCAAAGAGAATTTGATAATTAAAAGTGTTTTAATTATCATGATGTATGAGAAATTATCCAATATGATTAAATGTGATTTAATTAGTTTGGATAAGAATAATGTGGATAGAAATATCCAATTATTCATAATATATTATAAATGTGATTTATAATGTATTAGAGAGAGTTGATTATAATTTATATGTGTTGATTAATTATGATGTGTATTGGATAGACATTGTGTAATTAATTAACAATATGAATTACATGTTGTTTTGGGTTGTGAATATGATTCACAATTTTTCCATGGCAAGATTGCAATATTCTCAAAGATAATTGTGAATTATTTTTTAAGAATAAAAACCCAAATAAATTTGTTGCAAATAAATAAGAGAGATTTCATGGAGATATGTAATCTCATGGATTTCCATGAGATTGCAATCTCCATGCAATCTCATGGGCGGCACACCTTTCCTATATGGAAAGGGTGTGCGCCCACTTGGAAGGCACATGGAGATGAAATCTCCATGTGTCTTCTCTCCTTATTTGTTGGGTTGATTTAGGAATGAATTATATTTGATTTTGTCAAATATATTTTAACCTAAATTTGTTGCTTTTGACAACAACAATCTTAGCCATTGGATGAACATAAATCAATCTCATCCATTGATTCTATGTGTCCCATGGATTGAGATCCATGGATCCCAAAACCCTATAAATAGAGATGCATGTTTGGCTCTCTCTTTACACATGCTATTGTAGCACAAACTCTCTCTCTCTTTCTCATATACACGACAGCCCTCTCTCTCCCTCTCTTCTTGGTGGCCGTCCACCTTGGTGGAGAGAATCGTCGACGCCCGCGCCATCGTGCTGCCGCTTCGACTCTCTGCGGTTCTTTGTCTTCTTGGAGTGCTTCACTCACGAAGGAGACATTTGATCTCGTGCGACGAGATCAGGAGCAACCGCGCTTGGATCAACTTGGATTGCGAGGACACCGCGACTCATCTCCGCGCTCGCAAGTCGTTACTCCGACAATCGGACTTGAGACAGGAGGTCTCTTTTCGTAGAGACTTGATCAACCACGCTTCAAGAGGTATTGCATTATACTTGCTGTGGTTATAGATGAAACAATTTGAGAATGGTTCTTGGATCATGTGGTTTCATCGGTTTAAAATTTTTTAAATTCCGCTGCACCGAACAACTAGTACGACTAGTCGTTCTTCATCGTATTCGATACGACGATCACGCTTCCGTGATGCGCTTGAGGATTTCTCCATATCCTTCAAGTGGTATCAGAGCCTTAGGTCGACGGTTTCGAATATGATTCGAAAAACCGAGGACGACTTGGGTTCGTTTAGGTCGCGAAAGTTTTCATCGCATTTGATTTCGCAGATCTGTTTAGTAAATAAATTCGGCACTGTTTAAATTGTTTAAACACGAATTTAATACTTGGATTTTGTTCCCCATTAAATAAGGAAACCATAGGAACTGAGTTTGCGTAAATCGGATTTCGTATGCTCTAGTTATGGTTGTTTTAATGGACATGTATGCACTGTTGCGGGGACAGTAGATTTTAACATGATTAAAGAGTTAATTACTGTTATCATCTGCCTCGAAATGCGTGAAAATCCACTTAGGTTCTGTTGTAAATCAAGTTAGCAATCTATAAAAATTGAGTTTGCTTAATTTGGATTTAAATAGATTGAGATATGCCAATTTTAGTGAATAGGGGTCATTACTGAAATTGCATTCCTAATCTAGAACCAAGTGGTTGTCAATTAGAGAAATTAAATTGTTAATTTCGTGAAATAATCTTGAATAATATTTGTGAAATATTGAGACATGATTATTTGCCTAATTGACATGGCCCCAACCAATTAAATGATGAAGATATGATCTAAGTCATAAATTGGAAACAACAATCTTCAAACTTGATGCTTGAATAGGATTTTGGAATTTGTCTAGCAAATTTCCTTATAATCAAAAATGTTTTGATTATTACTATATGGTACAATTTCGGTTGAAAAACCGATGATCATCTCAAGTACAAATTAATCAATTTGGCATTATCCTTTCCCAAGGCGGATGTGGTGCCTAGTCGGAGAGCATTGGGGTTGCGGGTTGCAACGTATGTGGTCCGTCCCACTCTTGTCGGTACTGGCCATGACAGCGGGTAGGGCCGGGATAATGTCCGAGGGATTAAGATGTATTTTTCTAATTATTAAAATTCGAATTAATACGTATTTTGAGATATTACCATATATGCATTCAAGTAAAATAATCAAGTTTGATTGATTGAATTGGATTGATAATTAATTTAATATGATTAAATTGATTATGTCCAATTGAAATACTCTAATATGATTAGAGTTATTAATTCCCTTGGAAGAATTAATTATGTGAATGTGATTCATAATAATTAATTAAAATTTGAATATGATATGGAGGATCACATAAGTGACATCCATGGTCTCCCGTCAAGGCGAAGGGTTCCGTCGCCAGACATTGTATGAAGGAGACGCCTGTACGAAGTGACAGCTCCTGCATACAATCCGTTTGGATCGGGCTCGTCGCTTCTCGAAAGAGTAAGGACGTATGCGTAGTGACCCCAATATCGGGTCCTCATATTATTGGGGCGATATTGGATTGCGCATAGCGAGTTGTATTCCTGTTGACGGTTGGTTCAATTAGTAACGGGTCAACATCACCTTAGGGGTGGTGGGCCCGGGTATTAAAGACCGAATTGGGAAATGCAAGTTGGACTTGCAATGCGGAATGTGTTCCCGCTTCTCTTTATTGGAGTCATAGGTTCTCATATTATTGGGATATGACAAAGATAAGGAGGAGATCCCAGTTTTTGCTTGAGATATATTGGTAAGTATATCTCTTACTTTGAAAGTAAATAAGGGAATAAACTTTCAAGGTTGACATAGCAAGAACAATTTGATTTAAAATGCCTTAATCAAATATTATAAATTTGAATATATAATTTTTATATTCTAATATAGTGCATTCTTAATTTCAGAAAATGAAGTCTTTGAACCCACTTAGTAGGCTTCTAGAGGTCAACCAATTGACCGGCCCAAATTACTCGGATTGGATCCGAAATTTGGAGCTTGTTCTCTCTGCTGAGCGCATAAGTTATGTGCTATCCGAGGACAAGCATGAGAACCCTAAGTCCAAGGAAGAAAAAGCATTTAATGACAAGTATGATGAAGATCATGTCTTGGCTAGGTGCTATATCCTAGGTTCTCTCTCCAATGTTCTGCAGAAGCAACATGTGGAGATGAATACCTGTCAGGAAATAATGCAGAATCTTAAGGATATGTTTGGTGACATTAACCGCACTCAGCGGTACAATGTTATGAAAGACCTCATTCGCTGCAGAATGCAGGAAGGGACTTCGGTCCGTGAACATGTACTCAAAATGTTTGGGTACTTGTCGGAGCTGGAGACTCTTGGGGCAACGATAGATGCAGACATGCAAGCTGACTTCATTCTGCTGTCATTGCCCAAGTCTTTCAATAACTTTGTGGTGTCATTCCACATGAATAAATTGGAATTGACAAGTGTTGCTCTCCTTGCTGCATTAAAGTCCGCAGAGGACGTGATGAAGAAGGATGGTCCCAGTGGCAGTACAATGGTTGCACAGGTCAAAGGGAAGCACGGTCGGAAGCATGGTTCTCGGAAGGGCCCGGCCCAGAAGAGAAAGAAGAAGGGACAAAGTGTTGCCTCTTCTTCTAATGCATCCACTCTCATGGCGTCGAAGAAAACCGACGTCTGTTACCACTGCAAGAAGCCGGGGCACTGGAAGCGTAACTGCCCAGATTACCTGAAGTCCTCAGACAAAGGTAAAGCCCCAGCAGGTATGAAATCTACTTTCATCATTGAAACTAGCTTTCTCGTCGGACGAGAAGGAAGTTGGGTTGTAGATTCTGGTGCTTCTGTTCATGTATGCAATTTGTTGCATTTGTTTCAGGAAACTAGAAGTCTTGAGGAAGGGGAGATAGTCATCCAGATGGGATCTGATGCAAGTGTTGCAGCAGTCTCCGTCGGGACATGCAGACTATCATTATCTAGTGGAAGAGTCCTAGTACTTAAAGAGTGTCTTTATGTACCTGAAGTTAGAAGGAATCTGATATCTGTATCTAAGCTAGTTAGAAGTGGATATTCGTTCCTGTTCTGTAATAAATTAGTCATAAATCATTATGATAAATATATTGCAGAAGGTGTTTTAACTTCTGGAGGACTCTATGAATTGTGCATTAATGAGAATGTCATGAATGTTACAACCACTAATAAAAACCCTAAGAGATCCAGGGAGAATAAAAATCATTCAAATATGATTTGGCATCAAAGGCTTGGTCATTTGTCTATTGATAGGATCAACAGATTGATAAAGGATGGACCTTTAGATTTCCTACAGGTTCAATCTTTGCCTACCTGCGAACATTGCATTCGAGGTAAAATGACTAGGATGCCTTTCCGTAACAAGGTTACAAGATGCGAAGGTATTATTGACCTAATACATACCGATGTATGTGGTCCCTTCAGTACCGCAACTCGAAATGGATACCGATATTATTTGACATTTATCGATGACCATTCGCGATACGGGTTTATCTTCCTATTACGTCACAAGTCTGAAACCTTTGAAAAGTTCAAAGAATTCAAGGCTTTGGTTGAGAACCAAACCGATAGGAAGATTAAACAAATTCGATCTGATCGAGGTGGCGAGTACCTATCAGATGAATTCAAGGAATACCTTAAGGAGAATGGAATTGTTTCAAATCTCACTCCTCCTGGAACTCCCCAACTTAATGGTGTTGCTGAAAGACGCAACAGGACCATCATGGACATGGTCCGTTCAATGATGAGCAAAGCACATTTACCTCTTAGTTTCTGGGGATATGCAGTAGAGACTGCAATATATATCCTGAATAAGATTCCTAGCAAATATGTACCTAAGACTCCTCATGAGCTATGGTATGGAACCAAACCTAGTGTCAATCACTTAAGGGTTTGGGGTTGCTTGGTCCATGCGAAGAACGTGGACGCAAGTAAACTGGAATCTCGCACTCGTGAGTGTTACTTCATTGGGTATGTTAAAGATGGTATTGGATACCAGCTTTATGACCCTGAGACCCAAAAGGTTTTTGTCTCTAGAGATGTGAAGTTTCTGGAGGATGATTTCCTTAAAGGTCAAGATAAAAGTGAAGTAGAGGAACTCATTGAATCCCAAGAGGATTATGAGCTCCCCAGACTAGAAACTGAAGAAGTAAATAAAGATGAAACACCCATACCTCTTCGAAGGAGTTCGAGGGTGGTTGCACCACCTGAAAGGTATGGATTCCATGTGTCAGGTGAAACTGACATTGATCCTACTTCATTTGATGAAGCACTCGCGGATCAAGACATGGATAGATGGATGCTAGCAATGAAGTCAGAAATTGACTCCATGCATAAGAATGGTGTATGGACCCTAGAGGATCCACCTAAAGGGGTAAAACCCATTGGGTGTAAATGGATCTTCAAGAGAAAGAGGGGACCTGATGGGAAAGTAGAGACTTTCAAGGCACGGCTCGTAGCCAAGGGCTACACACAGAGAGAAGGCATTGACTACGATGAGACATTCTCTCTTGTGGCTATGCTTAAATCCATCCGGACATTGCTAGCTATAGCTGCATATCTTGACTACGACATCTGGCAGATGGACGTCAAGATGGCTTTCCTCAATGGATACCTCGAGGAGGATATCTACATGGAGCAGCCCCAGGGCTTCATGACTGAGGATGGTAAAGTATGCAAGCTGAAGAAATCCATCTATGGGCTCAAGCAAGCTTCTCGTAGTTGGAACATCAGATTTGACGAAACCATAAAGAGTTATGATTTTGTGCAGAATCCTGATGAACCTTGTGTATACAAGAAGCTTAGTGGGAGCGTCGTTGTGTTCATCGTGCTTTATGTAGATGACATCCTTATCATTGGGAATGATACATGGATGATGACCAATGTAAAGATTTGGTTGTCCCATACCTTTGAGATGAAAGATCTTGGAGAAGCCTCTTATATCTTAGGCCTGAAGCTGTTCAGAAACCGAGAAAAGAGGATTTTGGGATTGTCACAACATGGATACATTAAGAAGATTCTTGAACGATTCCGTATGGATAGTTCTAAGAAAGGATTCCTACCCTTAAGACATGGTATCCACCTGTCTAAAGGAATGGCTCCTCAAACTGTTGAGGAAAAGAAGGCCATGGCTGGATGTCCTTATGCATCAGCCGTAGAAAGCTTAATGTATGCCATGATGTGCACTAGGCCAGATATCTGCCATGCAGTGGGAGTGGTAAGTCGTTACCAATCCTGCTATGGAGAACAACACTGGAATGCAGTAAAGAACATATTCAAATATCTAAGACGGACGCAAGATTACATCTTGGTCTATGGAGATGGTGATCTCCAAGTCTTGGGATATACAGATTCTGACTTCCAATCGGATGTAGATGATCGAAAGTCGACATCGGGGTTCGTGTTCTTGTTGAATGGTGGTGCTGTGAGCTGGAGAAGTAAGAAACAGGACACTACTGCAGATTCAACAACAGAAGCCGAATACATTGCCGCATCGGATGCTGCAAAGGAGGCGGTGTGGTTGCGCAAGTTCGTGTTGGAGCTTGGCATAGTTTCCTCTGATACTCCCGTCCCGTTACTCTGCGATAACACGGGAGCCATTGCCCAGGCAAAGGAACCCAGATGGCATCAAAAGAGCAAACACGTGGAAAGGAAATACCACATCATTCGGGAGATACAAAAGCGTGGTGACATCATCATCACCAAGGCGGCCTCTGCCGACAACGTTGCTGATCCTCTTACTAAACCTCTGGCACAGAAGGTTTTCGACCAGCATGTAATGAGTATGGGTTTAAAGATTGTACCTGAATGGTTCTGAGGGCTAGTGGGAGATTGTTAGCAATGTGAGCCCCGGGCGAACCATTTCTACAATAAATGTTATTGTAATGAATAAATTATCAATGAAAATTATTGATTATTTTTCACTCCCCTTTCTGAGATTAATGAATGAATGCACTATAGGGTCCCTCTGTACAATAAGGGTTATGTACCATGGCCAACTTGATGATCATACAGCTGTTGATTCATTGGATGGATCATAGAGGCTGATGCTTGGATGTATATCTAAGGAGTTAGATAGAGGACTCATCAAGCATCATCAAATGATCATTAAGTGATGATCTCCAGTCTGAGTAGGAGATGGCAATCCTATCTCATATGACTGATATCTGA
This sequence comes from Ottelia alismoides, assembly GCA_037367405.1. NCBI lineage: Eukaryota > Viridiplantae > Streptophyta > Magnoliopsida > Alismatales > Hydrocharitaceae > Ottelia > Ottelia alismoides. The sequence continues at coordinate 41,429 of JAZKJV010003188.1, forward strand.
CTGACCTCTTGATGCAGGTCCTCTGCATGGGAATAGTGATTAAGAGGTGTCAGGTTAGTTAAGTCAATGGGTTGACTTGACGAGATCGAGATAACCAAAGACCTACGTTGAATACTGTCACAACATAGGCATGCATCCTCTGACTAGAGACAGATGTATTGCTATATGTCTGAGTATGTACATTTGGCAGACCAATAGGTTGATGACCTAATCAAGGTCTATATACCGGCGAGCTGGTGTGCATATAAGGACGTATGAGTAATGCGATCTCTCAAAGGGATCATACAGGTTCACTTGTGAACTGGGAGACATGAGCTCACTCATGAGGTATTGGGACTGAACAAATTCCATGCATGGCCGTTGTGCTTTGGAATCATGACATGAATTTGGAGGTAAGATATATGCTTTGTGAAAGCATATGATCTATACCAAATCCCGATGACCAAGATTGAGAAACTTAATGATCTGACTCTGAAGATGACAGTGTAAAAGTGATCTTTATCTTCAGGATGATCATGAGTCTTCCAGTATGTAGGATGTGCAGGTATTAGGAATACCTGAAGGGTGATCTGATCATATACGATTGTATAACCATGACGCTTCCATTCCGAGGGAGTGATGAAACAGGTTTGGATTTTAGTGACTCCTCTCATTAGAGAAGTGACCTAATCTTAGGCCATGAACTGGACATTGATCTGAATGAGATTCAGATGCAATGAGAAGATTAAGTCTACGGTCTTGATTTGATCAAGCATCAGTTGGAGGTCCATAGGATCTGGATTTGAGATATGATCTCAACATCCAAGTCACTATACATGGAACAATACAATCGCCCTGTCCTTATCTCCAAGTATCTGAGGAGAAATAACATTGTTCTTAAATGGTTTAAGAACAATTCCATAAGATCTAAGCAAAGAGAATTTGATAATTAAAAGTGTTTTAATTATCATGATGTATGAGAAATTATCCAATATGATTAAATGTGGTTTAATTAGTTTGGATAAGAATAATGTGGATAGAAATATCCAATTATTCATAATATATTATAAATGTGATTTATAATGTATTAGAGAGAATTGATTATAATTTATATGTGTTGATTAATTATGATGTGTATTGGATACACATTGTGTAATTAATTAACAATATGAATTACATGTTGTTTTGGGTTGTGAATATGATTCACAATTTTTCCATGGCAAGATTGCAATATTCTCAAAGATAATTGTGAATTATTTTTGAAGAATAAAAACCCAAATAAATTTGTTGCAAATAAATAAGAGAGATTTCATGGAGATATGCAATCTCATGGATTTCCATGAGATTGCAATCTCCATGCAATCTCATGGGCGGCACACCTTTCCTATATGGAAAGGGTGTGCGCCCACTTGGAAGGCACATGGAGATGAAATCTCCATGTGTCTTCTCTCCTTATTTGTTGGGTTGATTTAGGAATGAATTATATTTGATTTTGTCAAATATATTTTAACCTAAATTTGTTGCTTTTGACAACAACAATCTTAGCCATTGGATGAACATAAATCAATCTCATCCATTGATTCTATGTGTCCCATGGATTGAGATCCATGGATCCCAAAACCCTATAAATAGAGAGGCATGCTTGGCTCTCTCTTTACACATGCTATTGTAGCACAAACTCTCTCTCTCTTTCTCATATACACGACAGCCCTCTCTCTCCCTCTCTTCTTGGTGGCCGTCCACCTTGGTGGAGAGAATCGTCGACGCCCGCGCCATCGTGCTGCCGCTTCGACTCTCTGCGGTTCTTTGTCTTCTTGGAGTGCTTCACTCACGAAGGAGACATTTGATTTCGTGCGACGAGATCAGGAGCAACCGCGCTTGGATCAACTTGGATTGCGAGGACACCGCGACTCATCTCCGCACTCGCAAGTCGTTACTCCGACGATCGGACTTGAGACAAGAGGTCTCTTTTCGTAGAGACTTGATCAACCACGCTTCAAGAGGTATTGCATTATACTTGCTGTGGTTATAGATGAAACGATTTCAGAATGGTTCTCGGATCATGTGGTTTCATCGGTTTAAAATTTTTTAAATTCCGCTGCACCGAACAACTAGTACGACTAGTCGTTCTTCGTCGTATTCGATATGACGATCACGCTTCCGTGATGCGCTTGAGGATTTCTCCATATCCTTCATGTATAACCATGACGCTTCCATTCCTAGGGAGTGATGAAATGGGTCTGGATTTTAGTGACTCCTCTCAATAGAGAAGTAATCTGATCTTGGTCCAAGTGTTGGACATTGATCTGAATGTGATTCAGATGCAATAAGAAGATTAGATTTACGGTCTTGATTTAATCAAGCATCTATGGGAGGCCCGCGATCTGGATTTGAGATATGATCTCAATATCCATGTCACTATACGTGGAACAATACAATCGCCCTGTCCTTATCTCCAAGTATCTGCGGAGAAAGCGCATTATCCTTGAAGGAGTTCATGGATAATTCTATTGTTGATTTATGTATCCGAGTATTGAGAAAATGGATAATTAAATGTGATTTAATTATCATGAGTAATATGAATTTGATTCATATTATAGAGAGAGTTATCTGAGATAATTAAATGTGATTTGATTATCAAAGATGTAAATAATGTGAATGTGATTCATATTATTTGATAACAAGAGAATAAAGATCCAAGATGATTAAATGTGATTTAATTATCATGGATATGAATAATGTGGATAGCAATATCCATATTAGTCATATATATTATAAATGTGATTTATAATATATAAGAGAGAGCTATTTGTGATTTACACTTGTTAATTAAATGTTAATGTGAATTGGATTCACATTGGACATTGAATTGAAAATGTAATTTACATTTTGTTTTGGGTTGTGAATATGATTCACAAATTTCCAATGGCATGATTGCAATGTTCACAAAATAAATTGGATTTATTTTTGTGAAATAATTTGCAACAAATGTTGTTGCAAATATTGGAGAGAATCATGAGATAATGTAATCTCATGTAATAGGAAAAAGGAAGCTCCCTTCCTAATGAGGAGAGGGGACGGCCACAATTCCATAAGGAATGTGGTGGCCGTCCTCCCTCCTTATGGAAGGAGGCTTGCCTCCATTCCTATCTCTCCAATGGAGATTGATTTGATATAAATCAAATTATATTTAATATATATTTGATTTTTATTAAATTAATTGTTGTTGTGTTTTAGCAACAAATCATGACCATTGAAAGAAACACAAATTAATGTGGACCATTGGATTTGTGTTGACACATGGATTGAGATCCATGGATCCCAAAACCCTATAAAAGGAGAGGCACCCCATTGCTCTTCTTTGCACATAAGTGAGACAACAAGTCTCTCTCTCTCTCTCTCTCTTTCTTTCTCTTTCTCTCCCTCTCATGGCCGTCCACCATGGATGCCCTAGAGAGGCTCTCCATCGCCGCGGCACCGTCGTTATGCTGCCCGATGTTTTGCTCGTGGAACTCCGTCTACTTCGGCATGCCTTGCTCGTGAAGAAGACGTCGGATCTCGTGTGTCGAGATCAGGAGATCCACCGCTTGGATCATCAACATGGATTGCGAGAAGCACGCGGTTCATCCCCGCGCTCGCAAGCGTCTCCTCCGACGGATCGGACTTGAGACAGGAGGTCTCTTCGTTTAGAGACTCGATTGCAACCACGCTTCGAGAGGTAAACCTAATACTTGGTTGTGGTTTAGATGAAACGATCCGAGAAGTGTTCTTGGATCATGTGGTTTCGTCACATGAAAATTTTAATTTCCGCTGCATAGAACAACTAGTGCGACTAGTCGTTCTTCGTCGTATTCGATGCGACGGTCACGCTTCCGTGATGCGCTTGAGGATCTAATCATATCCTTCAAGTGGTATCAGAGCCTTAGGTCGGTGTTTTTGGATACGATCCATAAACCGAGGACGACTTGGGTTCTTTAGGGTATGCGAAAGCTTTCTTGCATTTCATTTTCGCATCTCTGTTTTGATATTATTTTCGGCACTGTTTAAGTTGTTTAAACACGAAAATAATAATTGGTTTTTATTCCCCATTAAATAAGGAAACCGTAGGATCTGAGTTTGCGTGATTTCGATTCCGTTTGCTCTAGATATGCTCATTTTAGTTAACATGTATCCACTGTTTCGGGGACTGCGGATCATGACGTAATTAAGATGTTAATTGCGGATTTAAAACGCCTTGAAATGCGTGCAAATCACTTGAGTTCTGTTGTAAATCAAGTTAGCAAACTTTAGAAATTTACTTTGCATAATTTAGATTTAAATTGATTGAGATATGGTATTTTTAGTAAGTGAGGGTCATTGCTGAAAATACTTTCTTAATCAAGAACCTAGTGATTGTCATTTAATTAATTAGTGAAATTAAATTGTTTAATTTCCTGGAATAATTATGCATAAATATTTGTGAAATATTTAATGATAATTAAGTCCTTAAATGACTTTGCCCTAACCAACAAATGATTAGATGTGATCTAGATCAAGATTGGTTACATGATCTACATGATCAACATTCCAACAAACATGTTGCTTGAATAGGACTTGGGATTTGTTTAGCAAATCTCATTATAATGTTAATCAAAATTGTTTTGATTATTACTATATGGTATAATTTCGTTGAAGAACCGATGATCATCTCAAGTACAAAATGATCTATTTTGCATTATCCTTTCCGAGGTGGATATGGTGTCTAGTCGGAGAGCATTGGGGTTGCGGGTTGCAACGTATGTGGTCCGTCCCACTCTCGTCGGTACTGGCCATGACAGTGGGTAGGGTTAATATAATGCTTAAGAAATCATGCTGTATTTCTAATTATTAAAATTCGAAATAATACGTATTTGAGATAATACCATAATTCAAGTAACTATTAAAATGTTTGTTGGATATTAATTGGATCATTAATTTAATATGATTAGATTAATTGAAATCCAATTAAAATTAAGACACTCTATTATAAATAGACGTGTTATTTCCCTGGAATAATTAATCATAATGAATATGATTCATAATGATTAATTAGAATTTGAATATGATATGGAGGATCACATAAGTGACATCCATGGTCTCCCGTCAAGGCAAAGGGTTCCGTCTCCAGGGATTGTATGTAGGAGACGCCTGTCCGAAGTGACAGCTCATGTATGCAAGCGCATCTGGATCGGGCTCTTTGCTTCTCGAAAGAGTAAGGACGTATGCGTAGTGACCCCAATATCGGGTCCTCATATTATTGGGGCGATATTGGATTGCGCATAGCGAGTTGTATTCCTGTTGTCGGTTGGTTCAATTAATGACGGGTCAACATTGCCTTAGGGGTGGTGGGCCCGGGTGTTAAAGACCGAATTGGGAGATGCAAGTTGGACTTGCAAGGCGGAATGTGTTCCCGCTTCTTTTTATCCGAGTTGTAGGTTCTCATATTATTGGGATGCAACAAAGATAAGGAAGGAGATCCCAGATCTTGTTGAGATATAATGGTAAGTATATCTCTTACATTGAAAGTGATTAAGGGAATGAACTTTCAGTGTTGACAAGACAAGACAACTTTGATATAAAAATCCTAAATCAAAGTAAAATGTATATATATATATATTTATATTTATGCAAATTTCTTATTTCAGATAATCCTTCATTAAAACCCACTCAATGATATACTCAATAATAACCAGTAAAATATCATGGATTGGACTCATGATCCAGATATTGTACTTGCAATTGGACACATAATGTATGTGGTTGCAATGTGCAAGTTTCCTCATAATATTGAGGAATGACAATTAAATAGATAATAGGACTACAACCCTAGGGTTTGTATGTCTCTATAGTCTTGATCTCTCATCGGATGCACTTTGGAAGTGACATGTCGATGATGATCGCAATTGTCAAATAATCCTTATAAAATTAATGAAGATATTCTGGCATACATATGTGCTCTTGACATTTAACATGAATGAGATGGTTCACTGCATAATGCAGAATGGTGGCTCTATAAGAATGATGTATTCAAATTGTTTGAGTACCTACCTGAACCTATGTTTTAAGAGTTTAGATGGATGTAGATGATGAGTGTCATCATTCTACTATCTATACTCTGGTCATTCATGAAGCTTCATAATATTCATATTGTATGAATTTAATGAAGCATGTATAAACGTTGAAATGCTCTTACACAAGAGATCCTTAGTCTTAAGCAATGGTTGCTTATAGATAAAGGGAGTGCAGTGGAAGCATGAGTTGGACCCGAGTAAGAAGTATGATCAAAGAGTTGACTATACATCTATGAATTCCATATGTCATCTGAAGAGTTGGATGGATGCCAATACTGCAATAAGTTGATGTGTTGATAGTATGAATATCAAGTCTATCTAGAATCCTTAGAGAAGGACTCGGATGGAGCATCGGATTAATCTGCATAAATCATTGATAAGATAAAGTCAAATAATTGTATCTCAATCTTCTGATGACATTTGCAATAGATTGCATATGTTTTAGAAGACTGGAAAATTTGATCTTAAAGGTTTATAGTTATCCACATGGATATTGATGCAATTGTTGCAACAATCTCTGTTGGATTGATAGACTTGTTAATTTCAGTGGGAGAGTCCTTAGTCTTAGAGAATGTCTCTATGACCTAGATATAAGAATACACTCATTGTTTGTTTCTAAATGTTAGAAATAAACATGAATCTGAGATAGAACTATCATAAAGAGTTATGATGTATATATTTCAGATAGTAATCTAATAATCTAGTGGACTTCACTAAATTAGAAAATTAATGAATGGTTCATTGACATTTCTAAATACTGAAATTAAACCTTAAGATCAATAGGAGGATGAAGATCATTTGACAATGATCTAGCATCAAGCCTTGGACATTAGTCTATTGATTTGATCAATAGACTAGTAAGAGATGAAACTTTAGAATGTCTAAAATTTCAAAACTTACATACTTATGAATATTGTATTCAAAGAAAAATGTCCAATACACCCTTCTTAGAGAAAGGTGTAAGATATAAAGGTATTCAGGATCTCATACATATTGATGTATGTGGATCATCTATATCATAGTAAACATTGTGGATATGTGATATCTATCGATGATCATGTATGATATGAGATTTCTTCTCTTCACCTAAGAAACCTTTGAAATGTTCAAAGATTTCATTATTTTTGGTTTAAAACCAAAGTTTGAAGGAAGATAAAATGAATTTGATCTAATCTAGGTAGAAAGTACCTAGATAAATTCAAAGAATACCTTATAAAGATATGAATGCCATTTCTATCTCAATCCTCCTAACACATCTTAACTCAATAGAGTTATAGGGAGATACAATTGGATCATGTGTGACATGATCTTATCAATGATGAATTTTAGCATAATTATCCCTTAGTTTCCAGGTATGTATGTGTAGTAGAGACTACAATGTATATCCTTAATAAGGTTCCATGTATGTTGGAATCTAGCACTTGAGAGTGCTGCATCATTAGGAAAATAAAGGATGGTATTGGATACCTACTTTATGACCTTGAGATTCTTAAAGTATCTCATCTCTGAGAATGTGACTCTTAGAGGATGAGACTCTTGAGAATCAAGATGAAAATGAAGTGTAGGAACTCATTTAATCTTGAGAAGATAATGAGGCTCCTGAAATTGGAAACTAAAAAGGACAATTAATGATGAAACATTAATACCTCTTCAAATGAGTTTGAGGATGTATTCCATGTGTCAGTTAAGTCTGACAATGATCGGACTTCATCTGATGAAGCTCCTAAGGATCATGACATGGAAAGATGGATTTTAGCAATAAAAGTCTAACGTAGACTTCATATACAAGTGTTGTATATGGACCCTCGAGGATCCACCTATATGGGTAATACCTGTAAAGGTGTAAATGGATCTTCAAGAGAAAGGGAACCTGATGAGAAGGTGGAGACCTTCAAAGCACGGTTCGTAGCCATGAGCTACACATCGGAAGAGAAGACATTGCTTGCGATGAGACTTGCTCTTCGGTGACCATGCTTAAAAACATCAGAATATTGCTAATCTTGGTTGCACAACTTGACTATTGCATCTTCAAATATGTAAGTCAAGATTGCATTCCTCTATAAATACCTCTTTGAGGATATTCACATGAAGTAGCCCCAGGGCTTCATGATTGAGGAAAGCAAGGTGTGCAAGCTAAGGAATCCATCTAAGGACTCAAATAAGCTTCTTGGAGATGGACCATAAGATTTGATGAAGTTATAAATGTTATGATTTCGAATGGAATCTTGATGAGCCATGCGAAGCTTAGTGGGAGTGCCTATGTGTTCATCGTGCTAAATGTAGATAATATCCTAATCATTTAGAATGATATAAGGATTATAATAAGTGTTTTATAAACTGGCTATTCCATATTTGAAATATGATTTCAAAGATACCTCTTAGATCTTAGTCCTGAAGTTGTTCAGAAACAAAGAGAAGAGGATAATGGGACTGTCACATTTATAGTACACCTTGGAAATTCCAAGAAAGGCTTCCATCCCTTAAGGTATGGTACTGACCTATTTAACGGGATAGCACCTCAAAGAGTTGAGGAAGTGAATGCTAGAACTACTTGCCCTTGGGCATCAGTTCTGAGAAGCCGGGTGTGTGCTAGATGTGTACAAAAGCCAGATGGCTGCCATGCAGTGGGAGTAGTAAACTGTTACTAATCCTACTATGGAAATAAAACACTTGGTTGCAGTAAATGCAAAATCTTCATAGATGACAAGATTTTTGAGATAGTGATCTCAAAGTCTTATCTTCAAAGAAACTTAAGACTTTATAGATAGAGATCTAAAAGGTCTTAATTGTGGATATCTTAAGAGATAGTGATCTCAAGGAATAAGGGTATTCTAATAAGGATTATGGAAATACTGGTTATGATAATTGTTATGCTGTAGTGTCAAGGACACTGTAACTGCCAAAATTGAGTATTGGTTGCATGAGATGCAACATTCGCATTAGATGCGAGCACTGTTACTTGGGATATGCAAGTGCCGTAAAAGGACTTGGCGTAGTCTCGCGGGAACAGAGTGACTGATCAGCTTACCTAGATATTTTCTAAATAGCCTATGATTGTCACATGAGTGCGGGTTTAAATGATTAGCCCATTAATGGCTCTTTGGGCTAGTGGGAGATTGTTGGAAATGCGAGCCCACGGCGAGCCATTATGCAATAAATGTTATTGCAATTCACTCCTTAATCTGAAATGAAGAATACATAATTTGCATAATAGGTCCCTTAGTACAATTTGGGTTATGTACCATGGCCATCTTGATGATCATACAGCTGTTGATTCAACTTTTGAATCATAGAGGCTGGTGGTTGGATGAATATCTAAAGAGTTAGATTGAGGACTCATCAAGCACCGTCAAATGATTGTCAAGAGATGATCTCCAGCCTGAGTAGGAGATGGCAATCCTTATCTCTGATGGCTGATATCTGACCGACCTCTTGATGCAGGTCCTCTGCATAGGAATAGATATTCGGAGGTGTCAGATTAGTTAGGTCAAAGAGTTGACTTAACGAGATCAAGATAACCAAAGTCCTATATCGTATACTGTCATGATATAGGCACGCATCCTCTGACCGAAGACAGATGTGTTGCTATATGTCTAAGTATGTACATTTGGCAGACCAATAGGTTGATGACCTAATCAAGGTCTATACACCGGTGCGCTGGTGTGCATATAAGGGCATATAAGTAATACGATCTCTCAAAGGGATCATATAGGTTCAGTTACTGAACCGGAAGACATGACATCACTCATGAGATATTGGGAAGAATCAATTTCCGTGCGCACAGTCGTCTCGCTTTGGAAGCTTGACTGAATTTGTAGGTTTGATATATACTTTTGGAAAGTATATGATCAAGACCTAGGTATGATATACGGTTTCGGAAAGTGTATGATTGATACCAACTCCCAATGATCGAATGAGAAACTTACTGATAAAACCATGAAGTAGACAGTATAAAGTTGATCCAATACTTCGAGTTTAGTCTGAGTCTTCCAGTATGCAGGATGTATATGTATTAGGAATACATGAGGGTGATGTGATCATAAACGATTGTGTAACCATGACCCTTCCATTCCTAGGGAGTGATGAAATGGGTCTGGATTTTAGTGACTCCTCTCAGTAGAGAAGTAATCTGATCTTGGTCCAAGTGTTGGACATTGATCTGAATGTGATTCAGATGCAATAAGAAGATTAGATTTACGGTCTTGATTTAATCAAGCATCTATGGGAGGCCCGCGATCTGGATTTGAGATATGATCTCAATATCCATGTCACTATACGTGGAACAATACAATCGCCCTGTCCTTATCTCCAAGTATCTGCGGAGAAAGCGCATTATCCTTGAAGGAGTTCATGGATAATTCTATTGTTGATTTATGTATCCGAGCATTGAGAAAATGGATAATTAAATGTGATTTAATTATCATGAGTAATATGAATTTGATTCATATTATAAAGAGAGTTATCTGAGATAATTAAATGTGATTTGATTATCAAAGATGTGAATAATGTGAATGTGATTCATATTATTTGATAACAAGAGAATAAAGATCCAAGATAATTAAATGTGATTTAATTATCATGGATATGAATAATGTGGATAGCAATATCCATATTAGTCATATATATTATAAATGTGATTTATAATATATAAGAGAGAGCTATTTGTGATTTACACTTGTTAATTAAATGTTAATGTCAATTGGATTCACATTGGACATTGAATTGAAAATGTAATTTACATTTTGTTTTGGGTTGTGAATATGATTCACAAATTTCCAATGGCATGATTGCAATGTTCACAAAATAAATTGGATTTATTTTTGTGAAATAATTTGCAACAAATGGTGTTGAAAATATTGGAGAGAATCATGAGATAATGTAATCTCATGTAATAGGAAAAAGGAAGCTCCCTTCCTAATGAGGAGAGGGGACGACCACAATTCCATAAGGAATGTGGTGGCCGTCCACCCTCCTTATGGAAGGAGGCTTGCCTCCTTTCCTATCTCTCCAATGGAGATTGATTTAATATAAATCAAATTATATTTAATATATATTTTATTTTTATTAAATTAATTGTTGTTGTGTTTTTAGCAACAAATCATGACCATTGAAAGAAACACAAATTAATGTGGACCATTGGATTTGTGTTGACACATGGATTGAGATCCATGGATCCCAAAACCCTATAAAAGGAGAGGCACCCCATTGCTCTTCTTTGCACATAAGTGATACAACAAGTCTCTCTCTCTCTCTCTCTTTCTTTCTCTTTCTCTCCCTCTCATGGTCGTCCACCATGGATGCCCTAGAGAGGCTCTCCATCGCCGCGGCACCGTCGTTATGCTGCCCGATGTTTTGCTCGTGGAACTCCGTCTACTTCGGCATGCCTTGCTCGTGAAGAAGACGTCGGATCTTGTGTGTCGAGATCAGGAGATCCACCGCTTGGATCATCAACATGGATTGCAAGAAGCATGCGGTTCATCCCCGCGCTCGCAAGCGTCTCCTCCGACGGATCGGACTTGAGACAGGAAGTCTCTTCGTTTAGAGACTCGATTGCAACCACGCTTCAAGAGGTAAACCTAATACTTGGTTGTGGTTTAGACGAAATGATCCGAGAAGTGTTCTTGGATCATGTGGTTTCGTCACATGAAAATTTTAATTTCCGCTGCATAGAACAACTAGTGCGACTAGTCGTTCTTCGTCGTATTCGATGCGACGATCACGCTTCCGTGATGCGCTTGAGGATCTAACCATATCCTTCACATGATAGTCCTGGGAGAAAAATCCGTGAAGGGACTGTCGGTGATGGAGCATCATATCACGTGGGAAAAATGGAGGAAAAGGGGCGATGCGACATTTCTGACGAAAATCAGAGGCGCAGGGGGAGTTGACCGGAGGTCAACACTCCCTGGCCCCTGATTGGTCCACATCGGACCGATCTTGACTAATTTATTTAACGTATTAAATGAATTATTTAAGTTTTATTTATAATATAAAAAATGTTTATAAATTAATGTAGTATTTATTTATGATTTTTATTTATTTTTTGAAGTATTTTATTACTGTTTTATTAAAATAATATGTATATGTATGTATTTTAAATATATTTTTGTGTATTTTATTTTTAATTTGTTTATTTTCTTTTGTTATTTTAGTTTCTTATTTTCTAATTTTACAACTTATTTTTGTGAGTATACATGTATTTTTATTTATTTTTTATGAGTCTATTTACATTTTTAAATAAATGTGTTTATGTAGGTATACTTATAGGTATTTTATCTGTATATTATATACATTAAATGAATTTTATTTGTTTTTATTTTGGATTTGTATTTTTAATAAGTTATATATAATATATACATTGTTATAAAACTATAAATAAATAAAGAATAAACAAATAAAAATCCCTTTTATTTATATACATTCTTAACATAGGTATTTTGCCTATGTGATATATAGACTTATTTTATTTCACAAATTCTTTTTAGTTTTCTTTTAATCTCAATATGTACATGTATTATGTACATTATTTACAAAATACTAAAAATATAGATTTATAAAAATAATGAATATTTAATAAATGGAATATTTTAATCAGGTATTATGTTCAAGGTGGGCCAAAAACCTAACTTCCACAGATGGACTCCAAAAATTATGAAACTAATTTTATAAACTAGTTTTTGGAATGCTATATACAATTAAAGTGAGTTTGGGTGATTTGGAGTTTTTATTGGCAAGATATGGGTCTGTGAAGTTGAGATTTTGGCTTTTTATTCTGGATATAAAATGTACACTGAGTGTTATTTTTACACAAACTCAATTTTGTATTTTTATTTGCATTATTATCTACGACTTTCATGTACAAAGTTTCTTTATTTGATGAATAAATAGTTATATACAAAATAGGTGTCAAAAATGCATAAATGAATGAATAAATAAATGAGGTATTTATTGTATTATTGGCCCTTATCTCCCCCTACTTTATTCCTTGTCGACCAATTCCATGCTGGCCTTGGTCTTGGGGTTAGGGTCATAAAATATTTGCAATATTTTATTCCTTTTTCTTTTCTTCCCTTTATTCTATAATTTTGGCATTAAAAACCTTATTTAATGTATAATAAATACAATAAAGAATGGATGCTATTATGTACAAATTGAGGTTATTTACATGCATTTGCTGGGGTTTTAAGGCCAAAATGATAAAATAAAGGTGATGAAATGGAGATTCATCACCCCCTATACTTGCCTTTGCTAGTCCCTAGCAAATACTTATGCAATAAGTATAAAAAGAACAAAGAATAAGAAGAAAAGAAAAAGAAAAATGTAAAGAATAAATTGAATAGATCATGATTATTAAACTCATTTGTACAAAATCAAAGTTTGGAGCTCATGTTACTCCTTGGTGTGAGAATGTGTGTGGAACCTAGTCGGGAACCAAATTTAAAACACAACAACCTTCAAGAGTCACAGAACTCGGTTCAAATCACCTCAATAGCCAGGTTAGAACTAGCCTACATCATACGCAAACCCTTATGACTATGAAGCTGACTTGTACAGTGTAAGTGATAGTGGTTCTCCCCAACTGAAATGACAAAGGAACTAGCTTCTCCAGAATGACAACCCAATGATTCCCTAATCCAGCCCACTACCGTCGAGGAGCGGGGTATTCCCTTCTAAGTTCAAGTGACAACCGGCTCAAGAAGAGGGGGAATAAGAGGTATAGAATTTTGGGAGCTCTACTAGTGTAGCTAAGTCTCCTGCTGCAAGCTTTATGGATATCATAAGCTTTTGCTTTATTGGACTATATACACTCCAGTGGGGTTATTAAATTTTCAATCCGACCCACCGCTTTTTTTGGAGTTCTTTTTGCTTTTTTTTTCAAATGTATATGTACAACATATTTACATGGTGCAGCATATATACAAGAAATTTTCCTCTTGAGCCAGTAGACTATCCCTCTTTTGAAGCTTTATTGCAACCCACACTCTCCCGTCATTCGATTTCATTGAAACTGGACCAGGTTGGGGTGCACTTCCCTCCCTAGACGAGGACGAATGTTTCCACCCGTTTGCGTCTCAGACTGGCAAATCCAACCCCCTCACCACTCCAACTGAGTTGAGCCAAGTGAAAGGTGCAAGTGTCCAAGTTAGGTCACGTCCGACAAGAGTCATACGTGTGTTTCGAAAAGTTCTAGTTAGTCCACTGAGGTGACTTGAACCCAGTCCTGCTTTCTCAAAGAATTAAGTCTGACTAGTTAAACCTAGTTCCCATAAGGTTTTAGTGCAGTTAGGTGCGGTAAGGTCCAACCAAGCTCCAATCTTCGACTTTATTGGACTAGTTCAATCATCGAGCTCAATCAAAGAATATGAATGCTATGCACATGCTATTTACAAATATGCAATTTTTAAAAGAATTTTGAAAGCCAAGAGAAATTATTTTTACACAAAGAATTTACAAATAAAAGAATTTTGGCACTCAAAGAGTAAAATATATACAACTATTTACACGGGCGTGCCGCTTTATTTTACAAGTTTAAAGAATTTACTAGTTCTAACAAGAGTGGTTTATTGAGGTGTATCTACAATTGATAAAGAATTTATTGTATCTTATTTATGATTTATTTTATTTCATTTTATTTATTATGGTGCTTTTATTCCTCAAATTTATTTAGAAATCATTTTGAAAACTATAGTACAAAATAATTTTTGCAAATATTTACAATCATTTGTAATCCGTTTTGCAAAGATTTTGCAAACATCATATATACATTTTTCAAAATATTTTTACAAAATGTTTTCAAAACCATTTGCAAAATAGGTTTTCAAATCCTTTATTTCACACAAATAAAAGAATTTTTGCAATCAACATATTTTTACAAAGGTTGAAAATATTTCACAAAAAGTTTTCCAAACAGTTCACACCATTTTTCAAATCATTTTACAAAAAATATTTTTAACCTGATTTTTAATCAGTATGTACAAAAAAATATGAGGAATAAGAAGCCTTATTAATTAATGAATTGTATTATAATTATACGAAAGTACGAGTTATGGATGAAGTATATACAGAGTATATACGACCCCCCTATACTTAGCTTGAGCTATGTCCTCATAGATCGGAAAGAAGAAAGAGAAGACATAACTCGTACTGAGTATAGAAAAGTCTATATTACGATGACTAAAAGAATAAATGAAAGAATAACGAGATAAATGAATAAGAAAATGACCGTCCCCCCTATACTTAGGATCAACTAATCCTAAGTATAGCAGACTGTACACAAGGCAGGGAGGGGCATGGGTGGGAATAAACAATTCAAAGAATTAACAAATCTGGGGTGCACCCCCTATACTTAGGACAAAGTACGTCCTAAGTATAGAAGATTGTCTACAAGGGGCGTCACCTTTTATTTAGATACAGAAGATAGAAAAGGAAAAGAAGAAAAGAAGAAAAGAGAGGCATATACAGATAGACAAAAAGACCATGGAGAATATACGCATCACTCCCCCTATACTTAGGGTGAGATATCCCTAAGTAAAGGCAACAACAGGAGTAACAAAACTGAACAACAAAAGAAAAACGCGGTGTGTACCCCCCTATACTTAGGACAAGGTACGTCCTAAGTATAGTCACAAAGATATGGCGATAGATCTAGGGCACACATAACATGCGAGAGAAAGAATGAACATGGAACACATATATACAAGTGGTGAAGAACTGGTGAAGTACAGGACGGTATCTGGTAAGCGAATACCGTGCTCTCGTCGTCGTCTCCCTGTGAGAACGAGGACGCAGTCAGAAGGTGAAAAGACACCCGGATATGCAGGTAGGTGGGTGTCGGCTACCGGAGTAAAATAGATCGGAAAGTAAAGATATTGGGTGCGGTAGCATGAAGCAGACGATCGGCTCATAGGGTCAGCATGAAGGAACGGAGCCGATACTATAAGACCGGGAGGAAGAGAGAACAGTACAGATTCCTCCGGTAAATCAGAGTCTCAATAAGATATGGAAGATAGAGAATAGGAGACATCGTGGCATGCGGTGGTCATGAGGTCGGAAGATCATAAGAGACACACACCAAATGCCGCAAAACATGGCTCAACCCTGCGAGGATCGTCAAGGTGAGCATCTCCAAGGAGCAAGGAATCAGACTAATCAGAAGACTTGGTCCCGAGATCGGCAGATCGGATACACAATCAGAGAGGGGACCAAGTACACAGCTCAGAAAACTTGGCTTCTTGCTCCAACAGATAGGAGACACCAGAAGTGAAACCGAGTACCTAGAAAGTGATGTACCCTCTCGCAGATAACCCTCGGAGAGTGGTACATGCTAATCATCGAATAATCAGTAGAAGACTCGGCCTTGCGAGGGTCGTCAAGGCGAGCGGACGCAAAGGCATCAATGATCCATCAGACAGATCATCAGGTATGGACTCGGTAGGCGACGTATCGACTACCAGCGAAAGAGACCAGAAAGTCTAAAGAATGTGGCAGCATCCCGCAGACAACCCTCGGAGAACGTGCTACCCTCTAGGCATGACAATTGCAGGTATCAGGAGCTCAGCCTTACGAGGACCGTCAAGGTGAGCAGACTCAAAGGAGTCGAATCAGATGGGTCCCATGATCCATAGATCAGATAGGCAACTCAAGATGGGACCAAAAATCAAGTCTATCAAACGACTCGGTTTCGTGCTCCGTAGATCGGAGACACAGACAGCAGGGGAAACCGAGCGTAAAGAGAGTGTCGCATTCTCCTGCAGATAGTCCTCGGGGAGCGATGCAATCTAGGCAAGGAATAGTCAGAATGTGTCTCAACCTTGCGAGGGTCGTCAAGGAGAGAGAAGGGTTCGAAGGAGCCAGGTCCATTAGACGGACCCACATATTGGTCTCGGTGGTCGACAAATTGGCTACCATCTGAAGAGACCAATCAGATCTGAAATATGTCGTAGTCTCCCGCAGATAACCCTCGGGGAGCTACGAGCTAGTCAAGGAAAAATCAGAGAAGAGCTTATCCTTGCGAGGACCGTCAAGGAGAGCAGAGTCAAAGGAGTCTGAACAAGTCGGTCTCATGGTCCAACAGATCAGGCGCATAATCAGAAATGGAGACCGAGTACTCAAATCAGACGAATCGGCTTCGTGCCCCAACAAGGTGGCGACACCAGAGGTGAGTGAAGCCGATCGTAAAGAAAGTGTCACATCCTTCCGCAAATAGTCCTCAGGAAGCGATGTGAGCTATGCAGTGAATAATCAGAGTACATCTCTTCCTTGCGAGGGTCGTCAAGGAGAGAAAGAGGCTCAAAGGAGCCGGATCCATCAGACGGATCCACAGAAATATAGTCTCGATAGACGGCAGACCATCTACCAGTAGAAGAGACCATCATAGCAAGAATGTGTCATAGTCTCTCGCAGATAACCCTCGGAGAGTTATGAACCAGGCATGGAATAATCAGAAAAGTGGAGCTTTGCCTTGCAAGGACCGTCAAGGAGAGCAATCTGACAGTTGGCCTCATGTTTCGACAGATCAGGCACACAGTCACAGAGGTAGGCCAATCGAGCATATCATCTGACGCGGTTTCGGGGCCCATCACAATGGCGACCAAGGTCGTGAATGAAACCGCAGACCTAGAAATTGTCACATTCTCCTGCATATATTCCTTGGGGAGGAATGCGAACTAGATCAACGAAGGTCATGGGAATGTTGTCATAGAGTCTCAGGTCCTCGAAATATTGTGAATCCGTCAATCAAAAGGAGGGCATAAGATCTTGTGAGGGAGAAAATAATCAGGTCTATCACAAACCTCCCTCAAGTCAATCCAATGAGCTGAGCTGGCACAATCATATCATCAGGAATCCTCTAATTGCCAGGGCGGATCAAAGCGCCGGGAGATCAAGGATGGGTTAATCAGGAAGATGAGAGATCATGGGGGCTCGGAGCAGCGTCATCATGAAGCACATATCAAGATAGTACATCCAAAATCAAAATCAAGACGGATCAAAACCTCAAAATAGATGGATCAGTGGAAATGTCATGATATCATCCTCGAATCATCGAAGCACATCACATCCTCAATCTGGTGTGCGAGACCAAAAATTCGTCAATTGCATCACACCTATAATCATGCATCAACAAAAAGCCTCAATATACTCGTATGCATGTATATAGAGCCAAATCCACCAAATCAATCTCAGCATCTTCGACATCATTGGCCCGGCTTACACAGATAATCAATGGTAGTCAAAATCCTCGATGCGGGCCTCATCAACCTACACAGCATTCCCGGGTGAAAGGGAGAGGTGATACGGGGTACACAAGAATGATGGATAAGAAGGGTGCACAATGGGGTGGAGAAGTTGATTGAGGCTACGTTCCAATATCGTGGATGGTAGAAGAGTGATACGGAGGGTACGAGGAGGGTGGGCGAGAAGATCGAGACATATACAAAATTGGGTATTCCGCACAAGGCGGGAACACCGTCAAAATGGTGGTCCAAAGAGAGGGCTCTCCTCGAACCGAAGAAGATGGGGATGGTACAGAGAATACGAGGGAAGGGATGAAGAAGAGACAAACAAAGGACTTGGCGAAGAATGATTGAGCTCAAGCGCCAATATCATGACTTAATGCAGATGAAGAGATATACGTATAAGAGAGGTAGAGACACTCAAAGCTAAAAAAATGCATGACTCACACGATGGGACCGATTACTCTAATAAAGGATGAGAAACATAACGGACTCCCATTCACAATCAATACACAAGGCAAACCCCCAATTCACCTACTCGACACGGTGAAGATCGTCAGGTGACGGTCATTTATCTTTTCGGTTTTAGAGTTAGGTGAGAACCACAAAGTTGTACAAACACTTAGGAGGCTTGATAGGATTTGGGCTCTAATGCTTAGTGTGTACGTGAGCACTTAAAACGGATACAATGAGGGGGTTTCTCTCCCCAAGAAAAGGAAATCCATCATGTTTTATTTTAAGTCCAATAGAGTTAGCAGTCCCGATTTTATTTAAGTTATCACCTTTTTTTGGGTATTTTCAATGCACGTGCCTATCAGGGTTCCAATTTCCATTAAGCATCCTAAGTGGCAAAAACAGAGGGAGAAGGTCAGAAAAGCCATGCAAGTCAGAAATCAATGATGCATGCTAAAAAAGAAGACTTACAGTGCTTCCCAGCTCTCTCCATGCGGGATGCATAACAGAATTGAAACCTATGCTATATGTAAATGCAAGCCGAAGAAATCGCCATAGGATAGTAACTGCTATTATCGTGAAGAACCACAAGTCGGCCACTTATCCCTAACCTAAGAGTCCGGTCTTGGCTCACCCCTCCTCTTCTCGACACGCTCGAGTTCAGGAGTAGCGCTTGATGGGGCTCGCTCACGGCACAGGGGTTAAGAGATAAATGAACCGACTGTTTAGATTTGACTAGATCCAAAACGTGCTATAGGTGCATGCAAATATATTTAGGGTGTTTGGACCTAATCTATCGGCAAGCAATTCCTAAGCTAGGGCTCATTCACACAAAATAATAAAAATAAAATAAAAAGAAAGAGCGTCAAAACCGTCGGGGCCCCCAAGGGAACAATCCCTCGGGCAATGGACCTCGGGAGTCGGAATGTACCTGTGAGAGTCCTGTATTATTACAAAATTCTAAGTGTCACTCTCTCACATGAATATACAAGATGAATATACATGCATAAATATAGAGATTGTCTTCAAAAATTCTCTTTCTTCTCCCTTTGATGCTCTCTCCTGCTGGCTTGGCATAGAAGAGCCAAGTCCACCTTGCTTGGGTGCATAGGTCCTCCTAGGAGGTCCTCCTTCGCTTGGCGGTCCCCCGCATCAAAGACAAAGGAAAGAAATGGTCAGAGCAGTCAATCAAATAATATTAAATAAGAATAAAAACCAAACAAATAACTGAATCATGGACATGAGCAAACAATTGAATAAATTAACAAATAAGCTAACAAAAATCATACAAAATCCGTTGCCTCCCCGGCAACGGCGCCATTTGATGAATGGGGAAAATCTAGGGTCTAGATATCTCACAAGGCGAGACATCCAGTCGCTGAATTGACCTCTTAAAGATCCCTAGATCAATTAACAATTAACCCACAATAAATATATGCAATGAATATCCAAAAATGTGGAGTTAAAATTTATTATAACTCTACATACAAATGTGTATAGGTGTAAGCACAAGTAGAGGTCGAACACTGGGAGGCGAAGGGAATGTATGTGTGTTGTGTAATTATTCAATCCTTTGTTCATGTCCATTTGTTTATTGTTTTTGTGGGTTTTGAATTATATATATATATATATATATATATATATATATTTGTCTTTTTGTTTTTATGATTTTTATTTGGTTTTTATATTTTATATTTTTTTATTTTCTTTTTTTATTTTTAGTTATATAAATATAGATATATGTATATATAATATATATGAAGATATATATATATATATAAGAAGAGAGAGAGGAATACTATATGGATCTATATATATATATATATATATATATATATATGGAAAAAATGGGGATGCCCCCTGGGGGCAGCCAACATGGCTGCCCCCACCCCATTTTTCGGCGTTTTTTTTTATTTTTTTTGAAAAATAAAACCATATATATTCATCCATATATCCCTCCTACATGCCATTCAAATTTCGTCAGAAACAGAGACTCCTATGGCCTCCATCTCGATGGTATCGATTTAAAAAAATCCTGTTACCGTTAAAAAATTACTGTCCGGATGGAGGCCGTAGGAGTCTATTTCTGACGAAATTCGAATGGTATATAGGAGGGATATAGGAATGAATGTAAATGGTGTTATTTTTCAAAAAAATATAAAAAATTTTGCCCAAATAAGGCGGGGGCAGCCATGTTGGCTGCCCCTAGGGGGCAGCCACATATGACCATATATATATATATGAATACTCAAAATTTATTGGATATAATATTTTTTGGGCTTTTTACATTTTTCTAATTTTTATGTTATTTTTCTGGAATTTTACTAATTTTAATGTGTTTTTAATTCAAAAATGTCCACAATATAGGACTAAATATATAACCGAATATAATTTGGGTTTTAAAAATATAAAATAAACTCCAAAATTACCCAAATTAATTTTAATACAATAAAAATACTATATAGATAATTACAGAAGAGAAATATATATTTTTTTCAATTTTTTAATGGTTTTTCTATTTTTTAGGATTTTGGAGCTTCTTGAAATTTTTATAATTTTCTTTTTCTATTTTAAGGGTTTTTCATTTTCTGGACTCAATATAGATATAAATATTCTATATATAATTTTTATGGAATTTTTCAAAAACATTTTCTAATTTTTTTGTATTTTTTAATTTAAACAGTACAAAATGGGCTTCTTTTTCATTTTTGATAAATAGGAAAAACGCAAAAAGTGCATAATAATACACTGTTGCAATCCTATACAGACTAATTTATTCATTTCAGAAACTCTAGGGTCCTGGTTGCAATTTTTCACAAAAATAATACACTGGAGATTTTATTTAATGGACTAAAGGTAAATATGCAAAAATACAGGGGGACTTGTGCAATTTTACCACCTCACGTGGGACACGTGAGGTGACGTGGACTGGACCCAAGTGTAATATGAAAACAATACAGGGGTTCCCTGCAAAATTTCCACATTATTTACAACCTTATATTTTTTTACAATATTAAACATTAAATATACAAAAAGGCAGGGGCTGGATATGCAATTTACCCCTAAAGAGGCGCTTCATCTGACGACTGATCTTCATCCAATAATCCACATGGTGCCTCCACGTGCGCCGATACCGCTTCGCCTTTGAGCGGGGAGGATTAGATCACTCGCGTGATCTGACGGTCGTAGCATCGCTTCATCGGACGGCTGGGAATCGAACTGAGCCTTCGTTTTCATCCAACGGCTGGGAGCACACGTGCAAGAACAGGGAAGAAAGCTCGCTGGGGTGAGCTTCTTCCTCCTCGATCTCGCTCCTTCGTCGGTCTTCGCCGCACCTGAAGGTCCCAAAAGCTTCCTGGGAGGTTGCTTGATCTGCTGGAGGTGGTAGATCGGCCAGAGGTGTCCTGGAGCGATGCCACGAGCTCGGTGAAGAAACGCGGCTCCAGGTACCTCCACCCGTGTGCGAATCAACTCCTAGTGCTCTTTGGCGCACCTAACCAGCAAAGGAAGGTAGAGGGGCTCGAGGGCGTCACCCTCGACCCGGGGTTTGAAGCTGAAAGCATGCGGATGGTGGTAGGCGGAGATGCTCCGGCGAAGCGGAGGAGATGAGCATCGATTCACGGATCCAGATGGGTGTCCGGTTGGGCAAGGTGGCTGGAAGGTGAAGAAGGTGTAGGGGAACGGAATGACAGTGAAAGGTAGTCGGGAAACGGTCGGACACAAGGTGAAGAAGTCGCCGGAGCGGAGCTCCGGCGAACTTCGAATTAACTAAACTAAGCTACTCTATGAATCTAAATGCGAAGTAAATGACAGGAATAAAATGCTGGAATGAAAATCTACCTAGAAATGATAAATGCGCAGCTCGAACTTGGCTGGAGGGCCAAGGAGCAGGACGAACGCCGGAGCTCCGCCGTGGGCGCACCTCCTTCCTCCTTCGAACCTCCTCGACCTTCAGGGGACCTCCTGCTGTCACCAGGATTCACGCTGGACCGAAGGCGAGGGTTCTAGGGCTCCGGAAATGGCCAAAAGCAAGGAAGAAGGAGATGGGTTTACTTATAGACAAGATGGGTCGCCCTTATTGACCGGCGAATCTCAACGAATCAGGGCTATGTTCAGATGAAGAAAAGATGCGGCGAGGATCATGATAGTCCTGGGAGAAAAATCCGCGAAGGGACTGTCGGTGATGGAGCATCATATCACGCAAGAAAAATGGAGGAAAAGGGGGGATGCGACATTTCTGACGAAAATCAGAGGCGCATGGGGCAGTTAACTGGAGGTCAACACTCCCTGGCCCCTGATTGGTCAACATCGGACCGATCTTGACTAATTTATTTAACGTATTAGATGAATTAATTAAGTTTTATTTATAAAATAAAAAATGTTTATAAATTAATGTAGTATTTATTTATGATTTTTATTTATTTTTTTGAAGTATTTTATTATGGTTTTATTAAAATAATATGTATATGTATGTATTTTACATGTATTTTTGTGTATTTTATTTTTAATTTGTTTATTTTCTTTTGTTATTTTAGTTTCTTATTTTATAATTTTAAAACTTATTTTTGTGAGTATACATGTATTTTTATTTAATTTTTACGAGTCTATTTACATTTTTAAATAAATGTGTTTATGTAGGTATACTTATAGGTATTTTATCTGTATATTATATACATTAAATGAATTTTATTTGTTTTTATTTTGGATTTGTATTTTTAATAAGTTATATATAATATAAACATTGTTATAAAACTATAAATAAATAAAGAATAAACGAATAAAAATCCCTTTTATTTATATACATTCTTAACATATGTATTTTGCCTATGTGATATATAGACTTATTTTATTTCACAAATTCTTTTTAGTTTTCTTTTAATCTCAATATGTACATGTATTATGTACATTATTTACAAAATACTAAAAATATTGATTTATAAAAATAATGAATATTGAATAAATGGAATATTTTAATCAGGTACTATGTACAAGGTGGGCCAAAAACCTAACTTCCACAGATGTACTCCAAAAATTATGAAACTAATTTTATAAAATAGTTCTTGGAATGCTATATACAATTAAAGGTGAGTTTGGGTGATTTGGAGTTTTTATTTGCAAGATATGGGTCTGTGAAGTTGAGATTTTGGCTTTTTATTCTTGATATAAATTGTACACTGAGTGTTATTTTTACACAAACTCAATTTTGTATTTTTATTTGCATTATTAACTACGACTTTCATGTACAAAGTTTCTTTATTTGATGAATAAATAATTATATATGAAATAGGTGTCAAAAATGCATAAATGAATGAATAAATAAATGAGGTATTTATTGTATTATTGGCCCTTATCTCCCCCTACTTTATTCCTTGTCGACCAATTCCATGCTGGCCTTGGTCTCGGGGTTTGGGTCATAAAATATTTGCAATATTTTATTCCTTTTTCTTTTCTTCCCTTTATTCTATAATTTTGGCATTAAAAGCCTTATTTAATGTATAATAAATACAATAAAGAATGGATGCTATTATGTACAAATTGAGGTTATTTACATGCATTTGCTGGGGTTTTTAAGGCCAAAATGATAGAATAAAGGTGATGAAATGGAGATTCATCAGTATCCACCTGTCTAAAGGAATGGCTCCTCAAACTGTTCAAGAAAAGAAGGCCGTGGCTGGATGTCCTTATGCATTAGCTGTAGGAAGCTTAATGTATGCCATGATGTGTACTAGGCCAGATATCTGCCATGCAGCGGGAGTGGTAAGTCGTTACAAATCCTGCTATGGAGAACATCACTGGAATGCAGTAAAGAACATATTCAAATATCTAAGACGGACGAAAGATTACATCTCGGTCTATGGAGATGGTGATCTCCAAGTCTTGGGATATACAGATTCTGACTTCCAATCAGATGTAGATGATCGAAAGTCGACATCAGGGTTTGTTTTCTTGTTGAATGGTGGTGATGTGAGCTGGAGAAGCAAGAAGCAGGACACTACTGCAGATTCAACAACAGAAGCCGAGTACATTGCCGCATCGGATGCTGCAAAGGAGGTAGTGTGGTTGCGCAAGTTCGTCTTGGAGCTTGGCATAGTTTCCTCTGATACTCCCATCCCCTTACTCTGCGATAACACGTGAGCCATTTCCCAGGCAAAGGAACCCAGATGGCATCAGAAGAGCAAGCACGTGGAAAGGAAATACCACATCATAAGGGAGATACAAAAGTGTGGTGACATAATCATAACCAAGGTGGCCTCTGCCGACAACGTTGCTGATCCTCTTACCAAACCTCTGACACATATGGTTTTTGACAAGCATGTAATGAGTATGGGTTTAAGGATTGAACCTGAATGGTTGTGAGCGCTAGTGGGAGATTGTTAGCAATGTGAGCCCCATGCGAACCATTCCTACAATAAATGTTATAGTAATAAATAAATTATCAATGAAAATTATTGATTATTTTTCACTCCCTTTCTGAGATTGAATGAATGAATGCACTATAAGGTCCCTCTGTACAATAAGGGTTATGTACCATGGACAACTTGATGGTCATACAGCTGTTGATTCATTGAATGAATAAGTGATGATCTCCAGCCTGAGTAGGAGATGGCAATCCTTTCTCAAATGGTTGATATCTGACTGACCTCTTGATGCAGGTCCTCTACATGAGAATAGTGATTCGGAGGTGTCAGATTGGTTGAGTCAATGGGTTGACATAACAAGATCGAGATAACCAAAGACCTATGTTGAATGTTGTCACATCATAGGCATGCATCCTCTGACCGGAGATAGATGTGCTGTTATATGTCTGAGTATGTACATTTGGCAGACAATAGGTTGATGACCTAACCAAGGTCTATACACCGGCGAGCTGGTGTGCATGTAAGGACATATGAGTAATACAATCTCTCAAATGGATCATACATATTAACTTATGAACCGGGAGACATGAGCTCACTCATGAGGTATTGGGACTGATCAAATTCCATGCATGATCGTCATGCTTTGGAAGCATGACATGAATTAGAAGGTAAGATATATGCTTTGGGAAAAAATATGATCAATACCAATTCCAGTGACCAAGATTAAGAAACTTAATGATCAAACCCTGAAGATGACAGTATAAAAGTGATCGTTATCTTCAAAATGATCATAGGTCTTCCAGTATGCAGGATGTACAGGTATTGGGAATACCTGAGGGTGATGTGATCATAAACGATTGTATAACCGTCACGCTTCCATTCCGAGGGAGTGATGAAACATGTTTGGATTTTAGTGACTCCTCTCATTAGAGAAGTCACCTAATCTTAGTACATGAACTTGACATTGATCTGAATGAGATTCAGATGCAATGAGAAGATTAGGTCTACGGTCTTGATTTGATCAAGCATCAGTGGGAGGTCCATGGGATCTGGATTTGAGATATGATCTCAACATCCAAGTCACTATACGTGGAACAATAAAATCACCATGTCCTTATCTCTAAGTATCTGCGGAGAAATCACATTATTCATGAAGGGTTCAAGTATATTCCGTAAGATCTAAGCAATGAAGAAACAATGATTAAATGTGATTTAATCATCTTGATGTGTGTAGAAATTATACAATATAAATAAATGTGATTTAATTATTATGGATATGAATAATGTGGATAGAAATATTCAATTATTCATAATATATTATAAATGTGATTTATAATATATTAGAGAGAGCCAGTTGTAATTTATATTTGTTGATTAATTATTATGTCTATTGGATACACATTGTGTAATTAATTGATAATGTAAATTATATGTTGTTTTGGGTTGTGAATGTGATTCACAATTTTTCAATGGCAAGGTTGCAATATTCTAAAAATTAATTGCGAATTTTGTTGAAGAATATATCACAATAAAATTGTTGGAAATAAATAATGAGAGATTTCCATGGAGATATGCAATCTCGTGAAATCTCATGAGATTGCCTCCATGAGAAATCAAGTGGACGACACCCAATTCCTAATTGGAATGGGTGGCCGACCACTTGAATATACATGGGATATGTAATCTCCATGTATATTCTCTCCTTATTTGTTGGTGTAATTTAGGATTGATTTATATTTGATTTTGTCAAATATATTTTAATCTAAATTAGATCATAACTTGTTGGTTTCACGAACAACAATCTTGACCATTGGATTGACATAAATCAATCTCATCCATTGATTTTATATGTCCCATGGATTGAGATCCATGGATCCTAAAACCCTATAAATAGAGAGGTATTCCATGCTCTCTAGGGCTATGCAATATTGAAGCTCTCTCTCTCTCTCTCTCTTTCTCTCTTTCTCCATACACGTCAACCCTCTCTCCCTCTACTTGGTGGCCGACCACCAAACCCTATGGGAGGTTCTTCGTCGACGCCTTCGCCACCGCACCGCCGCCTCGACGTTCTTCGGTTCCCCGTATTCTTGGAGTGGTACGCTCACGAAGGAGACGTTCGATCTCGTACGACGAGATCAGGAGCAACCGTGCTTGGATAATCTTCTTGGATTGTGAGGACTACGCGGTTCATCCCCGTGCTCGCAAGCGATCTCACCAACGATCGGACTTGAGATGGGAGGTCTCTTCTCTTAGAGACTCGATCAACCACGCTTCAGGAGCTATTCCTTATACTTGTTGGGGTTATAGATGAAACGATATGAGAACTGTTCTTGGATCATGTGGTTTCATCGCATGATTTCTCACCAACGATCCGAGACTAGTCGTTCTGTGTCGTATCTGATACGACGATCACGCTTCCGTGATGCGCTTAAGGATAAATTCCATATCCTTCAGAGGGAGAGAGGCACATGACATGTAGAGAGAGAGAGAGAGAGAGGAAGAGAGCATATGGATTGATCATCTAACTTTAAGAGCAAGGGGTGCATCTTGTTAAATAGTATTTTGGGATACATGGATCTCAATCCATGGACAACACAAAATCAATGGATGAGATTGATTTGTGTTTCATTCAATGGCTAAGATGTTGTTGTAAAAATATAACAACTAATGATTTAATTTAAATTAATTTTCATTGATAAATCAACAAAATTAATTTCAAATTAAATCATCTTTGATAAGAGAAAAGATAATCAAGAGAATAAACCAATCCCCTAAAAAAAGAGGGGATGGCTACTCTTCTCCTCATGTAGAGTTGTAGCCGTCCATTTCTCTTTGGCAGACTTGGTTCATCTCTTTTAATTATCATGAGATCACATTATCTCAAGATATATATCATCATCTCTTGTCAACAATATTTCCAAAAAAAATTCCAAATTATCTTATGGAAAATATCAATCATGCCATTGAAATTATATTAATCTAATTCACAACCCAAAACAAAATGTAAATTATATTTTAATTAATCATCTAATGTGAATCAAATCACCATCAATAAATAATTAACAAATATAAATCTCAATATGCTCTCTCTAATATATTATCAATCACATTTATAATATATATGATTAATATGGATAGTACTATCCACATTATTCATATCCATGATAATTAAATAACATTTAATCATCTTGGATCTCTATTCTCATGTGCCCGAATAATATGAATCACTTTCACATTATTCCCCAGCTTTGATTATTAAATCACATTTAATTATCTCAGATAACTCTCATTATAATATGAACAAATCCATAATATTCGTGATAATTAAATCACATTTAGTTCTTAATTTTCTCAATGCTCGGATACATATATCAACAATGAAATTATCCATGAACTCTTTCAAAGATAATGCGCTTTCTCCGCAGATACTTGGAGATAAGGACAGGGAGATTGTATTATTCCACGTATAGTGATTTGGACATTGAGATAACTTCTCAAATCCAGATCTTGCGGACCTCCCATAGATGCTTGCTTAAATCAAGACCACAAATCTAATCATCTCATTGCATCTGAATCACATTCAGATCAACGTCCAACTTTTGGACCAAGATCATATTACTTCTCTATTGAGAGGAGTCACTAAAATCCAGACCCATTTCATCACTCCCTAGGAATGGAAGAGTCATGGTTATACAATCGTTTATGATCACATCACCGTGAGGTATTCCTAATACATGTACATCTTGCATATTGAAAGACCCAAAATAAACCCAAAGTATAAGATCTATTTTACACTGTCTACTTCAGGGGTTTATAAATAAGTTTTCTCATTCGATCATTGGGAGTTGGTATTGATCATATACTTTTCAAAGGCATATATCATACCCAGGTGTTGATCATATACTTTCCAAAAGTATATATCAAACCTACAAATTCAATCAAGCTTCCAAAGCGCGATGACCGTGCACAGAATTTGGTTCTTCCCAATATCTCATGAGTGAGCTCATGTCTTCTGGTTCAGTAGTTAACCTGTATGATCCCTTTGAGAGTTCGTATTACTCATATACCCTTATATGTACACCTGCTCGCCGGTATATAGACCTTGATTAGGCCATCAACCTATTATCTACCAAATGTACATATTCAGATATATAGTAACACATCTGTCTCCGGTCAGAGGATGCGTGCCTATATCGTGACAGCATACGATATAGGTCTTTGGTTATCTCGATCTTGTTAAGTCAACTCTTTGACCTAAATTATCTAATACCTCCGAATCTCTATTACTATGCAGAGGACCTACATAAAGAGGTCGGTTAGATATCAACCCTTTTGAGAATGGATTGCCATATCCTTCTTAGGCTGGAGATCATCTATTAATAATCATTTGACGGTGCTTGATGAGTCCTCAATCTAACTCCTTCGATATTCATCCAAGCACCAGCCTCTACGATTCAATAATTGAATCAACAGATGTATGATCATTAATATTTCTATGGTACATAACCCTAATTTTATGAAAGGACCTATTACGCAAATTTGTCATTCTTCATTTCAAATTAAGGAGTGAATCTGCAATAACATTTATTGCATAATGGCTCGTTGTAGGCTCGCATGTCCAACAGCTGGATCCAATGGTGGGTGTGGGTTATGCCAAGGTGGTGCAACTACCTCATCGCACGTGTTGTTCTGGTTGGCTCGTGCTGATCCTTGGGTCATCCGTCTCCTTCTCCAGCCATTGGTATCTCTCCACCTGTTGATCTCTATGGCTCTGCTCTACCGAGTCGCATCTGCATCAGCACTGGGTGCACCTCGGCCATAAATGCTCCCTAGTCTCTGATTTGTCACTGCATGGTCTCCAAGGAGGCTAAGATGTGTTGTTAATGGAATCCTGGTCAAGTACAAATGCCGATCCCGGTGGCTGCTCGTCGGTGTGTCCTTCATTGTTGGCCATCTCTTAGGTCTTGGCAAAGGCAAAAGACCCCAACTCAGGTGCCATCAAATGAACATATAGTTGTGCTGATCTCTGCTCTAGCACCTCAAGATTGGTATAAGGGTGGTCAAGGGGGAACAAGGTGGTAGCAGACTTGGGTTCAGAGAGTAGGTCCGAGCTCTCCGAAGCGATCTTAGATGATTGGGAGGAGTGCTCGAAAGCGGTGCTGTCAAAAGCAGCCAAAGGGACTTCCTTCCCATCTCATGATTTGGTGAATTACGATGATGAGATCTGAAATGCAAACAGGATGACAAGTCGATGAATCTCTGATTCTTATTCTTTATTCTTTTATTTTAGCTATTTATCTTGCCAAATCTTCATGTAGATAAGCGTAAATACAATAAGTTAGCATTCTACATGCATATGGTAACAATGTATATTTAGCATGTATTGTGTAAAAATAAAAGAATAAAGGAAAATTAAATGAAAGCAGGTATTTAGGATAATTACAGAGTTACTTGAACCCCAAGAGAAGCTCAAGCATTGACCTGATTTCCAAACAAAATAAGTAGAGAGAGATAGTTGCTACTCTATATTGTACATATTGCTTATATCTGTAAATAATTATTTTGGATAAAATAAGGATAAAATATTCTATTCAACACCTTGTATATGGTCCTAAAATAAATAAAAAACAAAAATCAGAAAGTAAAATAAAAACAGAATAAAATCCTTCTTCATTGTACAGAAGACATGTATATATAGATAACATCCTTTATTTAACTTAAAATTATACATAACTCACACAAATAAAATAAAAATTATTTTATACACCAAAAACTATGTTATAAATAAATAAAAAATGAGGGTATTTGTGTAAAAATAACAAAATAAAAATCATTGTTCAAAATACATAGATATATTATACATGTATAAAATACATTATACTGTATAGAGATTGGTTTATTTTTTACAAAAATAATTAAAAATCACAGAAAAAATAGTTTGAAAAATAATAAATATTTTTCAATTTAAACACTTTTCATATAAAGGCATTTACTATTTTTTTACTGATTTTGTAAATATTTTGTAAATTTAGAATTTCTGATTGGTCCAACTCAGACGTTGACCCCGGTCAAGGTCTCCCCCCTTTTGGGGCAGACCCAGATTGTGTTCATCAGACTCGTTTCTCCATTTTCTCCTGGCCACCTCTGTGCTCTGATTGCCCCAAAACTTGGACATGAAAAACCTCGAACATCCGACATCTTCGTGGGTCCCTTGGATGATCCGAATCACTCTCAGGTTTCGTACTTTTTGCCAATCCTTCTAGACCCTCGAGCTCCCTATATAGCATCTCTTCCACCGAACAGGTGCCTTAGCTCGTGCCTTACCCCTCCTTCCAGCCCTAGACACCTCAGCTTGAGTGATACCTTCTAGAGGGACCCTTCGGATTGGTGTTTGGTGGTGTATTCATGTTGCTCGGCCACGTGGCTACTGAGCTCCATCGACAATATCCTCCTGGCCTTCCACAACTTGGTCGAGGCCATAACCTCGCTTCCCACCTTCTCCTGAAGCTCCAGAGTTCATCTAGAACCTCAGGTATTAACCATTTCACTTCATTTTGCGCTTTTGCTTCGTTCTTTCCATTTTACCTCCGTTACCATTCACCTGCTCTGCCCCAGTTGTCAGAGCCTCATCTCACCGTCCAATCCCTATCGATCAAACACCCTATGAACGCTCACCCTCGCACCGCAATATGATCATCCTTAACCTCGACCTCCAGGTTGAGATTAGGGCTAGGATCTCTCTCTATCACCTCTACCAGAGATCATCCTTTGCTCCCCTTCCACTTCTTTCATGTCTAGCCCCAATAATGCCTGACCATAGCATAGCCCCGAGTCCCAGCCTTCTATTGCAGGTACCCCCGTGCAATAGGACCCTCTGACGGACCTCCAACTGCTCGGCGGAGCAACTCCAAGTGGTGCTCCCTCGTCTCGGCCATCCAACCATCATCCAGTTGATCCTCCTTCGCCATTCGACGCGGAGCACCCCTCCGGAGGTGTAGGACCATTTGGAGGCTCGATCAGCCCAACGAATTCACACTCATCCTCGATCGAAGTTCACCTCACACCTGTTCATCCCCCATCTCCTGCCACTGTTGGATGAGGAGGAGAGCAGCAGTTTGGATCTAAGCCGTTCGTTGCTGTAGCTTTTGGACCATTTATCGAGGATGCCCTAACACATCTGCATCGCATAAACGATCTGCGATGTACGTTCTCGCATCATCCAGAGATCGCCATGTGCCACCCCACTCCCTCCTCATGTGTCTCGGGGGTATATTGCACTACTTTCCCTACCTTTTTCATGCGTTATTATCTAGTCACATAAAATAAATTGTAGTTTAGATATTTTGCATACAAACCCCTGCTCTTTTTAGTATTTCCATTTTAGTCTAATTGAGTTTAACTCACGCGCCGTCCCACGTGGTGTTGTTGTGTTTTTGCAGTATCTTCCCTAGACTTTGTGGAAGTTATGAGTTAAATAGAAGTTTTGGATATTTGCATTTATGCCTGATGAATCTCCATTTCATCACCTTTATTCTATCATTTTGGCCTTAAAAACCCCAGCAAATGCATGTAAATAGCATTAATTTGTACATATTAGCATCTATTATTTATTGTATTAATTATACATAAAATAAGGTTTTAATGCCAAAATTATAGAATAAAGAAAAGAAAAGAAAAAGGAATAAAATATTGCAAATATTTTATGACCCTAACCCCGAGACCAAGGCCAGCATGGAATTGGTCGACAAGGAATAAAGTAGGGGGAGATAAGGGCCAATTATATAATAATACCTCATTTATTTATTCATCCATTTATGCATTTTTGACACCTATTTTGTATAGAATTATTTATTCATCAAATTAAAATCTTTTGTACATGAAAGTTGTAGATAATAATGTAAATAAAAATGCAAAATTAAGTTTATGTGAAAATAATATACAGTGTACATTTTATACACATAATAAAAAGCAGAAATCTCAACTTCACAGACCCATATCTTGCAAATAAAAACTCCAAATCACCCAAACTCACCTTTAATTGTATATAGCATTTCATAAACTATTTTATAAAATTAGTTCCATAATTGTTGGAGTCCATCTGTGAAAGTTAGGTTTTTGGCCCTTCTTGTACATAATACCTGATTAAAATATTCATTTTATTCAATATCCATTACTTTTATAAATTCATATTTTTAGAATTTTGTAAATAATGTATATAATCCATGTACATATTGAAATTAAAAGAAAACCAAAAAGAAACTTCAAAAATAAAATAAGCCTAGCTGATACATAGGCAAAATACCTATGTTCCCCATGTGTATCTAAATAAAAGGAAAAACATTCTTTAATTATTTCATTCATCTATATTTTTCTAAAAATATATATATTACACATAACTTATTAAAAATACAAATCCAAAATAAAAACAAATAAAATTCATTAAATAAGTAAAATGCATATAATATATAGGTAAAGTACCTATAAGTATACATACATACACATACATCTATTTATTTAAAAATATAAATAAACTCATAAAAATAAAATAAAAATATACTTATACTCACAAAAATAAGTTATAAAATTATAAAATAAGAAACTAAAATAATAAAATAAAATAAATAAATTAAAAATAAAATATACAAAAAAATACATGTAGATATACACATATACACATTATTCAATTAAAAACCATAATAAAATAATTCATAAAAATAAATAAAAATCGTATTAAAATACTACATACAATAATAAAGATTTTTTATTTTATACTCGAAAAATAATAAACTCATTTACTATTTTAAATAATTCATTCTTTACTCTCCAGCCTATTTTGTCTTCTAGCGGCCCCCGTGGACCAACCACAGGCCGGCAAAAGTTGACCTCGGGTCAACTCTTCTGACTCAAGGATGGCCCCTCTGACAAGTCACGAGAGGTCCCTCTTCCCCGATTTTTCACGCCGATTGTGTTGCTCGAGGGTGATAAGACCCTTCATAAGATTTGTTCCTCGAACATCCACGAATCACGCCGCATCCCATGATTCCTTGTACAGCATCTAGATTCACCAAGATCTGCCGGCCAATAAGGGCGCGAACTTTGCTTATAAATAAACCCTCCGACCTCCTCATCCATTTTGGCCTCCCTTTCCGTCGTTTTCCACCGTCTATTCCAGTCCTCTGAGGTTCCTTGTGACAGGAGGGTCCTCCTGGAAGCTTCAGGCAGTCGGAGGAGTCGAAGGAGCGCCCACGGCCGCCGCGTCGCCGGAGGTCCTGCTCCCTGGTCGCACACCAGGTATAAGAGCTGCTTTCTTTCCGTTTTTAGCTTAGTTTTAGTCGTTATTTCGTAGTTTAGCTTTTAGAGTAATCAGTAGAGCATCAGGTGCTCGATTAGACCAAGATCGAAGTTCGCCGGAGTTTAGCTCCGGCGAACCTCTCTACCCTGATTGACACTCTATCCGACCCTTCGTTCCACCTCATCGCCTTCCCCTACGTATTCTCCACGCACCCACGCTCCAGATCAACCAGAGCTTGCACAGCTCTGCGAATCAAGGTCCTCCCTCCTCCGCTTCGCCGGACCTCGCCGCCATCCACCTTTCCCCGTTCGTCTACCCTAAACCTCGGGTCGAGGAAGATCCCCTCGAGCCCCTTTTCTATTTGGTGCAGGACCCAAGCTGAAAGGAGCCCTTTGGGGCTCGACTCAAATCCGTTCGAGGTTCCAGGACCCCCTTGTCTTCCCCGAGCTCGTTCAGCCGATCTAGGAGGTCCTGGACCTTCTGGAGTATCTCGAACGGTGCGCACCGCTTCGCCGGACGTCTGGAGGCTACAAGCAGCAACATCGAGCGCCTGGAGGCGGAGGAATCACCGATCGAAGTCAGGGAAGGCAGCTGTTCTTCCCTGTTCTTCGTGAGCAGCAGCTGCCGTTGGATCGAAGGGACAGCCCCAGTTCTAATCGGGGCCGTCCATCTAGCACCAGCCGTGGCCGTGAGATCAGATCTCAGATGCAATCACAGCCACGGATCGCCGAAGGGGTATCGAGCGTCGAGGGCTCGACACGTGGACAAGTGGCGCACTGGAAGCCGTTGGATCGCGCGCCTTTAGGGGGTAAATTGCATATCTCATCCCCCGCATTTTAGTATTTAATATTTAGTGTTGTAAATAAAAGTGTCTGTTGTAAAATAAATGTTTAATTTGCTGAAGGACCCTTGAACTTTCAGTTATTCACGTTTAGGTCCTTCCGCACCTCACGTGTAGTCCCACGTGAGGCGCGGGTATTTTGCATGCAACCCCTGGCGGGTTTTGTAATTGTGAATTAGTGCTAAAAATTAAGATAAATGTTTATTTCAGTATGTATTTTTGCACTGAAGCCCCTGTAACTTATTTTATTTGCAAAAATGCCCCTGCCAGGCTGCTTTATTTTTGTGTCTTTATCTATTTATTAAAAATACCTATTAGGCTTCTAAAAATCCACAAAAATTAGGATAGGTGCTCTATGCCATGCTTGTTCACGCACATATTTTAGTTTGCATTTTTCGCATTTTTCCTAATTATTAAAAATGAAAAAGAAGCCCTTTTGGTACTGTTTAAATTAGAAAATCCAAAAAAAATTAGAAAATGTGTTTGAAAAATTCAAAAAAATTATATATGATATATTTATATATATATTGAGTCCAGAAAATGAAAAACCCTAAAAATATGAAAAAGAAAATAAAAAAAAATCATAAAACCCCAAAAGCAACATAAAAATCAGAAAAACTCTTTAAAAACCCAAAAAATACATTTTTCTCTAATATAATTATCTATATATTATTATTCATATGTAAAAATTAATTTGGGCAATTTTGGGTATTATTTGATATTTTTAAAACCCAAATTATATACGGCTATTTATTTAGTCCTATATTATGGACATTTTTGCATTAAAAAATACATAAAAATTAGAAATATAAAAAAAATATAAAAAAAAAGGGGGTTAAAAATATAAGTCTATACATTAAGTTTTTATGCTTATAAATATATATATTCTATATTACTTCTCTCTCTCTCTTCTTATATATATATATCTCTTTATATATATATATAGTATATAGATTTATATAATTAATAATAATATAAAAAAAAAGTATAAAATATACAATCAAAATAAAAATTATAAAAACAAAAAAAAAAGAAAAGAAAAAAAATATATAAAAAAAAAAATAAAATAAAAAAAAAAAGAGATACCCACTTCACTCAAGAATGACTGGTATGCACATATAGGCTCATGCATTTTTGTATTGCTCTCTGTGGTTCGACCTCTACATGCTTGTTCCCTATACATTCTATGGTAGAGTAAATAAATATTGATTCACACTTCCTTTGAGCTTGATTGTTTTATTCTTTGATTGTGGGTCAATTGTTGATCACTCGCCTTTTATTGAGGGTCGCCACGACGACATATTCAGACCCTTGATAAAAAGCGCGTCCATCAATGCCCCTATGCATGGTGATGTGAGCATGTGCATGAATTAATGGGATAAATTGCAGATTAAACACTGAACTTTTGATGTCTCATTTCAGTACAAATTTTGTCGCATTATCATTCATCAAAACCCTAAAAGACTAAAACCTCTAAAAATCTTATAAAAATCATTAAAAATTATAAAAAATCAAAAATTTGGGATTTCAGTTTCTATTTATCGCATTTTATCTCTAGTTTATCATAAAATTGCATTCCAGGACATTAGTGAACTTTAAATAATTTTAACTTGCAATATTGTCCTGGTTGTGCATTGTTTCACTATTTTTCCCTCATTTGTTTTTATAAAATCATATAAAAATCCATAAAAACCCTAGATAATAACCAAAAACATCTACATATTTAGAAAATATAAAAACATTTTTATTTATATTTTTCAAGTATTTTGGGTCTTAATAAAAATGGTTAAAGCTTGTTTTTCCTCTGTTTTCCCATTAGAAAATATAAAAAAATACAAATTAAAAACCACAAAAATATGCCTTTATTTTCTGATTAGGACTACTTCGGAGGTTTCACTCATGGTCCTTGTGTTTAACCCTGATCGCTATACCAGGTTAAATAAATAGCGGAGACCGCTAACTTTACGTATTTTGAGCTTGAATGATTTATGTGGTCTTGATTTTTTTGTTGAGTCTGATTAGCTGATTGAGGTCGTAATGAACTTAGATATTACTTAACCTTGATTGTCTAATCGCTAATCATAATGGTGTCAATGCTGGGGAGCAAGTCTTAGTAGTCTTTTCATATTTGTGCATATATTTTTATCTCTATCTTGTATAATTATCTTCTGACATTCTTCTGTTTTGATTTTTGTACGAGGGACCGCCCAAGAATGTTTCATCTTTCGATAGGCGTAATCGCATTGGAGGAAGAGCATGAGGCCAGACGCAAAGTAGTTATATAGGATAGAGTAGTTTTTAGTTTCTAGCAAACTACTATTGTTGTAATAATACAGGGACACTCAGACTTCTGGACTTGGCATATCAGGGTCTATTTCACCGATCATCAGTGTGTTCGTGGGACCTCACCGTAGTTTTTTGCTTGTTTTGATTTATCGCGTTTTATTCCTATCGATTCTCGAAGAATTTGGCCCTTACATTTAGGAATTTCTTTGCTTGTGACATAAATAATTAAGTCCCAATCTCTAATATATTGTTGCACCTATAGATTTATAGTTGGACCTTATTGATAACTCATAATAAAAAGTTTGTTAAGTTAGACTTGAGTCCACGCACCGTGACGAACCACATACAACACTAGCAGGACCGTTGTGGCGGGCACCGAGTGGTTCCCAAGATCGGACTCCGGACTTAGTCTAGTTAGCTAGCTACTTGTTCTTCACATGTAGAAATTGCTTGTCTAAAGTCGTTTTCTTCTTACATCATTTAGATTTGTTTAATTCCAGTATTTAAATTTATGCGTAGATCGCCCCACATGTAGAGTGTTGGCAACAGGTACGCATCCCTTACATTGCATGCATCATAGTGTTTGATCGCGTATCGACTTTTTCGACTTTTCTTCCTTGTTTTTTGACTTTTAAATAACCAAGAGATCGGAAAATTTGTTAGACCTTTGTTTGATTATTGAAAAATACCTATGAAGAGATAACCATAAAATTGGGACTGATAATCAAACTTGATCCTAAAAGATACCTCACATAAAAATTTGTCTTGGGAGAGTCATCCCCTCATTGTTCGGTTTGCTTGCACGAGAGAGTGACCCGCACACTAGGCTAGAGCCACACCTGAACTCTCGTTAGACTACTGGTCTTGGGGTTTGTCATTCTCCAGTGAGGATGGCTCCTGTTTCCGGTAAAGCGGGACGTCTTATCCTTAACAGAGCGAGTTGATCGGGTAGTCGGTAAATGGTATGCAACTTGTACTGGCTGGGAATGATCTAGCTTTGGGATTGGGACAATCTCTTGGAAGCATCGGGTACCTGACAGCTTGATTAATCGCTCTGCAAGACTGACTTATCAGCTAAAATAAAATCGACAAGATAAAAGACCGAACTCGTACGATCATCAACTCTGTGTTGCATAGGTTAATTGGGGGTTTGATTGCTGATCTTGTTTGATTCCAGATCACATCCTCCTTTCTTCAGATCACGATGATGGGCTGGAGGTATCTTAGGTAGCCTCTAGCTGCACGGCTTCCGAGCACACCGCCCCATTCATCTAGGCAGGTTCGAGAGACCCTAGACCTGCTCTCCGAACCCGAGCTCGATTCCACCCTGTTCCCCCTCGAGCACCCTTCTTCTGGTCTCGAGGTTCCTGACCAGAGACCAGCATAGAAGTTTGTTCATTTGAATGCACCTGAGTTGGGGTCTTTTGCCTTTTCAGAGACCCATGAAATGGGCATCAACGAGGAGTGCACCGATGGGCAACCCTAGAGTACCACATATGTTCTAGACCAGGGTGCCATCAACAACACATTGTTAGCCTCCCTAGAGACGTGGAAGGGACATATTAGAGACCTGGAAGCCTTCATGGCAGAGATGTGTAGAGAGATGGAACATATGCGAGCTGACTGAGGAGAGATAACCCGAGCAGGCAGCAGAGAGATTCTAGAGTTTTGAGGAGGAGACAGAGGACATCTAGAGGAGCCAAAGGAGATAATCCGACCAGCTAGCCTGATGAGGGAGTTGCACAATCCTGGTGCAACCCTTACACATCGTTGGATCCAGCTTCCAGCAATTCTGGGAGATTTCAGGATCCCCCCCTCAGACTATCCAACTATTGCCCAAGTTCCATGGGCTTGCCACTGAGGAGTCGCATCTTCACTTACATGAATTTGAGATGATCTGCATCACTATCCACGACAGATATGTGGACGAGGACACCATCAAGCTGATGGCTTTTTCATTATCCCTAGCTGATAGAGCATCCTACCGGCTGAAGCATTTGGGGAGATATGTCACTTCGTGGGAGCAGCTCCGGACCGAGTACTTGAACTAGTACTATCAACTTAGACAGACGAACGCAAGGTGGGCTTTGCTCAACAACTTCTCCATGATCCCCAACAAGCAATTCCATGAGGTGTGAGATCGTTTATGTGAGTTCATTGATTGGTGTCCACATCATGAATCTCCAAGACCTACCTAGTGTAGAGTTTCTTTTGTGGGCTGAGTTCGGAAATATAGGGGCTAGTGAATGGTTCTTGTTGGGGCTCATATTTTGCCAAGGATGAAGACCCGGCTTTACACTCAGGGGAAGCCCTCACCCCATGCTGTGTCCTATCAGAAGATACCTTGGTTGATGTAGGTCCATCCACTTATTCTTGAGCAGTTGAATAACAGGTAGAGTCATCGACTGTTAAGATCATCAAGAAGAAGCAGCGCCAGGACATGACTCAGATCGATCAGTTGGCACAGACCTTGAATGACCTGAAGACCCAGATCATGTGTCTCAAGGAGGCACATACAGCTTCTCAGCCCCGTCTCAAGTCACGAGCTGATCCTACCAACAGTAGATCGTCCCAACACTCCGCCTAGTACAAACACGTTCACCACATATAGGAGGAGCCATTCCAGCAGCTGCAACACCAGTACCCTCAGCCACCATCATCTCATGACATTCAAATGGTGGCATATAAGCAGGATCAACCACTGGTAATTCTTCCTACATACCCCTACGAGCAAGATCCGTTGATAGAAGTCAATGGGATTTGGTACAACCGACAGCAGCCCCAGATCCGCTGAGATCTTCTCGGATTCAGGTGGTCAATCGAAGGTGTCTCATCCCAGCATCATCCTTTAGATTAGGGTGGATAGTTCGGCCAACCATAGCAGCAACCTCAGTTTCCTCACCAGCCACACCAGCAACCATCCCATCATTACCAGTCGGGTCCTCGTCCCTACTAACATGAACAACAGTGGAGGCAACACAAGCAGTAGCCTCAGCAGTATTCTCAGCCTACCGTTCATCAGTTCCAGCAGCATACACCTTTTTAGAGAGGCAACTCGTCCAGTTCTCATGGGCCAGCTTGTGAGAATCCAACCCTTGATGATCTAGCTTGTCTACTCTCAGACCAGCAAGCATCCTTTAGGCGGGAGATGTACAACCTTTTCCAGGAAATAAGGGAGATCATCAAAGGAAAGGCCGCCATAGCCACTTAGATTGAGCCCAACCCAAACAAGCTAAAGGGAAAATCTGAGTAGGTATACATTACAGATACCACCACTCCTAGTGATTTGTTGGATGACATTGCTTCATACATATTTCATTCTGATATTTTATGACTTACGAGCGGTAGAATGCCAGCTGATGGCGCCTCATCTCAGCGATGACACTACGAGGATGTAGGAGCACCAGACGAGGAGGATAGCGGTGCTGATGCAGCTAAGGATGATGATGATGATGGTGGTGCTGAAGTCACCATATTGATGTTGTCGCTTCTCCATATGTAGAGGGAGATTGTGACGCCACCAGATTCCCATATGCTGAGCTAGAGTGTGGTTTTGATGTCGCAACACCTGAGGCCGTGGGTGGTACTGAGGCCACCCCTTCCATTCCAGCTATGTTTTCTCCAGTTTCTATATCCTATGACATTATGAAAAACACCAAAAAAATAATAAAGGAAAGTTTTCTTCATCTTCCAGTACATATGTGATGATTGATGATACTTGTATGGATTACATGCCTTCGTAGCAGCAGGAACCTCTTCCTATCCCTCTATTTGAGGAGGGCCCAGCCATTCCCTTCCCCTAAGCACTCCTCTTGACAAAGGAGAGTAAAAGAGAAAATCTAAAAAAAGATCAGCATTTCGAGCTCAGCACGCAGATGATTGATAGAATCCATATCCAACTGACTCTACAGGAGGCACTTGAGCACATCCCTCTCTTCCAAGAGAATTTGAGAGAGAAGACCATTATTCGCAGTAAGAAGAGGAACCATCAAGCAGAGATCCATGTGTTGACCCATGCCACTTGCTTCACTATCAGAACCATCTGCCAACCAAGAGGCCATATGTAGGAGCTCCCTATGTCAGATGTCACACCCATGAAACAGAGATTTGATCGTACTCTATTAGAGAATGATCTTCTATAAACCTCCTACCGACAACCTTACTCGACTGATTCGAGTTCGACCCTCTTCCATAGAGCAAGATAATCCTTTAGTTTGCTGATAGATCTGTCAAGAGGCCGAAGGGGGTGTTGAAGGATGTAGTCGTCACAATTCAAGGTCTGAAATTCCCCGTGGACTTTGTTGTGTTGTACATGGAGATCCCTGAAGTTGTGACTGATACCCCCATCATCCTAGGATGTCCATTCTTGGCCACAACCGAGGCGATGTTTGATCATGATAGTGGGAAGGCGTACTTTTGCATCGAGGTAGAGAGTATACAAATAGAGATGATCGATGGGACCAGAGCACGAGACTCAGCCTGCTCAGAGTAGTTCAGCGATGTACAACAGACGATAGAGGCAAAGTATGACGTCCACTAAAAGCGCGACTTTGTGATCACATATGATGAAGCCTCTTGGTTCGATCCTGTTTCACGAGCCCTTCTCTCACCTTTAGATTCTACAGACCCACATTTTTCAGTATAGGAGAGTTCAAAGAGTACAGTCTGGCCGAGGACACTGTTGAGGGTGACGACTACGTTCATAACAGTAAGGCAGATTTTGTATCTTGTGATTCTGATTCAAATCCTTCGGATTCAGACTTAGACTGGGCAGAGTTTGATGATCTATTACCTTGTATTATGTCCACAAAACCAGCATCTAGGGTGGAGACCGTGCCAGCACCGAGTACATATACACTAGTGACGAACTGCAAAATCAACCCTTTAATAATGCTGAATTAGCACTTGGAATAGTCGTAGCAGTCGGGTCAATTTGGGCTCATCAAAGAGACCATCTGATTGATATATGTCAAATAAGAATGAGATGGTCGTGATTTCTATTTTACTTGGCAATAAAACAAGGTCGAACTCAGGGACACGAGCCTCTCTTGTATTAGTCGGATTTTTGTCTATTTAGCTAAGGGTTGAGT
This sequence comes from Ottelia alismoides, assembly GCA_037367405.1. NCBI lineage: Eukaryota > Viridiplantae > Streptophyta > Magnoliopsida > Alismatales > Hydrocharitaceae > Ottelia > Ottelia alismoides. The sequence goes on from JAZKJV010003188.1 coordinate 84,051, forward strand.
TGAAGCATATATAGGTCAAAGTCAGGCAGAAAGCAACAACAATGCATTAAAATTAAACATGCATTTTTTTATTTTTATAATGCAAGTGAATGCAAGAAAATGCAATGCAAATATGCCCTCAATAAAAGTAACGAGCCAACTACACAAGGAATCAATTTCAGATTTTGTCGAAATGATAAACTTAATTTGAACAAGGCATAAGTTAAGAAATAAGAGACACATGGCTATAAAATAATACATCAAGATTACTGTGTCCAAAATGAAAATTTAATATGCCATTAGAAAGTTCATCAAACCAGCTTTAAAATGAAACTGAAATCAACTCGATAGGAGATATGTAGCTCAAGATATGCAATAAAGAAGCTAAGGGCATAACTGAAATAAAACATGAAAAGATAACTACAACTAGGTCCTTGGGAAGGACTAAAATGCAATAAAAATAAAGACGAGTCCTTCCTTGTAAATAAACCTTACGCGCGGGGGCATATTTGCAATTATTGAAAACCGCAAGGGTTCAAATGCAAAATGTCCCAGGCGCGAGACGTACTGCACGTGCGTCAGGACCTGTTTGCAATATTGAAGAACTTCGTGGGCATCTCTGCAAATAACCCAGAAAGCACGTGCCACGCACGCGCCATCCAGGTTCGGAAGCAGTCTGAGGTTCGGCAGAGGCTCGGCATAGCTTCGACTAGGCTCGGATCTTGGTTCGGGCTCGGTGCAGGCTCGTCGAGGTTCGGAAGCATCCAAGCCTAGACGCTCGGATGCTAGGCTCGGGGATGCTCTGGTGCCTCTACGTGGGTGATCATGAACCGTCCGATCTTCAATGATCCTACGGCATCTGGAGGAGGCTCTGGCTGGTGCAGTGGCTGAAATGTGACCGTTGGATGAACACCGGTGAGGAGCATCCAATGGTCATTGCTCCTCCTTCTTCCTCTGCAGTTGGCGGCACGTTCGGGACTCCGGCGACGGGGGTTCTCCGCTGCCGCTCGTTCTCTGTCGATGTGGACTTCCCCGAAGCTCCATAAACGGTCGTCGATGAAGCGGGGAGCTCGGGGAAGATGTTTGGCGTCGTGGCTCATGCTAACGGTGCTCCGAAGTCGAGGGTGGCTGCGACGAAATGAGCTCCGGCAAAGCTCCGATCGTTAAGAGGTTAGAGGACCTGCACTATTAGGACACATAATCGAAGTGAGGAGGCGTGTGTGCTTGGATGAAGTGAGGCGAAATGGAAGCTCTGAAGGGAGAAGAAGACGGGAGCTCGAAGCTCCTCCGCCGTGGGTGGCGGAGGAGGTGGGTCGGAGATGGTTGAAGGTCTGAAGGAAGAAGAGCGTGGTCGGAGGAGTGCGCGTGAAAGGGGAGTGTTGGCAGAGCTATTGAGGGGATTAATGGAGGTCCAGAAGAAGGGGAAAGCCCTAATTAATTCAACGAAATTGAACAAAAATTCAAAGTAGAGATCGGAGAGCTTACCTGGTCGGAGGCGGAGCGGGGGCTTGGGCTGGGCCTCGTGGTGTACGCCCGGGTGTTCGCTGGACGCTGTCAGCTAATCAGGGCAGCTCAAGCGGACGCGGTGGCGCCGCAGCTCCGCCTTGTTCGGCGGAGGGTCTCACCACGGAACCTCATCGTCTTCGCTCAATCCGGCCACCTCCCCCTGTCACTGGGAGGTGGCGGAGGGTTGGGCAAACCCCCATGTAAAGATGGACAATCGGGAATTGAGGGGGAGGTGAGGTTTTTAAGGCTCGAAGATGGCAGTCTCTGTGATGGAAGTCGTGGGTTTCGAGGGAGGTGTGGAGCGACTCGGGAGATGATGGGGGTCGTGGAGTGATGCGCGGGGAAGAAGGAAGATGGGGGAAGACTGTGAGGTGTTTGGTTAGTGGAGATGGTGGTAGGAGTAGGTGAGATAATAGGAAGGGGGAGAGATATGCGTGAGGTGGTGAACGTGTGAGAGAGGAGCAGCCGGAGGTAGACGATGGAGCCCAGCCGTTGGATCTGGAGATCCAACTGCGGACATTTGGGCACAGAGGAGCGGCGCAGATAACATCCGGGGCGAAGTGATCAAAGGGCTGCAGAGCAACCACATGTCATGATGAGGGAGCGACGTGAACGGACGGCGGTGATGGCCTTAGGTTTGATGATCGAAGGGTCGATAATCAAAGCGTCAGTGGACGACAGTGATCAAAGAGACCAAGGCAGGATCGGACGGATCTCAAAGCACTACGTGGTGCGTGTGGACAGAGCGCTGATGAACGGTGGTGATGAGAAACTAAGGTCGATCAAAGGGCTGAGGAGCGTCAAAGAAAGGAGCGGCTGTGATGGATAGATGAGGTTGCGATCGAGCGGTCTTCAAAGCGCCACGTGGCGTGCTCTGGTGAGAGCGCTCACGTGCGGTGCAGATTGAAGGCGGGGATGATCAGATGACCAAGGCAAAGGGGCATGCGTGGAGAGCTTGGGACCGTTGGATCTCAGGAGGAGATCTGACGGCCCAAATCGCGGGCGGATAAAACAAGAGAGGCGGGCCACGTGGCGCCCCCAGAATGGGCCATGTGACCCAATCAGATTATTTGGAGAGTATTTTTTAATTTTTGAGGGTTAAAAAGGCCGAATTTGAGAAAACTCAAAACATGAAAGTTGTAGATCTCGATGAGATCTACAAGTTTCATGTTGACCAAAACTGGAGAAGAGATCATATGTAGACTCGAAAATTTTTTAAGAGTATTTTTTAAGGCTAAAAATAACACAGATTTTTATTTTGCCATTTTTTTGTGGTTTTTAATTTATTTGAGACTCTGATAATTTCAGGACATTAACTGGGTTTTATTGACATATATTTAAGCAAGGGGGTTAATAATAGAAAATAAAGATGATGAAATCGAGTTTCATCAACTCGCAGGGCCTTCTTCACCAGTCTTGCATGATCAGCGAGAATTATCTCATTCAGATCAGTTTGCATTGACTCAGACTTTTCGGAGGCCAGATTTGCCACCTCCCAGTTATCCAGAACTAAGCTTTGCCGCAGTCGCTGAAGTATAGATTTATTGCGGGTGAGCATGAGATGTACCCAGTCATTATCTTAGCAGATTTGAGTGGAGAACAATAATCTCGGTTGATGGAGGTTCTTGAAAGGAATAACAAGGCAATAGTATGGGGTATACCTGTTATCTAGGGTAAAGTCTGGCTCTCTGCTCCCACCATATCTATCTCTAGGAGGATGCCAAGCCATCGCGTGAGTTCCAGTGATGGCTGAACCTTACCTTCGAGAAGTGGCCATGAAGGAAATATCAAAATGGTGGAGCATGGAATTTATTTACCCCATCTTAGACTCCAAGTGGGTTAGTTCATTACATGTGGTGCCCAAGGAGACGAGCATCACTACAGTTGTGAGCGAGTTTGGAGAGGAGATAGCAACCCGGTACCCACTTTTTGGAGGGTATGAGTGGACTATAGGCGATTGATTCAGGCCACCAAGAAGGATCATTTTCCGCTGACTTTTATTGATCATATTATAGAGAGGCTAGCTGGGAAGAGTGACTATTGCTTTCTTGACGGGTACTCTGGTTACAATCAGGTGGCCATAGCACCTAAGGAACAGATGTAAACGACATTCACCTTTCATAAAAATTTGTCAGTGCTTGTCTTTGTGTGTTTTCATTTTAATATATTTTTTGTCACATCATATTTCATAAAAACCCTAAAAAGCTAAAAACTTTAAAAATCTTATAAAAAACATTAAAAAATCTTTAAAAAATAAAAATTTGGGATTTCATTTCTTGTCGTATTTTGTCTCTAGTTATGATAAAGTTACTTCTAGGACATTGGGCACTTTGAATATTTTTAGCTTGCAATATTGTCCTGTCTGTACAATGTTTCACTATTTTGCCCTTATTTGCTTTTTATAAAATCATATAAAAATACAAATAAAGCCTAGAAAATCACGAAATACATATGCATATTTGAAAAAATATGAAAACATTTTTATTTCTGATTTTTTCATTTTTCTGAGTCTCAATAAAAATGGTTGAAGCTTGTTTTTCATTTGATCTTCGTATTTATTTTCCCATTAGAAAATATAAAAAAATTACAAATTAAAAATCACAAAAATATGCGTTTATTTTCTGATTAGGATTATTTCTTAGGATTCACTTTTGTTCCTTCTGTTCGACCCTGGTCACTATACCATGTTAAATAAATAGTGCAGACCTCTAACATTTACGTATCGTGAGCTTGATTGATTTATGTGGTCTTGATTTTTCTTGTTGAGTCCGATTGGCTGATTGAGGTCACAACGACATTAGATATTACTTAACCTTGATCGCTCGATCGCTCATCAGAAGTCAAACCTCCTTTTTTACCTACTCGACACTCGAACTGATGATCATGAGATATCTATCGTTAATATTGTAAATTTTATTTAGGTGAAATCAATCTATTAGAGCAATTAAGCGAGTTGCTAGGAACCTAATGCTCGCAGGAGACTGGATTAATCTCACAACTAGTTTTTTCTAGCTAGTGTGGGTTGCAGATCGTTTACCAGCTATCCAATTTGTCCCCTCTGCTAAGGAAATCCTGGACAGATTACTGGCAACTCGGTGAAGTCCTCACTGGAGAACTACCAACCACAAGACCAATAATTTCAAAGGACTTCTGGCGTGTGTCTACCTAGTGTGCGGGTCACTCTCTCGCTACAGATAAATCAACCAATGTGGGTGTGACTCTTTGATGAAACTCAGTTTCATCAACTTAATTTGCAAATATTAACCTCATTTCTTAAATTTTGGTCAATAAAAACCAGATAAATCATTGTACATATGCAAATCTTGAAACAAATTAAAAATACAAAAAATAACAAAACTAAAAATCGTAGTGTTTTTACACCCTTAAAAATGCTCACAAAAATATTTTGCCCTTCATTTGACCTCTTTTTCGTTTTTGGTCAACATGAAGATCTCATTGAGATCTACAACTTTCATGTATTGAGTTTTTCCATATTCATCCATTTTCTTCTTCTTTCTCACGTTTTTCTTCTAGAATAACCTGATTGGGCCATGTGATGTTTTCTGGTTGCGCCATGTGGTCCGCTTATATATGCGACACACCCCTTTGTTTCCAGCCACCCAATCTCCACCCATGTGCCTACATCACGACCATTCATCTACGCTTCATTCCAGCCCTTCGATTGGCCATAAACCGCATCACGGTCGTCCGTTACCGCCTGCCTATTCTTCTCGCCACGTGTCTACCTCCATAACCACCCTATTATCTCTTGGAGCGTCCCTTTGTACCGCTTGTTTCTGCTCCACCCTCCACCATCTGATCAAAGCCCAGATCGCATCTTGATCGTCTGCCCCACCTTTTTCCCCTTGTGCCATGTGTCGCGCCCACAACCATCGATGGCGTTCGGATTGATTCGATCTGAACCCCTCTTTCATGCCCTTCTCTGGACCATTGGATCACAAGATCGTATGGTCGAGCTTCATCTTCTTCCTCCAGCCCCCTTGTCTCCCACGACCTCCACCCTATCTACCTGTCGCCCCCTTCGCATTTCCTCCACCTTACTAGCCTCTCCCTCATCATCCTAACCACTCCACGAGATAGCCCGGTCTTCCATCTTCCTCGCGGGGCAAGTAACACCCTCACCCCTCTCCCTCGCGCTCCATAGCACACCTGCCACCCACGTCGCCCATCACCTACACTCTGATCCCCCTCCTTCAAATATACCCTCTCCAACCACATTCGACTTTGTCCACTTCTACGTGGGGCTCCGCCCAGCCCCTTTCCACTTCCCTGTGATAGGGGGAGGTCGGATTGAAGGTGCAAAGATGACAGAGCCTTCAGTGAGACCCCTGACCATTGTAGGCTAGGACCTTGGATGTCTAATGTTGATGAGCTTCTCCCAATCACCGTAGGAGTCCAGTGACAGCCAAGTCTTCGCCTAGAATCTCTCTCCCAGGCCCTCGCTCTTCCATCTCTCCAAGTAAGCCTTCTGATCCTTCTTCCTTTTTTAATTTCCTATTTTACTAGGCTTCTACTCGAACAATCGCCTCCCACTAATCATTCCCCAAGATCTCCCACACATCAACCATCCACACACACCCCTCTGATTTCCATCCCCCTTTTCCATATCCTTACCACCTCCAATCCATCTTCTCTCCTGTTCACCAGAGAGGATCTCCGATCTCCCATCTCTCCTCCCCTATGAGACCCCATTTCATCCACCCCCTCTCACCAAACACATGCATCAGCTATTGTACTAATGTTTTAGGTGTTATATATCTCAATGGATGGAGCTCCATTAGAGCTAATTTCTTGATCCCCACCTCCAACAAGGGAACATCGGTGCCCTCCTCTAAATCATTCAGCACCTCGCTCGTGATTCCAAGTCGGCAGCCTCACCTCACATATCCTTCCTGGAGCTTCACCGAACTTGATAGACGGTGGTGGAGCTCCAAGCATCTAACTGGAGCCACTTACTCGTCTCCAGCTTCGTGGAGGAGGAGACACTCCAGATTGAGCAGGTGCCGCTGGATGTCACCCTCCTGGTGCTCATATAACGACGCACAGTTAGCCACATTGTCTTCCCCAAGAAGGTCCAGCCACCATCTGATCGTGATGATCGAATGGTTCTAATGGAGCGAAGTGTCTTCACCAGGCCTCCTTCTCGAGCTTCCAGTCTTGGAGCACCTGAGCCAAGCCAGGGCTTCATCAGATGACATGTAGCCTGAGCCTCCACCGAGCCTCTTCTGAGAATGCTCCATCCACCGAGCCTCGCCCCCACGTGCTCAGGCACGTACGGGTTGGGTAATTGGCAGAGAGGCTCCGCCCTTTTCTCAAAATTGCACACAGGTCCCATTATTACATGGAAACCACACGCGCCTAGGGTTAATTGCACCTGACCCCCTCCTGGTTTGAATAGTTGCAACTTAGCCCCCACGTGTGTGGGAAATTTATAGGGAAGGCCCCACAGTTTATTTTATTTACATTTTAGTCCTTCCAAGGACTTGTTTGTAGTGTTTTCTCTTGTTATTTTGTTGTTTTCTTTACATTTATACCCTTGGATGTTTTTATGAACATATTGAGCATCCAAGCTCCATTTTAGTTGATTTTAGTTGTGTTCCGAAGCTAGTTTAATTATATTTCTATTGGTGGCTTGATCTCTATTTTAGCAGTTAGATTGCATATGATTAATTCTAAATAATTTATGATTAATTCTAATTAATTTGTGTTACATAATTAATGTTCTTTATGCCATTAATTATTTGGTCAATAAAAATTGCTTCATCAAACTTTTTTGAAATTGATCACTTGTTAATTGCTCTTTGATTCTATTTAATTAATGCATACTTGCATTGGTCCTCACTTCCATCTCCTTGCAGGATAAAAAAATTAAATAAAAATTGTACGTTTGCATTGTCTGCATTGCATATCTCAGTGTATTGACTTGTGGATTTCTAAATCCAACACTTTTCTGAATAATGAGAGTCTAGGTAATCACTTAAGAGGTATGTATCCCTTATATTATCCTTGGGCTTGCCCAAGTAAAAAAAATTGATCGCTTTGATTTAATTGATAAAATTTCAAGAAGTTTTTTACGGATCCTATTTAACTGACTACAATGCATTAATTATACATAATTAAAGGGTGGAAATCGTGATCCGTCAAATGGTACCATTGTCGGGGACACAACTCGTCTTTCTTTTTATTAAGGTTTTTTATTATTTGATCGAGTATGATTTTCTAACTTATAGGTCTTGTATTATTTTCCTTGCATTATTTATATTTCTCTTATATCTATTACGTGCTTTTTCGGGGCAGGGTCCATTGGTGATTAAGGAGGCGAGGAATAGGAGCTTCCACTGCGAAGATCTGCAAAAGCCCTATTGGAGAAATCGAAGATAATTCATGTTTCTTGTATTTTATTTCATGTATTAGTTGTAATAATCATCTATATAGCGGTATTCGTTCGAAGACTCATGTTTGTAAATGAACGAAGCAATTGTTGTTGTGTGGGACTTGCCCCACTTGAGTGTCCACCAAAGATCAGGCACGTAGCTCTTCGAGCTACTTTTACATCTTTTGTTCTATGTGTTTGATTGTAGGTAGGACACATAATAATTTAAGATGCACGTAAACATCACTTCACTTAGCCAAGAATTAAATGTGTTCTTCCCCGCTAATAGAAGCATGTTTGGTGTGGTTTTCATCAACTCCATACATTCGATTTTCGATTTTAATTCATTCTTATTTTTCATAAATTTGGATCAAGGCACTGCGAGTTTTCTCAGAGCATAGATCGTGATTTTATGAACTGCATTGGCTTTTTCTCGACCTCCCTTACAGGCTTGATTACATAGGATTAACGGAAATTGGGAATGAGTGGTAGACATTGATTGTTTGATTTATGTTCACATGAAAATAGTGATAACCTTAAGCTAATAATGGGGACTATTAAAAATCATTTTCTTCAAAGAGCAACACCGTTGTTTAAGTAGGATGTTTTGATTTGACATTTCATGTATCCCTGAGTAAATTAGAATGATTTCTTATCACCAATAAAAATGAAAAGTAAACAACAAATACTTGTTGGTTTCACATGTGAGTTGGTGAATAAAAGGGTATTATTCGATTGATTGTGCCTTTTATTGCTTCGACACTCTCCCCTAGACTTTAGGTGCTCTCTTGTAAACTCTCCCTAACTTCTTTGTTCCCCACAGGTCTCCCCAGCATCATTTATCCATATCTTTACTTAGAATATTCTCAGCCTAAGTATAGGGGGGCCTGAGTCCTTATGAATTTCTTACTCATTTATCATTCTTCATGATACTTAGGTTATTTTTTAACCTAAGTATAGGAGGCCTCCTCCTCAGTTCCATTATATTTTCCTATACTTTAAATCGATCTATGGCCTTATGTCACTTAGTGCTTTGAGGACATAACAAAATTTAGGTTTAGGGGGGTATACCGTATATATACTATATATATGTACTTTAGCCATAGCTATATTTTGAAAACCTTTGAAAATTTTAAAACTTTTTGGGCTAGAGTATATTCCTATGAACTAAGATTTGACAAAAGGTTTTCAAAGCTTTGGAAAATTTTCTATACTATGTTACATTATTTGAGGAAAATATTTTTAAAATGGGTTGAAAAATGGGTTTTAATTTTTTTAAAAATCATCTGAACAATATTTTTAAGAATTTTTATATATATGTGACATGGTTTGGAAAATATCGTCAATACTTGATTTCAATAAGGGAAAATGAGTTTAACTTCTGTTCTAACTTTAATAAATAAATCCAAAAAATGACAAAAAATAAAAAAATCCTTTAAAAAGTAATCTGACTACTATAAGTACCCACTTTCAGTGAGGTTCTCCCTTAGAAGAGTAGGTGGTTTAGAGGACATCGCGTAAGGCTTTGTCCTCAAGGAACATGTACCATTCTACGGTTCGTACTTACACCTATAAGGGCTGAGAGTAGATGCAACTACTCATTTGAGTTGAGGCAGTCAGTAGGCCTTTTAAAATCTTGATAAAATTTTGAAAAAAAATTGATGAAGGATTTGGTTTACTCCCTGTCATTTTCACTTTCACACAGGTGTTTATGAACACTTGGTTTATGAGATTTTGAGAGTTTAAGTTAACCAGCCTTAGCCATCAGGGTCTTAGACTTAATTATCCACATTTCCTTAGTTTTATAGATTTGTGTGGTATATTACTTGCTTAGTCTCTAAACCTTAAGAATATGATAAACACTTCACTTGCATGACTGCAATTATGATGAGAGGAGTTGAGATTTCACTTGAGGGACTGTGATGAGGGATTGAAGTATGGACTCAATTTAATGATGCTTGAGGATGGAATAATATCATTCAAGGCTTTATGAAACCTGAGTGTCAGAATTTTTAGCTAGTATGAGAACTTGGTTCTTATACTAATCTCTTGACATCTACCTAAGTGCCAAAGTGTTATAACATTAAAAAAATATTGATGAGTGTGTGCCAACTCTTGCTAAAAGCAATGGAGCTAGCCAAAAATAAATCAAAGAAATACAAATATTGAAAGAAAAGCCCTTATTATACAAGTTAAATATAAAAGAGCTTCCACCAAAGACGAGCGCTCCCAACCATTTCAAAGTGTCCACTTGAACCACCACTATTAGGACTAGGAGTCTGGCTTGCACTAAAAAGGGCTCTGCATTGTAAATGCCACAAGTCTTGGTGTAGAAGGTATAATAGATACTCAAAAAAGGCACACCTCAATGTATTCTGAGAAGAAACAATTGCATATCACTCCAAATTCTATTTACGGATGCACTGATCAACACCAAAAATATGGGTTGAGATAATAAGGCACACGAGAGGACCCTTGTTCTAATGAGAGGCAGAGAAGAAATTACATAATCACATTCCCTTAATCAACTGGCCTGCCACCTACACTTCTAAGTCTGATAACTATAGAGACGGTGGATTGGACGCAATATTTGGTTTATTCCCTAGTGTTGATGATTGGGTCCTTTGGAGAATTTCTTAGAAGGTGACCTTGGGTGACATTGTAACTCTACTCTTGTGATCGCAGTCAACACTTAATGCCATATCCTTAGTTTATATGTATCCAAGAGAGAGCTTGGAAAATAGAGAAATTGGATACCTTTTGATTAAGTCTAGGTTGGGCTTTGAGATTTTGAATCTCTAAAATTAGGAGCTATTGAACGGATCAGATCCTGTACGCACATACACAATCGGGTTTTAATCCAACTCATTCATTTTTTAGATGCTCGGGGATGAGCATAGTTTAAGTATAGGGGGTGATGAAACTCAGTTTCATAATCTTAATATGCAAATATTAACCCCCTCACTTGAATTAGTGTCAGTAAAAATTAGATAAATCATTGTACATATCTGAATCTTTGAAGGAATTAAAAAATACAACAAAATAAGAAAATCTAAAAATTAGTGTTTTTATACCCTTATGTTCACAAAAATATTTCTCCCTTCACTTGACCATTTTCTTGTTTTTGGTCAACATGAAACTTGTAGATCTCATTGAGATCTACAACTTTCATGTTTTGAATTTTTCCAAGTTCGGTCATTTTCTCCATCTTTTTTGAAATTTTCTTCTGGAATAACCTGATTGGGCCATGTGACACTTTCTGGTTTCACCACGTGGTCCGCTCCTCTATGTGTTAAGCTCCTATGTTTCCAGTCGCCCGATCTCCACCAAAGTGCCTACATCACGACCGTTCATCTGCTCTTCATTCCTAACCCGTTGATCAGTCCTTAAACCACATCACGGTCGTCTGTTACCACTTGCCTCCTCTTCTTGCCACGTGTCTACCTTTGTAGCTGCCCGATTAGAAAGCGTCAATCTCCACCGCTTGTTTCTGCTCCATCCTCTACCATCCGATAAAAGCCAAGATCGCATCTTGATCGTTCGCCCCCACCTTTTTCCCCTCGCGTTATGTGTCGCGCCCACAACCTCTATTTCACGCCCTTTTCCTGACCCTTGGATCGCGAGATCCAACGGTCAAGCTTTATCTTCTTCCTCTGGCCTGCCTTCTCTCCCACAACCTCCACCTCGCCAACCCGTCACCCCATCCCATTTCCTCTTCCTCTCTAGCCTCTCCCTCATCATCCTAACCACTCGACGATGTAGCCCGATCTTCTGTCTTCCTCGCGGGGCATGTAGCACTCTGGCCCCTCTCCCTCTGCTCCATAGCACACCTACAACCGACATCTCCCATCACTTACACTCTGATCCCCCTACTTCAAATACACCCTCTCCGACCACCTTCGACTTTGTCCACTTGTACGTGGTGTTTCGCTCAGCCCCTCTCCGTCTCCCCGTGATAGGGGAGGCCAGATTGAGGCGCAAAGACGGTGAAGCCTCTGGAGAGACCCCTGGCCATTGTAGGCCAGGACCTTGGCTCTTTGACAATGATGATCTACTCCCAATCGTGAAGGGAGTCCAGTGACGGCCAAGGCTTTGCCCAGAAGCTCGCGCCCAGGCCCTCAATCCGCCATCTCTCTAGGTAAGCCTTCTGATCCTTCTTCGATTTTTCTTTGAATTTATCTTAATTTATTAGGCTTCTACTCGTACAATCACCTGCCACTGATAATTCCCCAAGCTCCCCTACACATCAACCATCTATGCGTACCCCTCTAATTTCCTTCCCTCCATCTCCATATCCTGACCACCACCATTCCAACTTCTCGTCGGTTCAACTAAGAGGAGCTCCGATATCCCATCTCTCCTCCCATATGAGACCCCATTTTATCCACCCCTCGCACCAAACGCATGTTTCAGCTATTGTATTAATGTTATAGGTGTTATATGGCTCAATTGTCAGAGCTCGATCAGAGCTAATTTCTTGAACTCCACCTCCGATGAGGCAACATCGACACCCTCCTTTACACCATTTAATACCTTGCCCATGCTTCCAAGCCGACGTCCTCACCTCATAGATCCTTCTAGGAGCTTCACTGAGCTTGATAGACGGTGGCGGAGCTCCAAGCATCTTGCTGGAGCACCTTCAGTACCGCCAGTTTCGTGGAGGAGGAGATGCTCTAGATTGAGCAGGTGTCATTGGATGTCACCCTTCCGGTGCTCATCCAATGGAACTAAGTTAGCTACGTCATCTTCCCCAAGCAGGTACAAACACTATCCAATCGTGATGATCGGATGGTTATAATGGAGCCATGCATCTTCATAGAGACTCCTTCCCGAGCTTCCAGGCTCGGAGCACCTGATCCAAGCAAGGGCTTCATCAGATGACACGTGACCCGAGCTTCCGCTGAGCCTCTTCCGAGACCGCACCATCCATAGATCCTCGCCCCCACGTGCCTAGGCACGAACGGGTTGGTTAATTTGTCGAGAGGCCTCACCCTTTTCTCCAAATTGCACACAGGTCTCGTTATCACGTGGAAACCATGCGTGCCTGGGGTTAATTGCACCTGGACCCGTCTGGGTCTGAATAATTACAACATAACCCCTGCATGTGTGTTAAATTACAGGGAAGGCCTCAAGGTTAATTTTATTTACATTTTAGTCCTTCTAGGGACTTGTTTGTAGTATATTCTCTAGTTGTTTTGCATGTTTTATTCGTGTTTATTCCCTTTAATGTTTTTATGAATATCTTGAGCATACAAGCTCCGTTTCAGTTTATTTCTGTTGTGTTTTGAAGATAGCTTAATTATTTTTCCAATGGCATGGCTTGATCTCTATTTTTACAGTTTGATTACAGATGATTAATTCTAATTAATTAGTGCCACATACTTAATATTCTTTATGTCATTAATCCTTTGGTCAATGAAAAGTACTTTGTAAACCCTTTCTGAAATTGATTACTTGTTAATTGCTCTTTGATTCTATTTAATTAGGAAATACTTGCATTGGCCCTCACTTGCATCTCCTTGCATGATAAAAAAATCAAATAAAATTTATATGTCTGCATTGTTTGCATTGCATATCTCCATGTATTAACTTATGAGCTTCTAAATCCAACATTAATCTGAATAATGAGAGTTTTCGTAATCACTTAAGAGGCCCGTATCCCTGAGTTTGACCTTGGTTTTTCCCAAATAAAATAAAATCGACCTTTTTTATTTAATTGATAAATTTTCAAGCGGTTTTTTATGGATCCGATTCAGCCAACTACAATGCATTAATTCTACATAATTAAAAGTTGAAATCGCGCTATGTTATTCTTCCCAAAACATGATTTTTAAGTGAAATGTATTTTAGAGTCTAGTTTGCATTAGAAGTCCCAATTTTATTTTTTTTTCACTTTTTATGTATTTTTCCTAATAATACAATGCCTAACAAATTTTCCAATTTCCTTGATTATTTTGAGTCCAATAAAACAGGGGAAGGAAGTCAAAAAAATAAATGTGCAATCAAACACAATGATGTATGCAGAGATAGAAATGCGCACATGCCTCCAACACTCTACATGCAGGGTTATCCGCGTATAAATTTAAGACAATAAATAAACTACATATATGACATATGAGGAAACTGGCCATAGACGAGCAACTTCTATTGATCATGAAAAAAAATACCTAACTAATTAAATAAAGACCGGAATCTGATCATTGGAGTCACTTGGCGCCTGCCACAACGGGTCCTGCTAGGGTTGTATGTGACTCCCCAGGGCATATGGTCTAATATCTAATTATACTAACTTTTTCAATTTTATTTTAGCCAAGTACAAGTACGATCTATAGGCACAGATAAGCAATTAGGTGTTGGGCCTTAGCTATATACATCACAATCAACAAAAATCCTTAATATAAGGTCTAAATCCTTGAGAATCATAGAGAAATAAAATGCGATAAAAAAATCCATGAAAAACCACGTTGAGGTCCCCTGAGTGTACCAGCACTCGGGGAAACAAACCCTCAAGTCCAAGTGTCCAAGTCCACAGTTATTACAATAATAAAATATTTTGCAAAAATAAAAATCTATGATCTATAACTACCCCCTAGATCCTTTGTTCCTCCTCGGATGTGGGCTCCTCCAGAAGAAAACCAAAGCGACCCTCAGGTGGTTCCTCGCACAAAAAGTGAAACTGAAAGGTGTCAGAATGTAGTTATATCAGATAGATAAAAATAAAGTAATAAAACTGAAAAACGACTACTTAAGTTGTGCTCCTCTGTAACGATGCCATTTTGATGACATGCTAGTGCACTCGGGTTAAGTAAGCAAATAAAAAATGGTTGTTCTGACCCGAATAACCAAGCGTAATAAACAAGAAAAATAAAACCACTCAAGACAGATCAAACAAGAAATCAACACATGTAGCAGTTCACTATTTTTATTTACCTGATATAGCCACCATGGTTGAACACAAGGAGCATGAAAATAATACGACGTAGTCAAATCATTGAAATAAAATATTTTTTAATGGTTTTTAATTTTGCAAATTTTAATTTTTTTAATAAAGGTAAGCAAGCACAATAGATAAAATACACACACGATACTATTTTTGTATTTTTGAAAATAGCTAAAAATACTTAGAAAATAACAGAGAAATATTTTTTGATTTTATAAATTTTGTAATGTTTTTGGTAATTTTTTATTTTTTATTGTTTTATGATTTTATAAAATTCTAAAAGTGCTCAAAGCTCCAAACAATGTACAACCAGGACCAAATTGCAACTTAAAAATATTTTAAGTGCCCCAAGGTCCTTGACGATAATTTTATTAAAAAATTGATGTATAGAACTATGGACAACTTGAAATCACATTTTTTAATTTGTATTTACCTTTATAAGATTTTTAAAAGATTTTGATTGTTTTATAATTTTTAGGATTTTTTATGGTGACTTTTTCGATGAAATTAAAACTGGAAGCAGAGCATCAGATAAAGAATTTTTATGGATTTTTTCAAGTATTTTTCTAATTTTAATTTAGCAAACATGGATACTTTTAAAGTTTTTTGAATTTTAAAGATAAAAAATAAAAGTAAATTAATCCCACAAAATTATATAAAATATTACACACTAACAGGCGCATATGGTAATTTTTATGTAATTTTTCGAATTATTTTAATATTTATTGAATCCAAAACACAACATGTAATTAAGCACGGTTCACATGGACATATTAGCATTTATTTTAAGTTCTCGGATAAAAATAATAACATACTTTGAAAGCTTAAGGACTAATACGTAATTAATCCAACAAACCCTGTGTCACACGTGATCTAGACTTATAGGGGTATATTTGCAATTTCTAAAAATGTAACATTCATTAACTAAAAGCACAAGAGTTCAGGAGAGATCGTGCAAATAACCCAAAACACATGTGGGATAGCACATGCTTAAGATTCAGAGGCACTGAAATGCAAGTAAGAGAAGCTAAAAGGTCCAAACTTCAAAATGTCTTAAACTTCAACTTTATTAAATGGACTAAAGCAAAATAGCAAAAATTGCAAGGGGGAATATGCAATATACCCTAAGGCATGTGAGGTACGCGCGGTGGATCTGATGGTTCTGATCTCCCACTTCAAAAAGTGATATGGCGATCAGGAAAGTCGGGTACGTGCTATGGGATCTGACGTGTTAGGTCTCATCGAACGGCCTGGAAAGCTACTCTGATGGTCGGTTCAAATACAAACTCGTGTTGTGCTCCTCATCCAATGTTGGAGAGTGGTGATGCAAGAACAAGTTGCTGGCAGATTTTGATCAGGGAGTGGCACTGCTTCAATAGGCGGATCGAGCTTCAAGAAGGTCCAATACATCTTGAAGGGTGCTCTGTGTAAAATAAGGGAGGTTGATGCGGATGGTCGGATTACCGAGCGACGGTGCTATGCCTGGAGTTGCTCTGCCGAGCAACTAGAAGTCCAAATGAGCTTCCTCTAGTGCGAGGGTCCCTGCAAATGAAAGGGTCACATGGGGGCTACACTTCAGTCGACTTATTACAGGCAAACATGGAAGAAGCGATGGGGGGATGAGATTTGTGTCTCTAGCGAATGCAGGGGAAGGAGAACCTTCCTAATCTTGACCTGATGGTCAATCCTTAGGGGGAATATATTGCGTGAGAAGATGGAGGGTGATGTGGTGAGTCTATCAGAATGGAGGGATGTGGATGAGGGGCTCCAGAATTGGTTCTTGGAGCTGACGAACGACGGAGGAGAGAAATGGGAAGATGCGATTGAACAGGGAAAAGCTGAAGGAAAGATAAATACTTGAAGATCCGGATGTGTTCCTCAGCTTCAAGCGGAGGTGGGTGAACGGGTCTTGTCCTCGACCAAGCTGTGGCGGGATGGGAGGCTACACGTGGCAAAGGAGTCAGACCACGTTTTAGCTACAAGCCTCCAAGCTCCTCCAAAAGATCCCAAGATGCTCCTTAAGTGGCTGTCACTCCACGAAAAGTGGCTAGGGAAGAATGGGGGCACGATAGATAAGCTCTAGGGCTAGAGGAGCTCAAGAGAGATTTTATAAGGTTCATTAGGGTCCAGAATGATTGGAATAAAGTGTGAAACCCTAAGAAGATCCACACCTTACTAGGGATCCCTAAGGGTCACAGATCCTAGGAGGAGGATCGGGCAAAGATTCGAGGCAAGACATGGTCAGAGTCAGGCTAGAAAAATTATAGAAGAAGCTCCGACGAGAGAGTTTCGACACGACCCAGGCTGGAAGGAGACATTGACTAAGGTCAACGTTCCCAACTGGACTTATAGGAAAATCATGATTTACAAAATACAATAAAATTCAATAAAAATAGTAAATGATTTTAAAATAAAAAGCATATAAAATAATAAATGTTTATTATTTTTCAAACTATTTTTCTATGATTTTTTATTTTTTATGAAAAATAAAATAAGGTATGTATAGTGTGCAGTATTATATACATGTATATCATACCTATGTATTATGTACAAGTATTTTTATTTTATTATTTAAAAAACACCTTTATTTTAAATTTTATTTATTTACAACATACTTTTAGGAGTATAAAAAAATTATTTTATTTTTACAAATTATTTAAGGTGTATAATAAATAGAGAATGCAATGTGTACAAGTATTTTTGATATATATACAATACATAGTAGACCTTATCTCCCTTCCTACTTATTTTATTTGTGATTAGGTCAGGCTCTTGAGGTTTTGGTCACTCTATATTTATTCTAAATACATCATTATTTAGCTTTCTTTTTTATTCTTTTATTTTTATAAAATACATGCCAAATATACATTATTAACAAAGGCATGCAAATTGTTTAGGTATTGAATTTACAGCTATTACCAAAGAAAAAGAGCTAAAATAAAAGAATAAAGAGAGAATCATGGATTCATAAGCCACCTTTCCTCGATCTGCTGATCACTACTTAATGCAGGAGACTCGATCAAAGCAAAAGCCCTGTATATATACCTCAGCGGACCTCTATTTTTAATTTGATTTTATTTCACCCTCAAAATCAACAAATTTTCTAGCGCATGACGTTGCTGGAGAAACAACAACCTTGCCCAAGCATTTGGCATATAAGGAGAGGGTCGGATCTGGTAATATGAGCCTTTCCGGAAACATTCAAGCAGAGCTTTGTCTTAGCTCCCTTTTCCACAGGTTAAACCATAGTTTTTCTGCATTTTTTGTTCCTATCATTAATCTTAGCGTAGTTTATAACTTAGTTTTATTTAATGTTTGCTTTTATTTCGTAAAAATCTGATTAGAAGTTCGATGCAGCTCGAGTTCCGACCATCGTTCCACATAGCTCCGATTGTTCCCTACCACCCTAACATCTTCCTCATCTTACCTACCATTTCCTACACCCATTGCACCTTCACTCCGTTTAATCGAGCCCTGAACAAAAGATCCAATCTTTCTCCTCCGCCGCACACCACCTTCACTCATTTCATTTATCCAGGCCCAAGGATTATTCTCTTTGTTGTTTATGAGCCAACCATGTAGGTCATATGGGTCCACAGCCTCCTTTGCGACATCTTTTATTTAAAGAAGAAGCTCTAAGAGTTGTATGTTTCTCCGACCTACATGACCCAATCGCTAGGATCTATATACAAATTGACGACTTTATTAGCTTACTGAACCTCTCAAGAAGCTTCTCTAACCATCATCAAGGAAGGAGGAGCTCAGAGTCATTCAGGATCAATGATCGAAGTTTAGCTGGATGGTTGTTCTTCACTTATTCTTCTAATATCCTTCTCCGTCCTCCAATAAGGAGTTGATGCCAGGTGGAGCAGCCACCGTTGGATGCATTGTCCCTCAACTGTCTGATCCATCTGAGGGATATAATCTCCACCATCCAACATGAATCAATACTGTGAGATCTTGGCCATCCATGTGTCAAGTGAGCAAACAATAGGCGTCGATGAACAACTCGAGGAGTAATTTTGCTCATGGAAGCTAGGGAGGAGCCAAAGGAGTTCCGGCTTCAGTTCGAAAAGTGTTGTTGATGTTGCTAATTCCACCAAGAGTCCATGTACAGAAAC
Source organism: Ottelia alismoides (assembly GCA_037367405.1). Classification (NCBI taxonomy): domain Eukaryota; kingdom Viridiplantae; phylum Streptophyta; class Magnoliopsida; order Alismatales; family Hydrocharitaceae; genus Ottelia; species Ottelia alismoides. Next base: position 102,991 of record JAZKJV010003188.1, read on the forward strand.
TCTAGTTGCTTTGACTTCTACTCATGTACCTTAGGATGATGTTTTTTAAAAATACAAAAAATGTCAGAATTTTGAAAAACAAAAAGATTAATAAAGGAAAGGTTGATGTTTCTTCTCCGAGTCCATCCGATGTGATGCTTGATGATACTTGTATGGATTCCACCCATTTGTATACTTAGAGAATGATTACTACTCCATACCCTCTAGTTCTTGATAATGGTGCATCTGTCCTCTTCTCGTAAACACTCCACATAGGGAAGGGCCAAAAATTGAAATTTCCAAAAAGATACAACTGATAGAGTTCAGCGAGAAGATGATAGATTAATTCCATATCTGGTTGACTTTACAGAAGGCATTGCAGCACATCTCTCTCCTACAGAAGAATCTCAAAGAGAATACCACAGTATGTTGGAAGAAGAGGCGCAACCACAATACAGAGATCCATGTACTTACCTATACCACTTGCATCGCTATCAAGAATTATTTGTCAGCCAAGTGGCCAGATGCAGGTGCTCCATATTTCAGATGCCACATTCACAAGCATCGATTCGATCGTACTCTATTAGATAGTAGATCTTCTTTTAACCTTTTTCCAGCAGCCTTACTTGATCGCTTCTAGTTTGTCCCTCGTAAACAGAGCAAGATAGTACTTTAGTTTGCAAAAAAATATGTCAAGAGGTCGAAGGGGTTACTGAAGGATGTTTTCATCACCATTCAGGTTCTGAAATTCCTCATGGACTTTGTTGTGTTTGACATAGAGCTCCATGATTGCGTGACATATACGTCGATCATAATTGGTTAATCTTTTCTACCGACAGCAAAGGTTGTGTCTGATCATAATAACGAGAATGTATACTTTCGTGTCGATGGAGAGAGTATACAAATAGATTTGATCGAGGAATTGAGAGACAGGGATTCATCAAGCTCAGATCAGACGACATATTTAGATCCATACATCCACCATGAGTGTGACTTTGCGATTACAGATGATGAAGTAGTTTGGGCAGTTGAGGATTCATGAGCTCTAGTCACATATTCAGAGTTAGCAGTTTTATAGATGCGAGCTGACGAGAGTTCGAAGAGTGTACTTTTGGAGCAGGATTTCACAGAGGCTGGTGATACAAATTCAATTAGCGAAGCAGATTTTATTTCTTGACATCTGGATCCCTATGATTCAGATACAAACTTTGACTGGTAGGAGCTTCATGAGTACGTTCTGTGTTTGATTTCTACAGAGCCTTCAGCAAGGACGGAGACTGTTCCAGTGTAGTTGACAAAGAGACCAGTATGGCAATCTTTGTTGAGTTTAGAGATGCCTCAAGAGTTTAATATTTAGATCTGGCAGCCTTCACTCAAATATTTTAGAGGCCAGATTTACCAGTTCTGATATGGACATAATTGAAGAAGTTACCGCATATCATGAAGTACATATTCCTTGTGTGAGAGTTGGATAAGTTTCTACTCACTATCTCAACAGATTTGACTGATGACCAAGAATCTCATTTCATCGTGGTTCTTGAGATAAATCACAAGGAAATTGGTTGGTTTGTAGCGCATCTCTAGAGGATAAGTCCATCTTTGTGCTCCCACTACATCTATCTCGAGGATGATGCAAAGCCATCTTGTGAGTTTCAACGCATGTTGAACCCGAATATTTGCGAAGTGGTTATGAAGAAAATATCCAAGTGGTTGAGAGTCCATTTTTTCTACCCCATCTCCGACGTAAGCTGGATAGTCCATTACATGTGGTACCCAAGAAGACGGGTATCACTACAGTACTGAATGAGGATAGAGAGGAGATTGCTACCTGTGTATCGACTTCATGGAGGGTATGTGTGGACTACAGATGATTGAATCATGCCACCAAGAAGGATCACTTATCAGATTATTGAGACATTGGCAGGGAAGTGTCATTACTACTTTCTTGGCGATACTCGAGGTATAATCAGGTGGCCATTCCACCTAAAGACTAGGATAAGATGACATTCACATGTCCGTTTGGGACATATGCTTTTAAATAGATGCCCTTTGGACTATGTAATGCCTTGGCTATATTTGAAAGGTACATGCTTCTCATCTTTCAGACATTTTAGGTGAATGTTAGAGGTCTTCATTGATGTTTTTTCGATCTACGATGATGGGTTTGATGCTGGTCTTCCTCTCCTAGACCAAGCATGTGCTTCAGAAGTGCATTGAGGTCAACCTTGTACTTTATTTGGAGAAGAGTCATTATTTTTAATGACTCAAGGGAAGGTCCTTGGTCACATCATCTCCAACATGGGCATGGAGGTTGATCTGGACAAGGTGGATATTATCAAGAAGTTCTCTCCACCATCTAATCTAAGGCAGTTGCGGTCTTTTCCGGGGCATGTTGGTTTCTACCAATGGTTTATTCAGGACTTCAGTCATATTTCCCAATAGCTAACTGATCATCTGATGAAATACACAGAGTTCCTTGTAGATACAAGTGTATTTTGTAGTTTTAAACTCTCAAGAACCTGGCCATTACACCTAAAGACCAGGATAAGATGGCATTCACATGTTCGTTTGGGACATATGCTTTTAGAAAGATGCCCTTTGGACTATGTAATGGCTGGCTATATTCCAAAGGTGCAAGCTTTTCATCTTTTCAGGCATTTTAGGTGAATGTTTAGAGGTCATCATTGATGATTTTTCGGTCTACGATGATGGGATTGATGCTTGTCTTCCTTTCCTAGACCATGCATGTGCTTCAGCGGTGCATTGAGGTCAACCTTGTACTTCCTTTAGAGAAGAGTCATTTTATGATGACTCAAGTGAAGGTCTGTGCTCATATCATCTCCAACAGTAGCATGGAGGTTGATCTGGCCATGGTGGATATCATCAAGAAGCTCACTCCACCTTCTAATCTGAGGCAGTTGCATTCTTTTTGGCGGCATGTTGGTTTCTAATGACGGTTTATTTAGGACTTCAGTCGTATTGCCTAACCACTAACTGATCATCTCATGAAATACACAGTGTTCCTTGTAGATGACAAGTGTCTTTTGTAGTTTAAAGCTCTCAAGAATCTGGCCATTGCGCCTAAAGACCAGGACAAGATGACATTCACATATCCGTTTGGGGTATATGCTTTTAGACAAATGCACTTTGGACTATGTAATACCCTGGCCACATTCCAAAGGTGCAGGCTTTTTGTATTTTCAGACATTTTAGGTGAATTTTTAGAGGTCTTCATTGATCATTTTTTCGTCTACGGTGATGGGTTTGATGCTTGTCTTCCTTTCCTAGATAATGCATGTGCTTCAGCGGTGCATTGAGGTCAACCTTATACTTTATTTGGAGAATAGTCATTTTATGATGACTCAAGGGACGATCCTTGGTCACAGCAACTCCAACAGGGGCATGGAGGTTAATCTGGCCAAGGTGGATATCATGAAGAAGCTCACTCCACTGTCTGATGTAAGGCAGTTGTGGCCTTTTCTGGGCCATGTTGGTTTCTACCGACAGTTTATTCAGGATTTTGGTTGTACTGCCCAACTGCTAAATGATCATCTCATGAACTACACAGGGTTCGTTGTTGATGACAAGTATCTTTTGTAATTTAAAACTCTCAAGAATCTGGCTGTACAGGCTCCCGTCCTTCAGCCACCTGATTGGTCTCTCCCATTCGAGATCATGACCGATGCCTCAAATTTTGTTGTAAGTGCTATTTTACAATATAGGAGGGATGGTTTACCTTTGCTATTCATTATGCTAGCCATACTTTGGATGTTGACCATCATAATTATATTGTTACAGAGAAGGATATGCTAGCAGTAGTTTTTGCTTTGGATAAGTTAAGATCTTACATTATTGGATCTAGTATGGCTACATGCATTGACCACATAGCCATCTGATACTTAATGTCTAAGAAGGATGCAAAGGTATGATTGACTAGATGGATCCTTCTACTACAATAGTTTGATATTGAGTTTAAGGATAAGCCTGGAGTCAAGAATGTGGTGGCAGATCATCTCTCCTGATTAGAGCATCTTAAGGATTCGTAGACAATTACACCTATTACTGAGACTTTTCCAGACAAGGCAATTCTTGCTATCACATCTCTGCCTTAGTATATTGACATTGTGAACTATCTTGTTGCTATGAAAGTTCCACATGGTTGGACCAGGCAGTGACATGAGACTTCCATAGCAAAAACCAAGTTCTACCATTGGAAGGATACAACCAATTATTATAAAGGAGGGGATAGTATCTGGCATCGGTGTATTCCTCAAAAGGAGCACCACAACATCCTCATCTATTGCCACAAGCTTGAGGCAGGAGACATCACTCAGGGAGACGGACAACGCAAAAGATGCTCTAATCTGACCTTTGGTGGCCAAGACTCTTCAAGGATTTAGACGAGTTCGTGAAGAGGTGTACTAACCATCATAATATGGGTAGTTGCGGTCATAGATACATTATGTCAATGCAACCCATTCACTTCTGTGACATTTTTTGACGCATGGGGCATCGATTTTATGGGCCCATTCCTGAAGTGTCATGGATTCGAGTACACATTTTGTTAGCTGTAGATTATGTGATTCGTTGGGTTGAGGGCATCCCTGTCTGTGTCATTGATGCGAGGACTGATTACAGATTTTTGAGGAAGAATATCATATAACGATTCAGGGCTCCAAGAGTTCTGATTTCTTATGTGGGTACTCATTTTATCAATGATATTGTAAGGTCCCTTGCCAACGGGTTCATCATAGACCATAGAGTCGCCACTCCATATAATGCACATAAAAATGTATAGTTGAGGTTTCGAACTAGGAGATTAAGATGATATTACAGAAGGTTGTCCATCCAGATCGAAAGGATTGGTCACAACTTTTGAAATCGATCTTGTGGGCCTATAGGACATCCTTCAGGACTCGTTTGGGTACATCTCCATTTCGACTCATTTATGGCAAGCCATGCCACTTACATGTGGATAAAGCGCAAGTCATTATGGGTAGTCACAATGATATTATTGGATATAGAGGGTGTAGGAGATCAGAGGAGAGCATAGCTGGAAGCTCTGGAGGATCTTAGAGATACAACCTTTCCGAGTAGCCTACAATATAAAGACAAAATGAAGATATGGAATGATTTATACATCAACCATATGCAGTTTGAGCTGAATCAAAGAGTATGGCTATTTGATGCTCGATTGAGATTATTTCCAGGGAAATTATAGAGCAAGTTGAAGGGACAATATTTAGTTAGAAAGGTGCACAATAATGGTAGTATTGACATATCAGAGTTGTCTTCCGAGTCCATCTTTCGGGTCAATGGTCAGTGCCTAAAGCCTTTTCTTGATTATGATACATCCGTCCTAGATCTTACCTCGATTCATTTAGTATGAGATGTGTTATTTGATTCTCATCCTCTAAGTCTCATACCAGATTTACTCTTTCGTTTTGCCTCTTTGTATATATGTGTTTTCTATTTTTTTCTTATATTCTTCCATTCTTATTTAACACCACAGGTCTTGCTTAGGATTATAGCTATATTTAGGATGTGCTTCTCCTAAGTATAAGGGGTATTGAACCTATGTTGTTCATATTTCTTTTGTTCTATTACCTCTATTTTGTTGCCTATAAGTAGGGACATCTGACCCTAGGTATAGGGGAGATAATATATGTTGCTCACTTCTTTGATTATTCTCTCACTTGTCCCTCAACTATTGATACTCTTTTCTATATTTAGGGATCTTTTACACTACGTATAGGGTGGGACAAGTTGAGTCGTTGATTTCATGTGAATTCCCTTCCTCGATCTTCCACCCGCTTGTACAATATTCCATACTTAGAAATATTTGATTCTAAGTATAGGGTAGATCACCGACTTCTATTCATTTTATTCTTTCATTCATCTAAGTATAGGGTAGATCACCGACTTCTATTCATTTTATTCTTTCATTCTTCCAGTCATTGTAGTATAGGATTCTTTTCTCTTTTCTATACTTAGAATGAGTTGTCTTCCTCCATTGTTATTTGATCACTATGAGGACAAAGTACAATCAAACTATAATGTGTTGTCGTATATATTATATACATACTTTAGTCATAACTCGTACATTGATGTTAATAATATGGTATTATTTATAAAATTGGAATAAATTTTTTTTGAAAAACTATCTGAAAACTTTTGTAAAATTTTATTGTAAAATCTTTTGTAAAATATTTGTAAATGTTTTTTTTGTAAAATCGTTTCAAAATTATTTTGCACAAATAAGTTGTACATATATTTGTAAAAATATTTTCTTTTTAAAATTATTTGTAAATTATTTTTGCATCAAAATTATGAATATTGTACCAATGTTTGCAAAATTTTTGAAATTAAAATGTGTGCAAAATTTTTTTGAAAATTGTTTGCGAAACTTTTGTAAAACTAGTTTTGAAAAAAAATGTTATAAGTTTTGAAAAATGTTTCGAAACATTTTGTAAAATGGTTTGAAATTTTAAAAATATTTTATCATGTGGAATATAAACTATGGGTAGAAAAAATATTTTCGTAAACTTGTAAAATACACATGTATAAAATATGTAATTATTTGTAAAAAAATCTTTTGTAAATTAGAATCTGTATATAAAACCCTTAGTAAAATTTGTAGATAAAATTCACTTGTAAAACTTGTACATAAAACTTGTAAATATTCTCTTTGTAAAATAGTGTACAAAAGACGTATAGATCTTGTATAAAGCTTTGCTAATGATCGTAAATACTTTCTTTTCTTTTCCTTCTTTTTCAAATATACAAAAGTTTGAAAAAATAAAGATTCCATAAAAATTTGCATATCTTGAAAAATTCTCACAAAAAGAAGTTTTTGTAAATACTTGTATTTGCATGTGCATATACATTTTTCAGAATCATTGTTTATATTTAAACTAGTCTGGAATAAAATTGAAGAATGGAGCATGCTTAAGACCTTATTCCACGTAATTTGAGAGGAAACTTATAGGATTTGGGGTTAAGACTTTTTAGGTCTAATGACTTAATTCTTTGAGTTCACAAGGTTTTGTTCACATGCCATCTTGATTGGTCTAAGTAGAATTTTTTGAGGCATGTATGACCCTTACAAACAGTAGCTTGACTTGGACAAGCAATTCACATGTAGCTCAACTCAAATGATGTGGTGAGGAGGTAGAATCCTTTAGCTTGGGGTAGCACACGGGTGTGTTACAACTAGTGGAAACATTCGTCCTCCTCTGGGGAGGGTAGTGCATCTCAACCTAGTCTAATGGCGACGATATCTAACAACAGGATGTTGTGGGGTTGCAATAATGCTTTAAAAGAGGGCTAGTCTACTAGCTCAGGAAGAAAAACTCCTTATGTACATGTTGCACATGTTGTATATATGATAAAAAATGCTAAAACTCCTAAAAAGGGACAGTCTTGATTGAAAATAAAATGTCTGTCAGAGTGGATATAGTTGAATAAGAAAAGCTTATATGATTCATTGTCTCATCTCATGGAAGCTTGTAGCTGGAGACTTGGTTACGCTCGTCAAGCTCAACGGGATACACGTCTATACTGGTCACGGTCCATTCTCTTATTTCCCCCTCTTCTTGAGCTGGTTGTACTTGAACTTAGAAGGGAATACCCTACTCCTTGATGAAAGAGTTGCTACACCTGAGGACTAGAGTTCCCTTGTTGATAAAGGTTGTTTTCTTTCCCACTTTTGAGGAGGGGATTTATGTATCACTTACACAGTACTAGAAGAGATTCATAATCATAGGAGTTTGCATATATAGACTTGTTTATAACTTATTGTTGAAGCGACCGTACCAAAGAATTGTGGAACTCAAGGGTAGTTGAGTCTTAAATGTATTTACCAAAAAGGTTCTACCGAACTAATAATCCAAAAGTTTGATCAAGCTCCATACAATAAATTTATGAATACTTGATAGTCAACATTAATTCCCCTTTCTTCATTTTTCAATTCTTTATTTCTTTTACATTTCTTCTTCAAATAATTGTTTTTTAAGGGACTATAAAAGGTAAAGTATATGGGAATGATGAATCCATAGTTCGCATCCTTTTTTCTTTTATTTTAGCAGAAATCCCTATGTAGAATACATGTGAATATATATATATATATATGATATTAAATTGAATAAATTAGCATTGTGCATGCTTTTGTTAATATTGTACTATTAACACTTATTTACCCTAAATAAATGAATAAGCAAGTAAAGAAAAACAAAAGAAATAAAATAATGATGTATTCATGCCATAAATATGGGGTGACCTGCACCCTGATAGAAGGTCAAGTATTTATTCTGTATTTATTCTCTCTCTCTCTCTCTCTATATATATATATATATATATCACTATTCATAAAATCAAGAAAAACTTGTAAATTTTATCCAGTATTTATTCTGTATTTATTCTCTCTCTCTCTATATATATATATCACTATTCATTATGTATAGAACTTATATTATTTTATTAATCAATAAAAATATTTCAAAATAATTTATTTCCTTAATAAAACTTCTAAATAAAAATGTGTCTTAATTAATAAAAATATTTGCAAAATTAAAGTGTGTGCAGTTGTACAGTACATATACCTGTATTATGGATTTGTTTATTTTTTGTATAAATTGTATATATTGTATTTTTAAAACTCTTGTAAATATTACAAATAATTATATAAAAATACAATAAAATTTAAAACAAAAAATATAATAAAAATAAATCCAATACAACATTGTACAAGAGCATCAGTGTTTGTATGTATTGTATAAAGACCTAATTCATTAACACATGTAATTAACTTGTAAATAAAAATATACTTATACTTCTTAAACTATTTTGTAAAAAAGTAAAATATAAAATACTGTCTATATTTGAAAAAAAATAAAAATATGTTAATATTGTATATGGGCATATTATACATGTAAATGTTAATACATATATATGGGATAAATGGGGCTGCCCCCTAGGGGGAGCTAACTTGGCTCCCCCGCCCCTTTTTTACTATTTTTTATTTTTTTGAAAATTTCTTCCATGAATATTCATCACTATATCCCTCTGTTATGCTAATCAAATTTCGTGGGAAACAGAGACTCGTACGACCTCCATCCAGACAGCCATTTTTTAAGGGTAACAAGATTTTTTAAATCAACCACGTCTGGACGGAGGTCGTAGGAGTCTCTGTTTCGCATGAAATTTGAATCACATAATATATGGATTTAATAATGAATTTACACGGTTTTAGATTTCAAAAAAATAAAAAATATGTGAAAAAAGGCCGGGGGGAGCTAAGTTAGCTCCCCCTAGGGGGCATACACATTTTTCCCATTACATATACCATAAAATATATATTTTAAATTTATTAAAAATCACAAAAAAATGTTTGTAAAATAACAAAAATTTTTCATTTTTTCCTTTTTATTTTGAAATCATTCATTACTTTAATTTAGTTTTTCTTTCATTTTTTTAAATCCTTTTTTTCCTATTGGTCAACCCGGGTCCATTGACATGAGTCACCCTCCCCTCGCCCCCCCCGGTCCAACTCGGCTAGAGATTCGTCAGACCCAATTTCTCCGATTTTAGCATCCTAAGTCTAATCACCATTCACCTCATATTGTTGACCCCATTAATCCTTGAAGATCCATGACCTTCACAGATAACTAGGAGGGTCTGAATCCCCCTTAGTTCGCGTGAAAAGTCTTAATCTTTCTAGATACCTGGGGACCCCTATAAAGCATCTCATACCCCTCCGTCATGTCAGAGTTCACTCTGCACCTCTTCTTTCTCCACCTGAATCTATAAGGTAGTGACAGGACCCCAGAGGACTCCCTTCATTACTAGATACCTTCGCTGCGACGAGCCTCTTCCGCCTCTCACAACGGAATCGAGGCCATTACCCCATCGTGCACTCCATCGTTCTTCGCCTTCCATCCCTCGAACATCGGGTGACAAACATCATTTTAATTTCATTATCCCTCTCCGATTTAGTCATCGTCCTGTCATCCATTGTCATTGCTTCGACCACTGTCTCGGAGCCCCATCTCCCATATTAGTCCACATCGATACGCTCGTCGCATCACAGTTCATCATCCAGGTAGCCTCGTGATGATTACATTATATATGGGGATAACATGCTTAAATTATGTGAAATATAATATGAATCTTTGATGTGTAAACTCCAAATTCACACAATTTGCATCATACACACATAGCAGAAAAAATCATCATAAAATTAACATATCTCTACGTACATCTAAAAGATCATTTTTTCAATTTGAGATCAAGTATCATATTTATTGTTATCAAGATAAAATGAAGAATTATTGGGGATACTTAAATAAAAACATCCAACACATTTTCACTTTATATTTTTGTTGGAAAGAAATGGAGGAGGGTGGGAGAGAAAAATCCCCACTCTTTAAATGGCATGCATGCTTATAGACCATTCATTCTCTCTCTCCCATTTTCCATAAAGAATTCAGCCATGATAAATCTCTCTCTCCCATACAACTCCCCATACATGCATGCATTTATTGGTCTTGTCTTATATGCATGTGAACCATTTATCTCTCCCATTCCCCAATGAAAAGAGCCGTCCTTACCCAAGCAACCCACCATGTATGAATGAAATTAATGATTTGATATAGTGGATGTGTCCCTTCATGTTTAAACAATCACCTATAAAAGGGGCATGATACATGAAGATGACAGGCTGGACCCATGATTCTTGCTCTCCCTTTTCTCTCTCTCTCTCTCTCGTTCTCTATCCCCTAGATATCTCTTTTCTCATGCAGATGGAAGCAGAAGATGCAGCAGCCCTCTCCCTTGCACTCGTGAAGAAGTAGATAACATCAGCCCCCTCCCCTATGGCTTTCATTTTCTCCTCCAACCAACAAATCGCTCTGAGTGACTCATCTTCCTCAGCTTGATGCACCACTGCCCTTGTACGTGTGGATCAGTCGGTGCGTCCAGCCACCAGCCATCTCTTCTCCAGCTGCGCCCCTCCCCGCAACCGACGTCGCCCTCTTGCCGGTTCTAATCGTACGGACATCCTCTCCAACCGCATTGTCGCCGTCCGTGCCATTTCCTCCAGCGGCAACCATTGCCCTCTGCGGTCTCTCTCTCACTCCATAGCAGTGCACTCTCCCGCCCTCCAGCCGCGTTGCTGCAGTACCATGCGGCCACTAGCTCAAGGACCTCCTTCACCAAAGTTAGCGTGCTCTAGCCGCGCCACCGCTCATCACCTTTGTGAGCCCGCACACCTCCTGTACCATCTGTGAGCATCCTCCAACTGGACATCCTTGTGGTACGTCTTCATGCGCCCAGACAACCATCGCACTCCTCCATCCTGTTTGGGTGTCTAATACAGAGAAGAGCCCCTAGAACCCTCTCTTTTATTCTTTCGTCTAATTCTGCTTGGGCACTTATTGTTAGATTTACAACATTTTCAAAGATCTGGATAAAATCAAAGTGAAGTTTTTGCATTATCTCCCCTGGAATTAATCCTTTTTTTACTTGATTTGTCAAAATTTCATCTCTATCTAGTAGCCTTCTTAATTAGTTAATGAAATGCCAATTTGGCTCTTTTACAAACTAGTTTGTATTTTCTAAGTATTTGCATTTACACCCCTAGTAGATGATATTTTGAACATTTTATGTAGACTTCGTACCATGTTGACATTTTTTGACTTGAGCTTATAGTAACTTCTTTGAATTGTTTGAGTCAAATTATTCTTAAATATCAAAGAGAAATTATGCAAATTTGCTAAGTCCCTGTGGATTCGAACCTCTACATGCCATATGCATATTGTATGTCTCCATTATGCTCATAGTTGTAATTTATTTGATTGGCTTGATTGTTCGTGGTAACACAAAGACTTGATAAAATCACCTTCTTGAACCGCGAAAAATCTCATCAACATTTTGGCGTCCTTGCTGGGGTCTAGGCAACATTTGCAATTTTTTTTCTTCTTCATTTCTACTCACTTTCAATTATCTAGTCCGTGTATTTTTTTTGTCTTGCAGGTACTTAAGCTTCAAAAAAAATATTACTTGTCTTTTCATGCATTTTATTTTAGCAAACTTGTAATTTGGTAAAAAAATTGTAATCTTAATTTCCCCCTCCCTTCTCGAAAAAGCTAGCCATCAGCAGGACAAAACATTACAGATTAGCGCCAGAAGTGCAAGCACTGTGAGTCCCTCTTTCTCTTAGGCATCTTAGGTTCTTACATTTCTTGCATTTGTTTGTACTCCGAACTTAAAACGAAAAAGATTAAAAAATACTTCTTCTTTGCATCATCTCTGTGGTCTTCTCCCTCTGCTCACCTAAAAAGATCACCAAAACGTGCTTTATCACGCTAAAAAGATAAGCTTGAAAGGTCACCACAGTGGCCCGAGCAGAAAGCGGAAAAATTCTGAATGCTTGTTTGATGCACATGTATGACACAAAAATCACGAGCACATAGAACCCTTGGATAGAGACAAAAATCCATGGTGCTACGTGGGATTGCAGAGAGAAATCGTAATTCCTCGACGTATTGGGCACAGGTTCTTGTGGGAAGATCAGATCTAACGATCTGAGTACCGCACCCTGGATCCCCCAGCTGAATTAGGACATCGATTTCTCACAATCTTCCACACCCACATCATCTTTAAGGATTCTAATTTTTCTGAAAACTTTTGTTGAATGACGATCGAAAAGATAACCGCATCCGCGGCAATTTTTGTGTGAGTTGGTGAATCAACAAATTGTCTGGTGTATTGTGCTATGTATGCTAGGTCGTAGGTCTCTAAAAAATCCAATGCAACAACCATTAGAGTACGACCCGATTTATAGAAGAAAAACTAACCCATCTCCTTCAACTGAGAATTCACCTAACCTTGGAGACATGGGAGAAGAAAAACCAAATCCTATGGATCTCATCCTGCATCCATTGCAACTGCTGAGAGAAGAAAATGCCATAATCCGCCACACAATAGCACCTCTCATCCGACCACCACCTATTAGTACACATTACAACTTGGCTGCAGAAGACTTAGTTCATTGGGTCCAAATCCTGCCTGAAGTAGGGGACTCTGAAATAAAGCTCGCATCACTCTCCTTAATACTAAAATATTATGGAAATGACTCTGAAGATCCCTTCCTTCACATCCAAGATTTCCGATCTGCTTGTGACACCATGAGTATCCCCAGGGTAGAAAAAGAATACATCTACATGAAATCCTTTACTCATTCACTCAAAGACAAAGCACTCCAATGGCTCCGAAATTATGGAACCCCACTCACCTCTTGGAACTCCTTAAGAGAGGCATTCATCAATAAATACTTCCCAATAGGAAAGACAAATGCTCTGAGACAAGCCATATCGTCATTCACTCAGAAAAATAGAGAGCCCATTCATAAAGCTTGCGAACGTTTTAAGGAATTTCAAAGGAAATGCCCTCATCATGTCATCCCCAAATGGAAGTTAGTTCAGATATTTTATGAGGGCATAGATACATCATTTAAGAGAGTGATTGATGGCTCCTGCGATGGAAACTACATCAGCCGTGATGAGCATTTCATTTGGAGTTTGTGTGAAAATATGGCTGACAATTCAGTGAATAGTTCCTCAATTAAACAATACAGTGGGAACACAAGGACAGTCAATATCATTGACCATGAGATATTTAGCAATGAGAATCCTGACAAATGGTAAAACCTCTCAAAACAAATGAACCTCATGACTCAAGCCATAGAAAAATTGGCCATGAATAGTTTCACAGCCATGAAGTTAACCACACCACATTTACCAATAATCAAGACATAAATCCTGAGACTGTGAATTGGGTGCAGAGAAATCAAGGAGGAGCATATTCAAATAACCACAACACATGGAGAGAACAATCAAATCATGAGTGGAATGGACAAAACAACTATCATTTCCAGAATCACACCCAACCCAGACAACCAATAGCACAGCTGTAGCCCAACCATGCACCACTGCAGTTAACTTTGATGCCTTGGCTCAAGCAATACAACAACTGCCTATAGCACACCAACAGGCCACTAAAGCTCAACAAGAAGCCAACTCTGAGAATGCCCGGCAGTTTGCCGAGATCTGATCATATATCCCAGCCTTGTCACCTCAACCTCTACCCAATCCCAATACCAACAAGGCCAGTTCATCTGGAGTACTTCAAACTCTACCACCTGGTGGATCTTTCACCTCACCACCTGGTTTCCAAAACCAGAATCAAAGATTTTTTACATCTCCTAGGACAAATCAAGAAAACCCAAAACAACCACCTAGAAATCAAGTAAATTTCAAAACTCCATCCCAACCAAACCAATCTGCTAATGCGGTCACTCTGAGAAATGGGAAAACTACTTCTGCCTTCACCAGACCACCAGAGGATCAAATTGAAATTGAGGAGGAGATTAATGAGGAAGAGATACTAAATGAGACAACCATGCCCTTTCCTACCTCCCCAACCGTAACTATCCCCTTTCCCGGAGCTCTTCACTGAAGAAAGACTCGATCTTCCACCATTGATCCAGAGCTAGAAAAACTATTCGCCGACATTGTCATGGAAATCCTGCTCTTAAAAGCCCTCGAACAAGTCCCATCCTTCTCCCGATTTTTGAAGGAAAAATGCACACCAAAACGGAAATCCAAGGGAAAAAGTAAAAAGGACAATGAAGATATTGAAAGACATATGCTCCCTCAAGCAACAGCCAATGCCATCTCCCAATTCTTGCCCACCAAAAAGAAAGAGCCAGGAGCTCCTCTAGTTAGATGCACAATTGGCAAAATAACCATCGATCACACCCTGCTAGATAATGGCGCTTCCATCAATCTTCTCCCGACTGCTATTCTGGAGCAATTTGACCTAGGAAAACTGAAACTTGTCTCAATGATTTTGCAAATGGTTGATCGATCTGTGAAAAGATCAAAAGAATACTTAAGGATGTGATAGTTGATGTTCAAGGTCAGAAATTTTCGGTTGACTTTGATGTGATGGATATGGATCAAGCAAATATATTGAGTGAGACACCAATCATACTGGGACGACCATTTTACGCCACTGCTAAAGCTCATTTTGACTTTGAGGATGGAAGAGTTGAATTTAAAATCAATGGACAAGTCATTCTTGTAGATCTGGTCACCCCTACTCCCACTGAATCTGAGACCGAAGACTGTGGTTGGATAGAAATATGTGTTGTTTTCAACATTCAAAAAGACTTTGTCCCAATCCATCTCACCAAAGACCCCTTAGAGGATAGTCTTAACACCTCTAGATCCACTTACAAAAACACTTCTCATGAAATTGCCACCTACAATCTAAATCTTGCACTAGAAGCTCTACCATGCCCTCTCACCGGACAAGAAATTGATGAGCTTGATAATGCCTGGGATACATTAGCCTCTGAACTCACCTTGACCTCGACCATGATCATGCCCATGATGGAACCACCATTTGAAACTATTTCTGTAATAGACTCAGGAAACACTACACATCTGACTCCACCGACAACCACTGTTGAATTAAAACAACTACCCAAAGCTCTAAAGTATGCTTTCTTGGATGATGCACACACTCTACCAGTCATTATCAATGGCAACCTAAATCATATGCAAGAGAGCCAACTCATGGAAGTTTTGAAAAGGAATTCCCAAGCCATTGGATGGAAGATAACAGATGGAAAAGGAATAAGCCCCACATTCTGCACTAATCACATATATCTGGAAAATGATAGTAAACCCTCTCGAGAAATGCAAAGACGGTTGAATCCCAATCTGCGAGAGGTTGTGAAGAATGAGATCTATAAATGGGCAAGTGCAGGTATCATTTACCCTATCTCTGATAGCCCCTGGGTCAGTCCTCTCCAAGTGGTTCCCAAGAAAGCTGGATTAACAATTGTCAAAAATGAGAAAGGCGAGGACATACCCACCAGAGTAGCCACAACTTGGAGATTTTGTGTAGATTATAGGAAACTCAATAAGGCTACCCGAAAAGATCATTTCCCATTGCCATTCATTGACCAAATCATTGAGAAGCTAGCCGGAAAAGAATTTTTCTGTTTTCTGGATGGATATTCCGGTTATAACCAAGTAGCATAGCACCAGACGATCAAGACAAAATTACTTTCACTTGTCCATTTGGAACATATGCCTTCCGCCGCATGCCTTTCGGACTATGTAATGCCCCAGCAATATTTCAAAGATGCATGATGGGAATTTTCACTGATATGATCGACGATTTTATGGAAGTATTTATGGATGATTTCTCTATTTTTGGAGACTTTTTTGAGGAAACACTGGGATTTTTGGATAGAGCCCTCTAGAAATGCATTGAAGTGAACTTGATATTGTCTTGGGAGAAATCACATTTTATGGTGAAACAAGCGATTGTGTTAGGACATGTTGTGTCAAAGAAAGGGATGGAAGTGGATCCATCAAAAATTGAGACAATCACCCATTTAAGTCCACCAGTAAACATAAAAGGTGGTCGATCCTTCCTAGGTCAAGTCGGCTTTTACCGTCGCTTCATCAAGGACTTTTCGAAAATTTCCCACCCTCTCACAAAATTACTGGAAAAAGATCAAGACTTCGCTTTTACTAAGGAAGCATTCAAATCTTTTCAAACCCTGAAGAAAATCATCACTGAAGCACCCATCCTACAACCCCCTGATTGGAACTGTGAATTTGAGATAATGTGTTATGCATCGGATTATGCCGTGGGGCAGTATTGGGTCAAAGGAAAGATGGCAAATCTTATGCCATTCATTATGCCAGCAAAACTCTGGATGATGCTCAAAAGAACTACACTGTGACTGAGAAAGAACTTCTAGCTGTGGTGTTTTCCTTGGAGAAATTTCGATCTTACATCTTAGGATCCCACGTCATAATCTACACAGACCACTCTGCTTTAAAATATCTCTTCACAAAGACCGATGCTAAGCCTAGACTCATTAGGTGGGTATTACTGCTCCAAGAATTTGACTTAGAGATTCGAGATAAAGCTGGAGCAAAGAATGTCGTGGCCGATCACCTTTCAAGAATCCCTTCCACAAACACAGACACAATCCCAATTTCTGATAATTTTCCAGACAAAAGTATCATGTCTGTTTCTCAACTCCCTTGGTATGCAGACATCGTCAATTACATCGTCACCTCCACATTCCCTGATGATTGGCCAAAACATAAGAAAGACAAAACCAAAGCCCAAGCCCGATACTATCACTAGGAAGACCCTTTGCTCTACAAAGAAGGTACTGATTTGATATGGAGACGATGCATGATTGAATCTAAAGTCAATGATGTTCTAACTCGCTGCCATACTTCTCGATGTGGAGGATACCACTCAGGGAAGCGCATAACCGCTAAAGTCTTACAATGCGATTTCTACTGGCCCACACTCTTTAAAGATGCTCATCATTTCGCTCAATCTTGTACTGTCTGTCAGACTAATGGAACAACGACCCGCCGCAACATGATGCCCCTCCAACCCGTACATATAGTTGAGATCTTTGATACTTGGGGAATAGACTTCATGGGACCTTTCACAACCTCACAAGGCTATCAGCACATCCTACTCGCTGTTGACTATGTGTCCCGTTGGGTTGAAGCCATTCCCACTCGCGCTGCTGATAGCGCTACTTTTGTTAAATTCCTGAACAATCTCTTCTCTCGATTTGGATTACCCGAGGTGGTCATTAGTGATGGTGGAACCCATTTTCTGAACGCTTCAGTCAAGAACTTACTTAAGAAAAATGGGGTCGAACATCGAGTCTCCAGTGCCTATCACCCACAGACCAATGGAATGGCCGAGCTGTCAAACCGAGAGATCAAGACCATCCTCCAGAAAATTGTCCGCTCCGATCGTAAAGACTGGTCTCAACACTTACCTACTGCCCTTTAGGCCTACCGTACAGCCTTCTGTACACCCTTAGGAATGAGCACATATAGGTTGGTCTATGGAAAGCCTTGCCATCTACCTGTAGAGATCCACCACAAGTCACTCTGGGCGATCAAGAAATGTCATTTGGATTATGATGAGGTTGGAAAGAAAAGACTATTGGACTTATCTAAACTGGAAGAACTGAGATCACAAGCCTACGATAACAACCTGCTATACAAAGAGAAAATCAAGTTGTGGCATGATGCCAACATTTTGAGGAAAACATTCAAAGAAAATAAAAAAGTACGGCTATTTGATGAAAAACTGAAGCTATTTCTAGGAAAACTGAGATCGAAATGGAAAGGGTCATACATTGTAACTCAAGTATTCGATAATGGCTTGATAGAAATTTCTGACCCAAACACTAAAGCTACTTTCAGAGTCAATGGTCGAAGACTAAAACCCGTTGTTGAACAATCTGGTCCTATGCCTGTTTGCCCAACATACCTTCTGCAGGAAAAATGAACCACCACATCGCCAAGTTGAGGCGTTAAATCATGCACTCTCGTGAGCCTCTCCTCATAGGTATCTTTTCGTCTCACTGCTCGCATGTTTATTTTCACCGCACTACACTAGATAAGTATGGGGGTACCCCTCTGCATTACATTTCAAAAAAATACATTTCACATCCCTTCTGATCCTCCTATTACCATGACGACATGGTTTCTGATAAGTATGGGGGTGTGTCTGCATAGTTTTTCAAAATTGCATACTCTTTCAAAAAAATCTCTCTTTTGCAAAAATTCCCCTAAAAATATTTTCAAAAGAAAGAAACCACCAAAAATACATCCTTCCTTGTTTTATCCTATTTTGAGAAATCAGATCTTCATTGCATAAATCATAAACTGAGGCTGAGTTGACCCTAATCCATTAACTTCATCAGAATTTCATTAGGCATGAGTTTTTAAGCTTTCTTCAGGTCCATATGGACTTTATTCTCTCAGTTCCACTAACTCTACTGGTGAATGAACTTCTGTATCTAACTAGATCACCTGAGAAACTAGTAGCATTCTTAAACTCTTCAGTGGATATTAAGCAACTACACATTGCACTTAGCTTGATTGAGTTTATTTTACGAGATACAATTACAATCTAGTTGAGGTGAGGAGTTGTCCTCTTGGTTGTGCCAATGCTTGAACCTTATCTATAGCTAATGAAGGAACTTGACTTAGGAGCAACATGATCTCCCTAGTCTATGTATGTCAGCAAATAAGCCAGTATCGTGCCTCCAAAGTCAATATCAAGCCGATACTACCTTTTGATGCCAAACCCAAAACAAAAACACCACAAAAAGGCATATCACAATACAAATGCCAAAAACCACCAATCATGCAAAGATGTGCGAAGTAAAATCAATGAATGAAGACCACCAAATAACCGTTCTCCACCAGAAAGCCGTGGTAGCAGCCCAATGATGCTACCTAAATTTTTAAAAGAGGACCAAAGAGGCCCAGGGTTATGCTTTGCAGAAGGAAAAGAATGAGAGCAACGGACCAAAGCGGTCTACGGAAAACCCCAAAAGTTAAAGTCCCATTTTCCAAAGAATTATGACCTATTTCTTAAGCTGACATACTTGGGTGAAAAAAGAATATGCCTGAATTCAGGTGAGACAGAGGCTATATGAGTAGGGAATCATTCGGTACCTTGATAGATTGTGTTGATTAGCCCATTATCTTGACTCATGAAAGCTAAAACATCACTAACACTGTTTATATCAATTCAAAGTTAAAGAGAATACTTGTTTCTTAGGGATGAGCTGACCTGATCGACCTTCTGAAACCATGTCTGATTTTGTTGGACTGAGAGGCTGTTGAAGTTGAAACTACAAAACTCGAGTCAAGTTGACAATTCGAATAAATCATTAATCCATGGGTCAACTCTACTGAAGTTTGTGAATTTGTGTGGTTAGGATCTGAAAACTCAAGACTTTGTGTGTATGTCTGCTGAAAACCCTCACCCAATCTATCATGGCTATTCTCCTTGTCCTTCATTATTACTTATCTTATTCTTGCTCGGGATAAGAAAGACTTAAGTATGGGGGTGTGATGATTACATTATATATGGGTATAACATGCTTAAATTATGTGAAATATAATATGAATCTTTGATGTGAAAACACCAAATTCACACAATTCGCATCATACACACATAGCAGATAAAATCATCATAAAATTACCAAATCTCTACGTACATCTAAAAGATCATTTTTCCAAATTGAGATCAAGTATCAGATTTATTGTTATCAAGATAAAATGAAGAATTATTGGGAATACTTAAATAACAACATCCAACACATTTTCACTTTACATTTTTGTTGGAAAGAAATGGAGGAGGGTGAGAGTGAAAAATCCCCACTCTTTAAATGACATGCATGCTTATAGACCATTCATTCTCTCTCTCCCATTTTCCATAAAGAATTCGGCCATGATAAATCTCTCTCTCCCCATACAACTCCTCATACATGCATGCATTTATTGGTCTTGTCTTATATGCATGTGAACCATTTATCTCTCCCATTCCCCAATGAAAAGAGCCGTCCTTACCCAAGCAACCCACCATGCATGAATGAAATTAATGATTTGAGATAGGGGATGTGTCCCTTCATGTTTAAACAATCACCTATAAAAGGGGGATGATACATGAAGATGAGAGGCTGGACCCGTGATTCTTGCTCTCCATTCTCTCTCTCTCTCTCTCTCTCTCTCTCTCTCTCCCCCGTTCTCTATCTCCCTAGATATCTCTTTTCTCATTCAGATGGAAGCAGAAGATGCAGCAGCCCTCTCCCTTGCACTCGTGAAGAAGTAGATAACATCAGCCCCCTCCCCTGTGGCTTTCATTTTTGCCTCCAACCAACCAGTCGTTGTGAGAGACTCGTCTTCCTCAGCTTGCTGCACCACTGGCCTTGTGCGTGTGGAGCAGCCCGTACGTCCAGCCACCGGCCATCTCTTCTCCAGCTGCGCCCCTCCCCGCAACCGACGTCGCCCTCTTGCCGGTTCTACCCGTGCAGACATCATCTCCAGCCACACTTTCATTGTTCGTGCCATCTCCTCCAGCGGCAACCATTGCCCCCAGCGGTCTCTCTCTCTCACTCCACAGTCGTGCAACCCCGCGCCCTCTTGCTGCGCTGCTGCAGTACCACGCGGCCACTAGCTCAAGGACCTCCTTCACCAAAGTTAGCGTGCTCTAGTCGCGCTACCGCACGTAACCTTTGTGAGCCTGCACACCTCATGTACCATCTGTGAGCATCCTCCAACTGGACATCCTTGCGGCACGTCTTCATGCGTCTAGACAACCATCGCACTCCTCCACCCTATTTGGGTGTCTAATACAGAGAAGAACCCCTAGAACCCTCTCTCTTATTCTTTCGTCTAATTCTTCCTGGGCACTTATTGTTAGATTTGCAACATTTTCAAAGTTCTGGATATAATCAAAGTCAAGTTTTTGCATTATCTCCCCTGCAATTAATCTTATTTCTTACTTGATTTGTCAAAATTTCATCTCTATCCAGTAGCCTTCTTAATTAGTTAATGAAATGTCAATTTGGCTCTTTTACAAACTAGTTCTTATTTTCTAAGTATTTGCAGTTACACCCCTAGTAGATGATATTTTGAACATTTTATGTAGACTTCGTACCATGTTGACATTATTTGACTTGAGATTATAGTAACTTCTTTGAATTGTTTTAGAGTCAAATTGTTCTTAAAAATCAAAGAGAAATTATGCAAATTTGCTAAGTCCCTGTGGATTCGAACCTCTACTTGCCATATGCATATTGTATGTCTCCATTGTGCTCGTAGTTGTAATTTATTTGATTGACTTGATTGTTCGTGCTAACACAACGACTTGATAAAATCACCTTCTTGAACCGCAAAAAATCTCATCAACACCTCATCACCCTTAGTTACTATCCTAGGGTTAGATTTAAGGTAAAACTTTCTTCCATTGTAGATACCAAAAGTCGAACATCATTCACTACCACTTCTTTGCTTTTTATATGGCAAATAACCATGGTCGAAGCATCGTCTCCGAGCCTTGAGTGCCCTAACAGGTTTAGTTGCGTGCGAGAGGGTCGAATTGACTCTCAACTTTAGTAGCTGAGCTGCTCCAAGCTCTTCAAGCTCCAAATATTTACCTGGCCCTCCTTTGACTCATCGGATCCCTCCACCTGATGCGGACACATTTCAATGACATGGTGTACCCCTCAACCCGCAGATACGAGCATTGTAGCTCTAGATATCCTCGATCAAAATTCAACAAGTACCACCATCTTCATGTTCTTCCTGCACCCTTCTTATCCGTTCCATGAGAATGTTGGAAATGCGAGCCCACGGCGAGCCATTATGCGATAAATGTTATTGCAATTCACTCCTTAATCATAAATGAAGAAGACATAATTTGCATAATAGGTCCCTTAGTACAATTAGGGTTATGTACCATGGCCATCTTAATAATCATACAGCTGTTGATTCAGTTAATGAATCATAGAGGCCGGTGCTTGCATGAATATCTAAAGAGTTAGATTGAGGACTCATCAAGCACCATCAAATGATTGTTAAGAGATGATATCCAGCCTGAGAAGGAGATGGCAATCCTGTCTCTAAAGGCTGATATCTGACCTACCTCTTGATGCAGGTCCTCTGCATAGGAATAGAGATTCGGAGGTGTCGGACTAGTTAAGTCAAAGAGTTGACTTAACGAGATCGAGATAACCAAAGTCCTATATCATATGCTGTCATGATATAGGCACGCATCCTCTGACCGGAGACAGATGTGTTACTATATGTCTGAGTATGTGCATTTGGCAGACCAATAGGTTGATGACCTAATTAAGGTCTATACACCGGCGTGCTGGTGTT
The DNA here is from genome assembly GCA_037367405.1 of Ottelia alismoides. Lineage (NCBI taxonomy): Eukaryota > Viridiplantae > Streptophyta > Magnoliopsida > Alismatales > Hydrocharitaceae > Ottelia > Ottelia alismoides. Next base: position 125,775 of record JAZKJV010003188.1, read on the forward strand.
CATATAAGGGCATATGAGTAATACGATCTCTCAAAGGGATCATACAGGTTCATTACTGAACCGGAAGACATGAGCTCACTCATGAGATATTGGGAAGAATCAAATTTCGTGCGCACGGTCGTCTCGCTTTGGAAGCTTGACTGCATTTGTTGGTTTGATACATACTTTTGGAAAGTATATGTTCAAGACCTAGGTATGATATATGCTTTTGGAAAGTATATGATCAATACCGATTCCCAATGATAGAATGAGAAACTTACTGATAAAACCATGAAGTAGACATTGTAAAGATGATCTAATACTTCGGGTTTATTCTGAGTCTTCCAGTATGCAGGATGTACAAGTATTAGGAATACCTGAGGGTGATGTGATCATAAACGATTGTATAACCATGACGCTTCCATTCCTAGGGAGTGATGAAATGGGTCTGGATTTTAGTGACTCCTCTCAGTAGAGAAGTAACCTAATCTTAGTCCAAATATTGGACATTGATCTGAATGTGATTCAGATCCAATGAGAAGATTAGATTTACGGTCTTGATTTATCACGCATCTATGGGAGGCCCGAGATCTGGATTTGAGATGTGATCTCAATATCCAAGTCACTATACGTGGAACAATACAATCACCCTGTCCTTATCTCCAAGTATTCGCGGAGAAAGCGCATTATCCTTGAATGGGTTCAGGATAATTTCATTGTTGATAAAATGTATCCGAGCATTGAGAAAATGGATAATTAAATGTGATTTAATTATCAAGATTAATATGAATTTGATTCATATTATAAAGAGAGTTATCGAAGATATATGAATATAATTTAATTATCAAAGATGTGAATAATGTGAATGTGATTCATATTGTTTGAACACATGAGATAAAGAGATCCAAGATGATTAAATATGATTTAATTACCATGGATAAGAATAATGTGGATAGCAATATCCAATTATTCATAATATATTATAAATGTGATTTATAATGTATTAGAGAGAGCTAATTATAATTTATATGTGTTGATTAATTATTATGTGTATTGGATACACATTGTGTATTTAATTGACAATGTAAATTATATGTTGTTTTGGGTTGTGAATATGATTCACAATTTTTCCATGGCAAGATTGCAATATTCTCAAATATAATTGTGAATTATTTTTGAAGAATAAAACCCAACAAAAGTTGTTGGAAATAAATAAAGAGAGATAATTTCCACGGAGATATGCAATTTCATGAATTATCATGAGATTGCCCTCCATTAGGAAAGGGGTGGGCGGCACCCATGTCCTATTTGGAATGGGTGGCCGTCCACCATGTTATACATGGAATTATAATTTCCATGTATTTATTCTCTCCTTATTTATTGGTTTGATTTAGGACTAATTTATATTTGATTTTTTCAAATATATTTTAACCTAAATTTGTTGGTTTTACCAACAACAATCTTGACCATTGGATTGACATAAATCAATCTCATCCATTGATTATATATGTCCCATGGATTGAGATCCATGGATCCCAAAACCCTATAAATAGAGAGGCATACCCATGCTCTCTCTACACACAAATAATGCTTGAGAAGCATCTCTCTCTCTTTCTCTCTAGGCGTCAGCCCTCTCTCTCCCTCTCATGGCCGTCCACCATGGATGCTATGGAGAGGTTCTCCATCGCCGCAGCATTATCGTTATGCTGCCCGATCGTCTGCTCGTGGATCTCCGCCTCCTTTGGTGCGCCTCGCTCGTGAAGAAGACGACGGATCTCGTATGTCGAGATCAGGAGATCCGCCGCTTGGATAATCAACAAGGATTGCGAGAAGCACGCGGTTCAACATGGACTTGAGACAGGAGGTCTCTTCGTTTAGAGACTCGATCGCAACCACGCTTCAAGAGGTAACCCTAATACTTGTTTGTGGTTTAGACGAAACGATCCAAGAAGTGTTCTTGGATCATGTGGTTTCGTCACATGAAAAATTTTAAATTCCGCTGCATCGAGCAACTAGTCCGACTAGTCGCTCCTTGTCGTATTCGATACGACGCACACGCTTCCATGATGCGCTTGAGGATCTAACCTTACCATTCAAGTGGTATCAGAGCCTTAGGTTGACGGTTTCGAATATGATTCGAAAAATCGAGGACGACTTGGGTTCGTTAAGGCAGCGAAAGTTTTTATCGCATTTGATTTCGCAGATCTGTTTAGTAAATAAATTAGGCACTATTTAAATTGTTTAAACACGAATTTTATACTTGAATTTTGTTTCCCATTAAATAAGGAAACCATAGGATCTGAGTTTGCATAAATCGGATTTCGTATGCTCAAGATATGGTTGTTTTATTGAACATGTATGCACTGTTGCGGGAACTGTAGATCTGAATGTGATTAAAATGTTAATTACTGTTTAGACTTGCCTCGAAATGCGTGCAAATCCACTTAGATTCTGTCCTAAATCAAGTTAGCAATCTATGAAAATTTGTTTGCTTAATTTGGATTTAATATGATTGAGATATGCTAATTTTAGTGAGTAGGGGTCACTGCTGAAATTACATTCCTAATCTAGAACCAAGTGATTGTCAATTAGTGAAATTAATTGTTGATTTCGTGAAATAATCTTGAAAAATATTTGTGAAATATTGAAACTTGATTATTTGCCTAATTGACTTGGCCCCAACCAATTAATTGCTTAAGATGTGATCTAAATCATAATTGGAAACCACAATCTTTCAAACTTGATGCTTGAATAGGATTTGGGAATTTGTGTAGAAAATTTCCTTATAATCAAAAATGTTTTGATTATTACTATATGGTAAAATTTCGGTTGAGGAACCGATGATCATTTCAAGTACAAATTAATCAATTTGGCATTATCCTTTCCAGAGGTGGATATGGTGTCTAGTCGGGGATCGCTGGGGTAGCGGGTTGCAACGTATGCGGTCCGTCCCACTCCCGTCGGTACTGGCCATGACAGCGGGTAGGGCCGGGATAATGTCCGAGGGATTAAGATATATTTTTCTAATTATTAAAATATGAATTAATACATACTTTGAGAATAATACCATATATATTCAAGTAAGACTTCCAAGTTTGATTGATTAAATTGGATTGATAATTAATTTAATATGATTGAATTAATTATGTCCAATTAGAATACTCTAATATGATTAGAGTTAATTATTCCCTTGGAAGAATTAATTGTATGAATGTGATTCATAGTAATTAATTAAATTTGAATAATAAATGGAGGATCACATAAGTGACATCCATGGTCTCCCGTCAAGGCGAAGGGTTCCGTCGTCAGATATTATATGTGGGAGACGCCTGTCCGAAGTGACAGCTCCTGCATATGATCCATTTGGATCGGGCTCGTCGCTTCTCGAAAGAGTAAGGACGTATGCATAGTGACCCCAATATCAAGTCCTCATATTATTGGGGCGATATTGGATTGCGCATAGCGAGTTGTATTCCTGTTGACGGTTGGATCAATTAATGACGGGTCAACATTGCCTTAGGAGTGGTGGGCGTGGGTGTTAAAGAGCAAATTGAGAGATTCAAGTTGGACTTGCAAGGCAGAATGTGTTCCCGCTTCTTTTTATCCGAGTTGTAAGTTCTCATATTATTGGGATGCAACAAAGATAAGGAAGGAGATCCCAGATCTTGCTTGAGATATGATGGTAAGTATATCTCTTACATTGAAAGTGATTAAGGGAATGAACTTTCATTGTTGACATGGCAAGACAACTTTGATATAAAAATTCCTAAATCAAATAAATTAATTATTTATATATATTTATGCAAATTTCTTATTTCAGATAATCCTTCATTAAACCCACTCAATATTATACTCAATAACAACTAGTAAAATATCATAGATTGGACCCTTTGATCCATATATTATACTTGCAATTGGACACATAATGTATGTGGTTGCAATGTGCAAGTTTCCTCATAATAATGAGGAATGATAATTAAATAAGACAATAGGACTAAAACCCTAGGGTTTGTATGTTTCTATAAGTCTTGATCTCATCGAATGTACTTTTGAAGTAACATGTCGATAATGATCGTAATTATCATATAATCCTTATAAAATCTAAGTAGATGTTCAAGCATACATATGTGCTCTCAAAATATAATCATGAATGATATGGTTCTCTGCATTATGCAGAATGGTGGCTCTATAGGAGATGATGTATTCAAATTGTTTGAGTACCTACCTGAACCTAAGTTTTAAGAGTTCAAATGGATGTAGATACGATGAGTGTCATCATTCTACTATCTTTACTCTAGTCATTTCTGAAGCTTCATAATGTTCATATTGTATGAATTGAATAAAGCATGTATAAATGTTGAAATTCTCTTATATTGAAATTTTTTGATTTTAATATAAGAAATCCTCTGTCTTGAGCAATGGTTGCTTATAGATAAAGGGAGCGCAGTGGAAGCATGGGTTGGACCCAAATAAGAAATATAGTCAAAAGGAGTTGAATGTACTTCTGTGACTTCCATGTAACATCCAAAGAGTTGGTTGAATGCCAATACTGCAATAAGTTGATGTGTTGATAGTATGACTATCATATCTATCTAGAATCCTTAGAGAAGGAATCAGATAGTACATCAGAATAATCTACTTATAATCATTGAAATTGAATTACTTATTTGATAATATAAAGTCTAATAATTGTATCTCAATCTTCTAATGACACATGCAATTGGTTGCATGTGTATTAGAATATTAGAAATCTGATCTTAAGGTTTAATGGTCATCTAAGTTGGAATTGATGCAATTGTTGCAACAATTTCACCTGATGAATATACTTCATATTTTCAGTGGGAGTCCTTAATCTTAGAGAATGTCTCTATGACCTAGATATTAGATTACACTCATTATTTATTTCCAAATGTTGGAAATAAACATGAATTCTGTGATAAATCTATCATAAAGAGTTATGATGGAGATATTTCAGATAGTGATCTAAAATCTTATGGACTCTACTAAATTAGAAAATTTATGAATGGTTCATTAAGATTTCTAATGCTGAAAAATAAACCATTAAAGATCAATAGGAGGATGAAGATCATTTGATAATGATCTTGCATCATGTTTTGGACATATGTCTGTTGATGTGATCAATAGACTAATAAGAGATGAAACTTTAAATTGTCTAAAGATTCAAATCTTACATACTTGTGAATACTGTATCAAAAGTAGAAATGTTCAATACACCCTCCCTTAGGAATGGTGTAAAATGTCAAGGTATTCGTGATCTCATACATATTGATGTATGTGAATCATCTATATCATAGTAAACATTATGGATATGTGATATCTATTGATGATTATGTACGATATGAAATTTCTCTTCATCTAAGAAACCTTTGAAATGTTCAAAGATTTCTCAATTTTGATTTAGAACCAAGATTTGAAGGAAGATGAAATGAATTTGATCTAACCAAGGTAGTTTGTACCTATTAGATGAATTCAAGAAATACCTTATGGAGATATGAATATCATTCCTATCTCAATCCTCCTAATGGACCTTAACTCAATAGAGTTGTAGGGAGATACAATTGATCATGTGTGACATGATTTGATCAATGATTAATCTTAGCATAATTATCTCTTAGTTTCCAAGCATATATATATGTGGTAGAGACTACATTATATATATCCTTAATAAAGGTTCCATGTGATTAAGTTGGAATCTAGCACCAGAGAGTGCTACTTCATTAGGAAATTAAAGGATGGTATTGGATACCCACTTTATGACCTTGAGATTCTTAAAAGATCTCATCTTTGAGAATATGATTCTTAGAGGATGACTCTCTTAAGAATCATGATGAAAATGAAGTAAAGGAACTCATTTAATCCTGAGATGATAATGAGGCTCCTAGAATCGGAAACTAAAAGACAATTAAAGATGAAACACTAATACCCCTTCAAATAAGTTTGATGATGGGTTCCATGTGTCAGTTGAATCTGACAAAGATCCGACTTCATGTGATGAAGCTCCTGAGGATCATGACATGGAAAGATGGATGTTAGCAATAAAAGTCTAATGTAGACTTCATATATAAGTGTTGTATATGGACCCCCGAGGATCCCCCTATATGGGTAAGACCCATTAAGGTGTAAATGGATCTTCAAGAGAGAGGGAACCTGATGAAAAGGTAGAGACCTTCAATGCATGGTTCGTAGCCATGAGCTGCAAACCGAAGAAAAGACATCGCTTGCGATGAGACTTGCTCTCCAGTGACCTTGCTTTAACCCATCAGGATATTGCTAACTACAGCTACACAACTTGACTATGACATCTTCCTGATGTGAGTCAGGATTGCATTCCTCTATGAATTCCTCTCTGAGGATATTCATATAAAGTAGCCGCAGGGCTTCATGGTTGAGGAAAGCAAGATGTACAAGCAAAAGAACTCCATCTTTGGACTCAAATAAGCTTCTTGTAATTGGAACATAAGATTTGATGAAATTATAAATGTTATGATTTCAGATAGAATCTTGATGAACCATGTGAAGCTTAGTGGGAATGCCAATGGGTTCATCGTGCTAAATGTAGATATTGTTCTAATCATTTGGAATGATATAAGGATAATAATAAGTGTTTTATGATTTGGTTGTTTCACACCTTGAGATATGATCTCAAGAATACCTCTTAGATCTTAATTCTGAAATCATTCAGAAGCAAAGAGAAGAGGGTATTGGGACCAACACATTAGTAGTACACCTTGGAATTATTCCATTTTCTGGAAAATTCCAGGAAAGGCTTCCTTCCCTTAAGATGTGGTACTGACCTATCTAAAGGGATAGCACCTCAAAGAGTTGAGGAAGTGAATGCTAGGACTGCTTGCACTTATGCATCACTTACGAGAAGCTGAGTGTATGCTAGATGTGCAAAAGAGCCAGATGTCTGCCATGCAGTGGGAGTAGTAATCTGTTACTAATCCTACTCTGGAAATAAAACACTTAGTTGCAGAAATAACAATATCTTCAAAGATGATGAAACTTAGAGATAGTGATCTCATAGTCTTATCTTCAAAAGTTTAAGACCTTGTAGATAGTGATCTTTGAGGGTCTTAACTTTAGTTACCTTAGGAGATAGAGATCTTCAGGAATGAAGGTATTCTAATAAGGATTATGGGAATACTGGTTATAATAGTTAATCGAGCTAAAGTGTCAAGGACACTATGACAAAATTGAGTATTGGTTGCATAAGATGCAACATTCGCATTGGATGCGAGCACTGTTACTGGGGATATGCAAGTGCCGTAAAAGGTCTTGGCGTAGTCTCTTGCGAACGGAGTGACTGATCAGCTTACCTAGCTATTTTCTAAATATCCTATGATTGTCACATGAGTGTGGGTTTAAATGATTATCCCATTAATGGCTCTTTGGGCTAGTGGGAGATTGTTGGAAATGCGAGCCCACGGCAAGCCGTTATGCGAGAAATGTTATTGCAATTCACTCCTTAATCTGAAATGAAGAAGACATAATTTGCATAATAGGTCCCTTAGTACAATTAGGGTTATGTACCATGGCCATCTTAATAATCATACAGCTGTTGATTCTGTTAATGAATCATAGAGGCCGGTGCTTGGATGAATATCAAAAGAGTTAGATTGAGGACTCATCAAGCACCATCAAATGATTGTTAAGAGATGATCTCCAGCCTGAGAAGGAGATGGCAATACTTTCTCTAAAGGTTGATATCTGACCTACCTCTTGATGCAGGTCCTCTGCATAGGAATAGAGATTCGGAGGTGTCGGACTAGTTAGGTCAAAGAGTTGACTTAACGAGATCGAGATAACCAAAGTCCTATATCGTATGCTGTCAGGATATAGGCACGCATCCTCTGACCGGAGACAGATGTGTTACTATATGTCTGAGTATGTGCATTTGGCAGACCAGTAGGTTGATGACCTAATCAAGGTCTATACACCGGCGCACTGTTGTGCATATAAGGGCATATGAGTAATACGATCTCTCAAAGGGATCATACAAGTTCACTACTGAACCGGAAGACATGAGCTCACTCATGAGATATTGGGAAGAATCAAATTCCGTGCGCACGGTCGTCTCGCTTTGGAAGCTTGATTGAATTTGTTGGTTTGATATATACTTTTGGAAAGTATATGATCAAGACCTAGGTATGATATATGCTTTTGGAAAGTATATGATCAATACCGATTCCCAATGATCAAATGAGAAACTTACTTATAAAATCATGAAGTAGACAGTGTAAAGATGATCTAATACTTCGGGTTTATTCTGAGTCTTCCAGTATGCAGGATGTACAGGTATTAGGAATACTTGAGGGTGATGTGATCATAAACGATTGTATAACTCTGACGCTTCCATTCCTAGGGAGTGATGAAACGGGTCTGGATTTTAGTGACTCCTCTTAGTAGAGAAGTAACCTAATCTTTGTCCAAATATTGGACATTGATCTGAATGTGATTCAGATCCAATGAGAAGATTAGATTTACGGTCTTGATTTAATCAAGCATCTATGGGAGGCCCGAGATCTGGATTTGAGATGTGATCTCAATATCCAAGTCACTATACGTGGAACAATACAATCGCCCTGTCCTTATCTCCAAGTATTCGCGGAGAAAGCGTGTTATCCTTGAATGGGTTCAGGATAATTTCATTGTTGATAAAATGTATCCGAGCATTGAGAAAATGGATAATTAAATGTGATTTAATTATCAAGATTAATATGAATTCGATTTATATTACAAAGAGAGTTATCTAAGATAATTGAAAATAATTTAATTATCGAAGATGTGAATAATGTGAATGTGATTCATATTGTTTGAACACATGAGATAAAGAGATCCAAGATGATTAAATATGATTTAATTATCATTGATAAGAATAATGTGGATAGCAATATCCAATTATTCATAATATATTATAAGTGTGATTTATAATGTATTAGAGAGAGCTAATTATAATTTATATGTGTTGTTTAATTATTATGTGTATTGGATACACATTGTGTAATTAATTGACAATGTAAATTATATGTTGTTTTGGGTTGTGAATATGATTCACAATTTTTCCATGGCAAGATTGAAATATTCTCAAATATAATTGTGAATTATTTTTGAAGAATAAAACCCAACAAAAGTTGTTGTAAATAAATAAAGAGAGAGAATTTCCATGGAGATATGCAATCTCATGAATTATCATGAGATTGCCCTCCATTAGGAAAGGGGTGGCTGGCACCCATGTCCTATTTGGAATGGGTGGTCGTCCACCTTGTTATACATGGAATTATAATTTCCATGTATGTATTCTCTCCTTATTTATTGGTTTGATTTAGGACTAATTTATATTTGATTTTGTCTAATATATTTTAACCTAAATTTGTTGGTTTTACCAACAACAATCTTGACCATTGGATTGACATAAATCAATCTCTTCCATTGATTTTATATGTCCCATGGATTGAGATCCATGGATCCCAAAACCCTATAAATAGAGAGGCATACCCATGCTCTCTCTACACACAAATAATGCTTGAGAAGCATCTCTCTCTCTTTCTCTCTAGGCGTCAGCCCTCTCTCTCCCTCTCATGACCGTCCACCATGGATGCTATGGAGAGGTTCTCCATCGTCGCAGAATCGTCGTTATGCTACCCGATCGTCTGCTCGTGGATCTCCATCTCCTTCGGTGCGCCTCGCTCGTGAAGAAGACAACGGATCTCGTATGTCGAGATCAGGAGATCCGTAGCTTGGATCATCAACATGGATTGCGAGAAGCACGCGGTTCATCCCCGCGCTCGCAAGCGTCTCCTCCGTCGGATCGGACTTGAGACAGGAGCTCTCTTCGTTTAGAGACTCGATCGCAACCACGCTTCAAGAGGTAACCCTAATACTTGTTTGTGGTTTAGACGAAACGATCCGAGAAGTGATCTTGGATCATGTGGTTTCGTCACAAGAAAAATTTTAAATTCCGCTGCATCCAGAAACTAGTCTGACACGCTTCCATGATGAGCTTGAGGATCTAACCATATCCTTCAGAGAAGCCCTCCTCCCAGATCTGTCTAGAATGTACGAGCATGCCCAAATAGTAATGGTCTAATCAGATCTAGGTTAAGTCTGGCCGTACGTCACGCCTTTCTATTTCGACTATCAGATCTGCACCACCTACACCATCAGAGCTATTAGTAAGAGCCACGTGCATCGTACGTGCATGTAGGGGTATATTTCACTTTTCACCTATCATTTTCGTTATTTCCTTTCAATAAAATATTGTAAAAATAATTAAAAAATTATAGTAAGGACCTTGTGTTTTTATATTTGCATTTTAGTCTTGCTGAACTAAACTCACGTAATGTCTTTTGTGTATTGTTTGCTTATTTTCCCCTAAACTTTCAATTTTTTAATGAAATAGATTTAATTTTTGGAAACTGCATCTATGCCCTATAAGCCTTGATCACGTGTGACACACATTTACGTTGGGATTTTTTCATGATTGGCCCATAAGGTTTTATTGTATGTTATTTATTGGCCTTGCAACTTACAATATTTGCACTTAGGTCCTTTATTTCTTGTTTTATTTTTGTGCTCTTCTATTAGATGCAACAAATATCAAATATAACTCAAAAAACCATAAAAATTATCTTTATTGCATGCTTGTGTTCTCTTTAGGTAGTGATTTTTCTTTATTGTTTATCATTTATTTCCTATGTTTAAAAATTCAAAAGCTCACCAAAAAAATTCTTTTTTAACCATAGAAACTCATAAGAAATAGAAAAATACCTTTAAAAGTTCTAAAAAATAGATTAGCTTTAATTTTATTTGTTTTATTTTCTATCCATTTTTCACTTTTATGTGTTTTATGAACTCCAGGAATTTGCAAAATCGTAAAAACACCATAAAAATCATATAACTCTTTTAAAACCAAAAATTGTGTTTTTGATCTCTTTTTGTAGATATTTATCTGTAATTTTTGATAAAATTAACAACCAGAAATTTTGAGCTCATTTTATATTTTTAATTTGAAAAATTCTCTTGGTTGTGTACTGTTTGATTTATTCCCTATTCATAATCGTTTTGAAAATCTAAAAAAACTAAAATTCCTGAAAATTACAAAAACATTATAAAATTATCAAAACCCCAAAAATATTTTTATTTTATTTTTTGGCTATATTTACTATATTTGAGAAATCCAAGAAAAGATTGTTTGTGTTCCTTTTATTCATAATTTTTATTATTTTGTTTGGGCAGCTAAAATTATAAAAAAAATTTAAATTAAAAATCATTAAAAACTGAAAATCATAAAACATAAAAAAATATATAAAATATAAACCCATAAAAATTTAAAAAGAAAAAATCCATAAAAATGAAGGGCAGTTAGCTTTAATTTCCTTCTTTCTTTTCTTTGATTTTTCATTGATTTGATTAGTCCACGTTTCATAATAGTTGCTTCCTTGTGTTCGACCCAGGTAACTATACCATGTTAATAAAAGTCGCTTAGACCATTTTCTCTACTTGCATTATTCATTTTGTGGTTGAATAAATTTTCTCGATTTCAAGCCAGATTTCTAAAGTGACGACGACACTCTTAATAACTCAACCATGTCATCCCCCCACATATTATTTGCCCACAACCACCACCTCCTATTCTCTCATCAGATATTGATATTTTGAAGTCAACTTTCAAAAAAAAAAATCTCTTGAGTACATGACTAGTTTAGTGGATCAAATGAATTCAAGGATTGACAACCTCACTGGCCTAAGTAATGATGCTTCACCTTCTGGAGTTGTGGATTCACTTGATGACACCCATGAGAGATTGCAATCGCCCAAAATACAAAAAATGGGAAAATTTTAAAAATACAAAAAAGATTTCAGGAGACATAGTCAAGTCATCTTGCGAGGAGAAGGCACCCATGCCAGATCCTATACACACTCACACATAAACACCACTTCCCACCTTTGACCCCAGAGATGACATTGTATAGATTGTTCATGGGAATCCTTGTGTAGACGATGATTTTGATCTCCTTCCTTATATGAAGTAGATCCGAAATCTCAAAAAAAATTTGGCTGAACATGAACTGGTGGCAGCTATTCATGAGGTCATTGAGGCCCCACTTAACCAGGCCAGGACTCTATTATTTTCTCCTAAATCCAGGAAGAGAAAGTGAAGGTGCAAATCTGAGCAACACATTTTCACCATGGTCACTGCCTACGCCATCACTCACACTACACACATTTTGAAAAGGGACATTGTCTCACCTCTTGTGATTTGCACCATCTCTGACCAATTTCATAATCACACTCTCCTTGATGGCAGTGCTTCAATTAATATCATACCCTTGTTGCTGGTACAGTCTCTTCACTTAGATGATCTCAATAAAATAGGATGATTTGCCAATTTGATGATGGATCAATAAATAGATCGAGGGTTATTATAGATAACGTTGTCATTTAGATTCGTGGCATGAGTTTTACTGTTAACTTTATTGTATTGCCCATGGGGATTTCTACCCCTGTGGATCACCCTCCAATCATCCTTGGACAGCCCTTCCTTTCCCCTGCGAGAGCCATTATTGATTATGGATCTGGAGAGACTCACTCCCGTTCTGCTGTCAGGAGCAATGTGTTGATCACTACATCCATTATTAACCAAATACCGCATCCCACAAGAGTTTACCTGTGTTCGCTGACCTTGAGGACTATGACCTTAACGATGATATCAAAGAGTTTTGTTTTCTGCTGAATGATATTAGACCTGAGAATTCCTCCCCAAGTAGGAAGACTCGGAATGCATAGACCTTGGACTTCCCCCTTCCTGTGAGTGATGATGCATTGATGACATCTGCAGAATTTGCATTGTAGACACCATAGAGTGGAGGGAAGGCATAGGAGTAGGGATGAAAACGGATCGGATATGCCTATTTCCATATCCATATTCGCTTCATCTCTATCGAATATGAATACGGATGCGGATATGACTCGAATATGCATCAAGGAAACCATATACTTAAAAATACGAATACGAATTCGAATCGGATATTTATCGAAACCAAATACGATCGAATATTAAACGGACTCGGATACGAATCGAATAAAGAGTGAATCCATAAACGGATCACATAGAGAATGAAATCGAATATGGATCCGATAAATATCGTACTCATATCAAATCCTTCCCATCAATTTAGATCTCAATACGCCATGTTTGGAGACATAGACATCCTTTCCAATCAAAATTAAGGACCACCGCATGAAAAATTATGTAGACATCTAAACTAGGGACCACCACATGAAAAATTATGTAGACAAATCAAGGTCAAATTCACGGACATTTTGATTTTGAAGTCCCTGAAGAGAGAGATTCGCATCCCTCTTTTCCTTTGTCATCTATGTGGATTGTTTGTGCTGCGCGGAGGGCCACTCATCTTTTCCTCGTATATCTATATCTATCTATACTTCTCGCAAACTACACTTCCAATTACCCCTCTTATCCTTCTCTCTACCCTCACACACATGTATATAAACTTGTCTCCATTCTCAGGACATGGACATCGGAGCAACAGGAAGATTCGAGAAGTCCCTCCCGTTGAGCGTACATACAGATTTTGTCAAGAAAGATGTATGTTCTTGTTCAAAAACACAGATTAAGTTTTACACAAAGAAAAATAATCAAGTTACCAACTGTGCAACCGAGCTTATCAAATAATCTTACCCAAAATCATACCCAACATAAAACAGGAGTGGAGGAGGGTTCTGATTGGAGAGGGAGGTTGTTGCCACCTGTTGTTGGTGCACGACGTCACGGACCCGTTGAGGAAGTGGTGATGGGCTGGCGAGGGCCGAAGCAGAGCGATGAGGAGACAAGGTCAGAGGAGGATGAGGAATCGGGGAGACACCACGATGGGGATAGGATCTGAAGATGTCTCAGTTTCGTGCCAGCGTCCAATGGAAAATTGGGAATAGGGCTAGGGTTACAAGGCTAAAGAAGAAGAGGAGAGGTGAGAGAGTATATTTACAATTTAAGCCCATGGAGTTTTTATTACTCATTTAAATAATACAATAAAAATTAAATGTTGTATTCGGATATCCAGATCCGAATCCGAATTTTTATGCCATGACCATATCGGTATCTGTATACGAAAAAATTTAGAGCACATATCCATATTCGATTCGTATTCGAATTAATATCTGAATACGGATATCCGTATTCGATAATTTTTGGAATACGGTAAGCGAATATTCTGATATATCCGTATCCATTTTCATCCCTACATAGGAGAGACTATAGAGGCTGAGTTTGACCTTACTTCTTTCATCAAGGAATTCAAGCTTTTTGATTGAGATCGAGCAGAGACCTCCCAGACCGAGCATGGCCTCACTACTTCCACTAACTAGTTCGTACATTTCTGCTTTGGTAACATTGACGATCTTTGTCAAGTCGATCCTACTAGGTTTGTTTTGCTTATGAACCCCATATCAAATTGTACCTTATCAGATCCATTCCTCGGCGGTCAAGCAAGAAGATTTTCTTTCTACCTTCTTGATCTCTGTATATCATTCTATATGTATATCTGCTTCATTTTAACTCCTTCCATCTACCATTTTTGCTCATCCACCTCATTTCGTGTGTTTTGTCTTGCTTAGGATGTACTCTGCCATAAGTATAGGGGAGATGGATGAGTTGAATTATCTTTCTTCTTTTTCTTCTTTTCTTTTTCATTTTTTCTTTTTCATCAAAAATGTGTAAGCCCAACTTCATTGCTATAGTTAGGGCATACTTTGTCCTATAGGGGGACTGATCTGTATATTCTCCTCATTTATTTTTCTTTTCTTTGATTCTTTTATTGATCCCCTCCATTATCTCCCTTCCTAGTCTATACTTAGGGATATCCCACCCTAGGTATAGGGGGACGCACATTGAGTTATGATCTTTTCATTACCATCCTCGACCCTCCTTGCATGTAGATACATCCTGCTATACTTAGGATTATTTTATCCTAAGTATTGGTGGTCGGTCGACTTCTCGTTCATTTATTCCTTTATTTTTTCATTCTTCATACAATCATTGCAGTATAAACTCTTCAATACTTAGTGCAAGTTATGTCTTCTATTTTTCTCTCTGATCATGAGGACATAACTCAAGCTAAGTATGGGGGTCATATATACTTCATATATACTTTATCTATAACTCGTAATTTCATATTTTAAAATAATATGCAAAATTAATAAAAATTAATACATACATGCCCAATTCTTTGCATTCAATGATTAATAAATTAAGTTAAAAATATTTTTTCAAAAAGTTTGAAAAATAATTTGAAAATCCTTTTGAAAAATCTTTTGAAAACTATTTTCTTAAATAACTTCAACCTTTGTCAAAATGTTTTAGTTTTTAAAAAGTTTATTTCTTTATTTGAAATCAAATTTTTGAAAATCCTTCTACAAATGATTTTGAAAAAATATTGCAAAAAATATTTTGAAAATCTATCTATAGTATCTAAGAAATCTTGGCAAAAAGATCTTCAAATTTTGTAAAATATTTGTAAAAATTCTTTGCCAAATCAGTTTGCAAAGTATTGTTTTCAAAATAATTTTGAAAATCTATTCATATTATTTTATATAATTAGGTACATAATAAAAATCTCTTACAAATCTACACAGACATGTAAATTCCTAAAAACCCAAGTCATGTAAGTAGTAAAAAGCACTCTCGTGTAAATATCTATACATACTTCTTTGCCAAAAAATTTTCATTTTGAAAAATCCCTAAAATTTTGCAAAATGAAAAATTCCAAAAATATTTGAAATAACTGTTTCAAAAGTTGTATAAACATTTGCAAAAAAATTTCAAAAAATCCATAAAAAGTTCAAAATTAGATAATTACATCGCAAAAATATTTTCCGCATTGTTCACGGCATTTGTATTTTTCAAATTGAGTTTGATTAAGTATAAATAAAATCCAAAGTTTGAAGCTTGGTTGGACCTTAAATATACTTAATCACAGGAAGCTTATAGGAACTAGAATTGAGGTACTTCAAGTTCAGATGACTTAATTCTTTATGATCACGAGACGTAGTTCAATGTCGTCTTGACTACCTAAGTAGAATATTTCGGATCACATGCATTACTCTTTTTTATAATGATCCCGCTTGCACACATGCACCTTTTTACGTTGCTCACCTCAGTTGAAGTAGTAGAAGGTTGGATTTGTCGAAATGAGACACAAGCTAATGGAAACATCAGAAGTCACACATTTGTGTCCATTGTACCGCAACCCGATCCAATGGCCTCGAGATCTAATGATAGAAGTTTAGGATTCAATAAAACATCAAAAGAGGGATAATCTACAAACTAAAAAGGAAAATGTCCTTATGTAAATGATGTTGTATATAGTATTCAAAAAATGGAAAAATTGGAAACACCAAAAAAGTACAAGGCCTGATTGAAAATAAAATGCCCGCCAACGTGTATATATTTGTATACTTAATAAGCGAGATTGAGCTTTAAAGTTAGATTTGTGTGCATGTAGTTGGGTGACTTGGATTCACTAGTCAAGCATCAAAGGAGAGGTAGCTACACTGGCTACCGTCCATTCTTCTCTCCACCTCCTCTTCTTAAGTTTGTTGTACTTGAAATTAGAATGGAATACCCCTCTTATCGAGGAGAGTTGTTGGGTTGGAGAATTAAAATCATCGTGTTGTGAAGACTGACTTTTACTGCTTTAGTTGAGGAGAGCTACATATAACACACGTTGTCCGTGATAGATTCAAATTCAAAAGGGTTTGTGTATGAGTTGACTTATTTTGACCTGTCTATTTGAGGAGACTTGAGCAGAGTCTTGTGATTCTCGAAGGTCATTGAGATTCAAATCTGATTCCCAATAAGGTTCCGACTGTACCTAAAATCCAAAGGTTCGACTTAAGATCCAAACATTGATTTTATAAAGACAACATTGAAAGTTAAAATCAATCCAATTTCTTTCTTTTTCTTTTCTTCATTTTGTTTCTTGTACTTATTGCATAAGTATTTGCTAGGGACTAGTAGAGAAAAGTATAGGTGGTGATGAATCTCGATTTCATACCTTTATTCTATGATTTTTGCCTTTAAAACACTAGCCAAATGCATGTAAATACAATTATTTTGTATGAATTAACATTCTTTAGTTATTCTATTTATTGTATATAAATATAGGTTTTAATGTTGAAATTATAGAATAAATAAAATAAAATAAAATAAAAGTAATAAAATTCCAATGGTATTTTATGACCCTAAACCCTGAGAGCTAGGCATCTTAATGATTGGGCCGACAAGCTATAAACTAGGGGGAGATAAGGGTCACACACACAATAAAAACCTTAATTTCTACTCTTTAATATTACATTTTTGGGACCTATTTTATTATTTATTGTTTATACCTCAAATAAAGAAACTTTGCGCATAAAAGTTGTAGATAAAAATACATAGAAAAATACAAACTTGATTTTACACATAAATAATATACCGTGTACAATTTATACTCTAAATAAAAAACCTAAACCCAATCTTTCCAGACCCATATCTGCTCCATATGGAAATAATATGTATCAAAATGACCTTTAGTTGTATATAACTTTTAATAAGCTATTATAAAGGTGGTTTCATTTAATTTGGAGTTAAAATGCAAAATTTAGGTTGTGGATCCCTATTGTATAGTATGCCTAAATAAAACATTCTATTTATTTATTCTTCGTAGTTTTATATTTTAATATTTTTATAATTTGTAAATATTATGTATACTATATGTACAAATATATAATAGAATAAAAACATAAAGAAAATACTAAAAGAAAATAATATATATAGATATATAGATGCATATACAATACTTGTACATATATAATTAATACCCTTATTTATTTAAGTGTACAAATACATAGGAAATAAACTAAAAATATATGTATGTGTATAAAAATAAGTTATAATTATATAAATTAAGAATTAAAAATAATAAAATCTAAAATACAAATAAAAAACATATATTATAGGTAAATATACATACAAATGTAACCTCAAAAAGTAATTGTAATAAACTAACTCATAAAAATCAATTAAATCATAAAAAAACACTGCATAAATAGTTAACTTTTTTATAATAAAATTTAGTTAACTTATTTACTACTTATTATTGAATTTATAAATAATTTCGGGTTGTCTTTTTTTTGTTGGTCTACAAAGACAACAAAAGGAAGTCAAGCGTTGAGCTCGGTCAACTCTTCTCCCTAGGCACATAGCCCTGTCCCACTAGAATTTAACCTCTCTTCTCCCTTTTCCCCCGATCGATATAATCATCGATTCAAATTGATGCTTCTTCGACATTTCTTCTCGATCCTTGCCCCATCACGCCAGCATGATTTTTCGATCCAAGAACATCGGAATCGAGCGCGTCCCATCGATCTTCATCCCCTTCATGTCACCTATACATAAACCTCTTCTCCACCATCCATAAATTTTTGAATCCCTTCGATCTGATTTATTCTTCCCATTTCATGCGAAGCAGCAACCTTCTGATCATACTTGTACCCTAGTTTTGATTGAAGCCGTAGGATTATCCCCACTCCTCCACCCTCTGATTTGTGGGGCGACCTGATCCAAGTTGTCAATCGTTGAAGTGATATCATTTGTTGATCGACTGCCATGGGGATAAATGAGAACCATCGAGTTGTTGGATGGCAAGCAAAAATGAGTAATTTGCAATTCCAATCCCTTGTTTTTATCTTTTTATTATTTAGTCATGTATTTATTTTCGTAGATTATAATTTTTGGTAAAATAGTTTACGAGCCCATGTCCTTCTTTAATATTACTTTTGGGTCCAGTCCATGTCACTTTACGTGCGGTCCCAATTAAGGTGACATATTTGCATCAAATCCCCTACAGCTTTTGCAATTTTGATTTCATCTAGAAACTTTTAATATTCCTTGCATTTTTAGGTAAATTTGGATTGTATTCCTTGCCTTTATGTAATGGCAAAAATGCCCTTTCCAGTACATTTATTTTTGTTTCCATTTTTTTTATTAAAAATATTATCCATGCTCCAAAAATTATGAAAAAATAGGATTAAGTGACTGCTACCATACATATTCATGTTATAATTTTACTTTTGCATTTTAGGCATTTTACCTATTTTATAAAAATAAAAAAGTGCACATTTTGTGATGTTTAAATTAAACATAAAAAATATAAAAATATTGTGAAAAATCCAAAGAAATTTATTTTTTCTTTATTTTACTATATCGTATTTCCATATCAAAAATACCTAAAATAGCAAAAGAAAAGGACTAAAAATCAAAAAGCTCAAAGATCATTTATAAAAACATAAAAAAAGCCCAAGAAAACAAAAAATAATAATTTTTATTTCTTCATTTTATTTATATTATTTTTTTCTACTAAAATAGTTTTGGAAAATTTTGAATCTTTTTACTATTTTTTTTCAAAATAATTCGACCTAATTATTCATTCCTTATTTTAGGATATTTTTTAATTTAAATAATAGAAAAATTAGTACAATTATCTAAAAGTTTATAAAAATAGAAGAAAATTATATAAAACCACAAAACATTATTGTTAGTAGTTTTTATATTGTACACATAGCCTTATATATATTCTTATATAATACATTAATGGAAAAGAAAAATAAAATTGGAAAATATACAAATAAAATAAAATATATAATATTAAAAATAATAATAATAATATAAAAATAAAAATCCAAAAATATAAAATTAAAAACCACACCAAAAAGATGATGAAGAGAAGAATAAAAGACGAAGCTTTGGATTCGTTTCGTCAATCTATCGTTTGTTCCATGTATTCAACCACGACACAATACTTACACCTATATACACCTTTGTTGTAGTGTTATAGTACATTTTAACTCCACATCTTATTTTTCATTGCTTCATTTATATTGTGGGTTAATTGTTGAATGAATCAAGGTTCCGCGAGTGGTCGCCTCTACGACACTTTTGTCTTTGCTTTTTAGAGAGGATAATTTTTAGACACTCACAAAAACAATGTTCATCAACTGGGCAGCTTAATATGCTCATGGGAGCGTTCCGCATTGGATGGACTCTCAAAATGGGTTGGGCATCACTAGAGGTGCTCTAGCAAAGCTCGACACCTGGAACCTTTTTTCGAACCTCCATGACTCCTGCCAAGTTCATTTATCTCTTCGTTTCCTGTAGTAGTTCACCGACAGACAAAAGATGAAGCCCTCGATAGCTTGGAAGGTGGAATGAGGCAAAGACAAGGAGTTGCGGAGGTCTCCGACAAGAGACAAAGGTGGAGACCTCGTTCTCTAGATCTGTACATGATCTTGGTGTACAGAGGTTCTTGGGGAAAAGTAAAAGTAAAGAATAAGCTAATGAGGGTAGTCAGAGCCATTGAATGGTCATGAGTGTTCAGAAATGAGTAGCGAAGTAAGATCTCCATTGAACAAAGCGAATGGATTGACATTAAGATGAACGACATAAAAAGCAATAAAATGCAAATCTAGCCTATTCTTTCCGTAAGGAATAAAAAGAATGAAGGAAAATGGAGAAGCCTACCAGAACATCACGCCAGGAGCGAGCTTTGGGAGGAGGCGACAGCTGAGCTGGATTGCTCAATTCTACACTCTGATCAACTCCCATAACCATGGGGGATCTCACTGCTATCACCAGGTTACTTGATCCAATCTAGGTTTAGGGTTTGCTGGTGTAGAAGAGGATCAAGAGATCAAGGAAGATGGGAGGCGATGGTATATACAGGGTGACTTTAAGGGACTACCTTTATCTGAGGTGATGACCCATTAATTGAGAGGGAGCTTTGGTGTGAAAGTGCAAAGATCAAGAATCAAAAGTCAAGAAGAGACCAATCAAAATGGATGCAAGGGTTAGGCGTCAAAAATCAGATAAATATAGGGTCAACTAAGATCTAACATATGTTCTGCATTGGTTAAAGAGTTGATCGTGGGTTAACTACTGGATGGCTCTTCCTCGTCCAGCTAGGACACTACATGATAAACAAATTTGAAATTCAAAAGTAATTCAAAATAATATATGAAATTATTTTATTATTTATAGTAAAAAAACTTGAAAATTTTTTATTATTTTATGCAGAATTTTAATAGGATTTTTATTTATTTTACAAGTTCATTTATTACAAGTTACTTTTTTGAGGGTTTATTTATAGTTACATTTACCCATGTTTGTATATTTTATTTTTATTTTGTATTTTTATTCTATTATTTTATTTTCTTTATTTATATAATTAGAAGTTATTTTTATACATATAAAAAAATTTTGTTATATTTTTTTGATGTATTTTCTACAATTAAATAAATATGGGTACTAATTACATAGGTACAAGTATATGTAATTCATTTATAAATTGATGCATATTATTTTATTTGGCATTTTCTTTATTGCTTTATTCCATTCTAAATATATACAGATGCTAGAATTTATATTTACAAAATTAGAAAAAAATAAATTTATATAAATTATGAAATTAATAATTTATTCAGGTTTAATGTACAAATAGAGGTCCAAAACCTAACTTTTGCATCCTGACTCCAAATTAAATGAAACCATGTTCAATAAATAGCTTATTAAAAGTTATATACAATTAAAGTGATTTTGGTACATTTTGAGTTCATAGGGAGAAGATATGGGTTTGGGAAGTATGGGTTTTGAATTTTTATTTTGAGTACAAAAAGTACACTGTATATTTGTACTATGAAAACTAAATTTTGAATTTTTCTATATATTTTTATCTACAACATTCATGTACAAGGTTTATCTGTTTGATGTAATAATAAAGAATAAAATGTGTCCCAAAAGTGTAATATTGAAGAGTAAAAATTAGGGGTTTTATTGTGTTTTATGACCCTTATGCCCCCTACTTTATTCCTTGTCGACCTAGTCATCAAAATGCCTAGGTTTCAGAGTTTAGGTTCATGAAATAACTTTGACACTTTATTTCTTTTTCTTTATTTTTTATTTTGGTTTTAAACAATGTATTTTATACAATATTTATACAATAAATAGTGAATGTAATCTGTGCAAACTAAAGCTATTTACATACATTTAACTAGGGTTTAAAGGCAAAACTAAAAGAATATAGCTGATGGACTATTTATCAATTCTTTCATGACCTGTGTAAGAAAAATTAGAGGGAAAGGACGAAAACCAATGTAAGTTAGAAAAACGATGGTGTGATGCTTAGTTAGATAGCTAATCTTTCTTCCCAGCTCTCTCCATGCATGATGCTAGAAAGAAATTGAATTTACACTAAATGCAATGTAATGGGGACATCATACTAAGATATGAGCTTCTATTAGAGTGAAGAACTTATTCAATTTGACTAAGTCCAAGCATAGACTATGGGTACATGAGCGATATTAGGTCTTTGTATTTAATTAACCGAACATACACTCCTATAATCTAAGGACTCATTCCCAAGACGTAAAATGAAAAATAAGATGAAAAGCACAAATCACGGGAAACAAATAAAATGCAGAGGAAAATAGAGAGAAAGAAAGAAAGAAGATGAAGAAATCATGAGAAAACTTATCAAGTTCCTCAGGTGAACAATCACTTGATGAAATGGACATGTGAAGAGTCTAATTGTCTAGATAGTCTGGTTCGGTATTGTTACAAATAAATAAAGTCACTCTCTCACTGAATAAAATGATAGCCTAATCTAATTAAAACTAGTGAAACAAAAGGGAGTATGTGCTCTACCTTGAACCTATTTAACCGCTAGGAATGTTTGAGCCTCCATCTCACATGGATGCATCAAATAAACTAAGTGGTTCGCTAAGCTCTATGGGACATGTCACCAAAAGAAATAAGAGAGATTATATCGCTAAGAAACTTTCAACAGAAAATGACAACAAATAAAGTCAAGTGATAGAAATCCAAGCTAAGACAAAAATAAAAGACAAACATATAGGCTGAAAACTCTACTCAAACCATTTTTTTAAACAACGGTGCCATTTATTAAGCAAGATGGGGATTGAGGTACCAAGGTCTGGTCTTGGAGGGCCTGTGATGTTCGACAAATCGAATATGGCAATCACTATATCGGTCACTCATATGATGCACGCACCCAATCCCAAGCAAGTCAACAAAAATCATCAAAAAAAATAAAGATTAAGAAATAGAGGTGAAATGTGAGTCAAAATTTATTTTATTAACTTTACAAAGTCTATGTATTGGCAAAGTATGTATAGTGTCAAACCACATAAAGAACAGGGAGTAAAGGACCAAAATAATTTCTAATTTCTTAACAATAACTTTTGTGTGTTCTCATTTTTATCTTTTAATGTATTTTATTTTTACAAATTTTAGGGGTTTTCTATAATTTTTATAGGTTTCTAATTTTGCAGTTTTTACTTTTAATTTTAAAGATAAAATATAAACTAATACACTCTATATAAGAGAAATGGAAAAAGAAATACTTTTAAATTTTAAAATATACAACTAAAATAAATAAATATGAAATAAATTGTTTTTGGGTATTAAATATATTATCTAGTTTTTGTTATTTTCGACGTAAATTTGAGGATTTTTGTGGATTTTTAATTAAAGAATAGACAAAATAAAGAAAATAGAAAATCCAAGAGATTGAAAGGGCCCTAATAAATATCTGTCAAGTCAGATTGTTCTCCGATTTTTTTCCTAAATATAATAAAACATAAGGAAAATTCTTGAATGTAAAGTGTATTTTTGTAACTATATTATGATTTTATAGAATTTTTATGAGCTTTTTTGTATTTTTCATTTTTTGGGTGTTTTTTTATACTTTTAGTGTATTTTAGTGTATTGTAATACATACCCAAAATAAAACAAAATATTTTTATATTTTTGTTTGATTTGGATATGTATTAGAATACACTAAAATACATACAATATATTTTTAGGGAATTTCTCAAGGTGTTCTGACTTTTTTATAATTTTCCTAAATCAAAAAAAGTAAAATAGATATTGATGAGTGGCCCGCCAGCTAGGGTTAAGTATCGAGAAATGTTAAGGTTGTTGCGACCCTAATCGATGAGTCGAGCTCAACAAGAAAAATATAAACCACTCAATCAAATAAATCAAGCAATCAAAATATATGCAGATTCTCTATTTATTTTATCTAGTATAGCAACCATGGCCGAACACAAGGAGCACCAAAATGTACGAAGTAGCCAAAATTCAGAAGTGAAATGAAATAATTTTTAGTGGTTTTTAACTTTGCAAATTTTTTTATTTTTAGTTAAGAATAAAAATCGACAAGTAAGGAAACAAAGAAAGACACAAGTGTTTTTGGATTTTTCTTTATAGCTGAAAATGCACAGAAAATAAATATAAAAATATTTTGGGGTTTTTAATGTGTCAAAATTTTTTTGGTAATTTTATGGGATTTTGCAGATTCTTTTGTAATTTTATAAAAATGAAACAATGAATAACATTACAAGCAGTGCACATCCAAGACTAAATTGCAAGTTACAGTTACTTAAAATGTTGTAAAGTTTTGGGGGCTAATTTATGACAAACTAGAATTAAAATGCTATAAAAATTTATTGAAAGAATTTTTTTTATTTGTCTCGAATTTTATATGATTTTTATATGTTTTGAGGCTTTTGTAATTTCTAGGGTTTTATAAAGGATTTTCAAACAAACTTGCTACTGTAGACTCAACACATAAAAATACACTAAGAGGGTTTTTTTAGAATTTTATAAGGATTTTCTAATTTTTATAGATTTTCTAAAATAGTCAGAACATTTTTTATGGAATTTTTATTTTTTAAAATAATAAATGCAATGAAATTAATCCACAAAAATTACACTAGATACTAGACATTTGATATTCATTTAATAGTAACGTTTAAGGAATTTTGGGATTAATTTTGTATTTAATTAATTAAATTGGTGATAGGTAGTTTACAAGACCAACATGCAATTAAAATAAATCTCTGGGCCAAACAATAATGTAGATGGAAAGTGTAAGGCCTGATTTGCAAAAAAGCCAAGAAAACACATGTGCATCACGTGAACTAGTCTTACAAGGGTATAAGTGCAAATACTATAAATAAACAATCACTCCAAAACAATAGCAAAGTTCAGGACATTTACTGTAAAGAACTCAGATAACACATGTAGATGCACATGAGTTCAAATAAACAGGACTAAAAAATGCTAAAAACTACAAGGTCCACTGTGCAAATTACCCAAAGTAAATTAAACTATGACAAACATTTATAGGACTAGATAAAAAATGTTAAATAGAGAGAGGCCTAAGTGATATTTACCACTTATTAAGGTGTTATACAGTGGACGAGGGGTCGAGATCGTGGGGTACCCCTTCGACGATGAACGTTTATGGTGTTATACTGAGATAGATCTAACGATCGAAGCCCCCTGCTATCGGATGGCGGAGATTAGAACTAGGGGAGGTATGTATCGAATGGTTGGAACGATGTCTAGAGGAACTTTGGAAGAACTCGCCTCCAGCAAGTTTAGATCAGCGAATGCATGCGCTGTGATGGGGGAAATGCTGCTGATGTCTGTCCGTAACGGTTGGGGTGCTCAGTAGGGTCCAGGACCAAGGAGAAGGTCCTGGAGGGGCATAGGATCCTGGAGTTTTTGTGTCGTGACTGTTTGACCTCCAGATGAGGCCCTCTTATGCTCCATCCAATAGGATAATAGGTGTGCATGGAGATGAAGCTCCGACTAAGGGTTAAAGTACAAGTATCATCGAAAATAAGGGAGGGGTAGATGGGCCAAGTCTCCCATGGGTGGGGGGTTCGACCTACTGCTTCACCCCAACCTGATGGTTGGAATCAGGGGAAAGGATGCAAAGCGTGATGCAGAAGTGGATGGGGTTGTCTGAGGGCATGTTAGTGTCAGAAAGAGGTGGCGAACAGGGGATTGATATGGTCGTTGGATTGAGGATGAAATGCGAACAAATGGATAATTCGAGCTAGAAATTAAGGTAAATGGGATACCTAGGAATGGATGATGGCGCCAGGGTGGAGGACGGTGTCCACGGTAGTGAATGCCTCGATGGTCGGCTCATCCAAAGGCTATAGACTCCTCACGGCAGAGCAAGACGGGGGTGTTTCCAGACTTGTGGGTATTACACACAAATCACTACACTCACCCTCTCCCTCTCTCTCTCTTACACTCTTAAAAGGCGAAAGATAGTGCAATGGAGGTGGTGGGGCAGTCGAAGGTGGTTGAAAAGGGGAAGGGGTGCAAAGGTTTTATAGGGGTGCCAGGTTCGAGAAGATCGGGAGAAAACCCGCGAACAGAGGCGCATATCAGAAGGGTGAAGGACAGGCATGGATTAGTGATACGCACCCCTTAGTCTGGGCATTTTGTTGGGGGAGAAGGTACTAAGATTGGGTCAGGTAAAATAGGTAAAAATTAGTGCAAACTCGATTCGAGAGAAAAAGAGGAGGGGACTAGTTGACCGAGATCAACAAGGCTGATGTGGGCCAATCAGACGTGGTGGAGGAATAGG
This sequence comes from Ottelia alismoides, assembly GCA_037367405.1. NCBI lineage: Eukaryota > Viridiplantae > Streptophyta > Magnoliopsida > Alismatales > Hydrocharitaceae > Ottelia > Ottelia alismoides. The sequence continues at coordinate 152,300 of JAZKJV010003188.1, forward strand.
ACAAGATTAGCTAAAAATAAAATAGAAAGTTATATCATGATAATTAAATAAAAATAATAAATGAATTTTAACGAAAAAGTGTATAAATAAAAAATGTTTGTTATTTTTCAAGGTATTTTTCTATGATTTTTAATTATTCTTATGAAAACTAAATTACTTTATATATAATATAGAGTATTATATACAAGTATGATATAGTTATGTAATATGTACAAGTAATTTTATTTTTTTAATTTAAAAAAATACTTTTACATTATAATTTTTTTACTTATAACATATTTTTTATTTTTATTTTATTTTTATAAATTATTTAAAGGTGTATAATAAAGAGAAGATGTAATATATACATGTGTTTTGTACAATGAATGGAGGATTTTATTTAATTTTTCTACTTTTTCCAATTTTTATAGAAATATATACAAGGGAGTAAAAAATATTAATTTAATTTTATTTTGTCAATAATAAATGTATAATTAATAAGTACAAGTATATTATATATACAAACACAAATTGAACCCTATATCTCTCTAGTTATTTTATTTTGTGATCTGTTCGAGGCTTGACCTTCTCTTGGGATTTGGGTCATTATGTATTTATTCTAAATATATCATTCTTTTTCTTTTCCTTTATTCTTTTATTTTTACCAAAAATGCATTCTAAATAAGCAATATTAGCTTAGGCACTCAATTTGTTTAATTATTGTATTTATAAGACTTTGCATGATGTTCTACCAAGAAAAAGAGCTAAAATAAAAGAATAAAGGGTGAGAATCATAGATTCATTACCCCTTATACTTTACCTTTTCTAGTACACTAGTAAACACTTATTTGAAAAATAAGTGAAAAGATAAAGAAAAGAAAACGAATAAAGGTTGATTATTAAACTTATCTTCATTAAATTGAAGTATGGAGCTCGGTTAGACTTTTGGATTATTAGTTTGTCGGAACCTTATTGGGAAATAGTTTTAAACTCAACAACCTCTAAGTTCCACCATTCTATGGTCAAGACTTCTCAATAATCCAGATCCAAACAAGTCTACAAACGCAAACTCTAATGACTATGCATCTTTCCTTGTATTGTGTAAGTGATATGTAGCTCCCCAGTTCAGAAATGACAAATAAACAACCTCCCTCAACAAGGTAACTCCATTTCCTCAGTCTAGAAGCTCTTTCCTCGAGGAGCAGGGTATTCCCTTCTAAGTTCAAGTGCAATCGGCTCAAGAATAGGGGAAAGAACAGAATGGATCGTGGCTAGTGTAGCCACGTATCCCTATGAGATCAACCAGTGTATTTACGTCTCCCGCTGTAAGTTTCATGAGATGAGAAGGTGTAATACATAAGATCTGCTTTATTTACTATATACACTCCGACAGGAATTTCATTTTCAATCAGGTCTGTCCACTTTTTTGGAGTTTTTCTTGATTTTTCACACTTTTTTGTGTGTGCATATGTACAACATATCAACATGGTGCAGCATATGCATAAGAACTTTTTCTTCTTGATCCAGTAGCCTATCCCTATTTAGAAGTATTATTGCAACCCACAACTCCTGTCTTTAGACCTCAACACCGCTAGACCAAGTTGAGGTGTGCATCCCTCCCTAGAGGAATACGAGAGGTTTTGCCTAGAAGTACTACCCACTTATGCTACCCTAAGCCATGTATATACTACATGGTGCAGCATATACATAAGGACTTTTTCTCTTGAGCCAATAGACTATCCCTCTTTTGAAGCATTATTGCAACCCACAACTACTATGTTTAGACCCTAACACCGCTAGACGAAGTTGAGGTGTGCATCCCTCCCTAAAGGAATACGAGAGGTTCCTCCTAGAAGTACTACCCTTGTATGCTACCCTAAGCCATGCATATACTACATGGTGAAGCATATACATAAGGACTTTTTCTTCTTGAGCCAGTAGACTATCCCTCTTTTGAAGCATTATTGCAACCCACAACTCCTATCTTTTGACCTCAACATCGCCAGACCAAGTTGAGGAGCACATCCCTCCCTAAAGGAAAACGGGAGGTTCTACCTAAAAGTACTTCCTTCTTATGCTACCCTAAGCCAAAGGATTCTACCTGTTTACCACCTCATCCTAGTGGAGCAATTTGTAGGGTGCTGGTCAAATTAAAGCCATTGACTCTGAGAGTCATGTGTGTGTTGTTAAGTGTTCTACTTAGGCTCATCAAGATGACATGTGAACATAGCTTAGTGGACTCAAAGAACTAAGTCACTAATGGACCTGAAAAGTCTTAACCCCAAATCCAATAAGGTTCCTCTGAATGTTAGGTCGATTAAGGTCTTACCCAAGTTCTATTTTCCTATTTAATTCCAAACTAGTTTAAATGTCAACTATGATTCAGAAGAATATATAAGAATATGTACAAAAGCTATTTTTTGCAATTTTCAGATCATGCAAATTTTAATGAAAAATATTTGAATGCAAAAAGGGGGAAAAGTTTTGCAAAGTAGTTACAAACATTTACACACAAATTTTTTCAAATTTTTATTTCTAAAATATTTTTCAAAAATTTTGTACTATATACATAGTTTTGATACCCAAATATTTTCAAGAATATTACAATTAAAACATTTTACAAACATTTATACAAAAATAGTTTTTTTACAAATAGACTATTTATAAACATGCATGTGCAAGAAAGAATTTTATATGTAAGAAAAAAAATTTAAAATTTTGTGATTTTTAGCTTGTAGTTCCTAGCCATTTTATTTATTAGCATACTCACACAAAGTACGAGTTATGGCTAAAGTATATATACAATATATATATATATATATGACACCCCCTTATTCTTAGCTCAAACGACGTCCTCAGATTGATCAGAAGGTGATGAAGAAGACATGACTCGCGTTGAGTGTTGGAAAGTGAAAAGAAAGGGTATAGTACAACTACAAATAAAAGAATATAATGAATAGAGATCGATGATCCCCCTATACTTAGGATCAAATAATACTAAGTATAGAAGTCTGTACACAAAGGGAAAATCGAGGGTTATAATGTACAGGGTCTACCTCCCCTATACTTAGGGTAAAATATCCCCAAGTATAGGCAGCAAAATAGTGGTAAAAAGAATCAAGAGAATAGTAAAAAATATGACACCCCCCTATATTTAAGTTAGAGCACACCATAAGTATAGCATAATCACAAGATTGGGATGAGGTGTTAGACTAAAGAATGAATGATATGGACATCTGGATCTATACAGTTGCGGAAGAGAAGTGATAATCAGGCATGAGATGAAAATTATGTGAGTCAAAGACCATATCTCATGCAAAATGAATAGAAGCAATGTCAATGATCAGTGGATCATGATTTAGATATGGTTTCAGGTGCTGACTGTTAACTTAAAAGGTGGAATCAGATGATATCTCGGATATATCAATGCTACCATTGTCGTGCACCTTTCCAACCAAGTACGATCCTTTCCACTTACTTTGCAACTTCCCTGGAAATAGTCTCAACCTAGCATCGAATAACCATGCATTCTGGTTCATCTCAAACTGCTTATGGCTGATATGAGAATCATGCAAAATCTTTACTCTCTCCTTATACTGTAGGCTACTCAAAAAAGTCTATATCTCTAAGTTCCTTCAGGGCTACCAACTTTTCCTTCCTCTGATCTCCTGTACTCCTTGGATCTAATAGTAACTAAGTAACTGCCCATAGTGACTTATGCATTATCTCCACAGGTAAATGGCATGGCTTGCCATAAACGAGATGAAAGGGAGATGTACCCAGAGGTGTCTTGAAGGAAGTATGATAGTCCCATAAGATCGAGTCCAAAAGCCGTGACCAATCCTTTCAGTCTGGGCAGACGACCTTCTGCAATATAGTCTTGATTTCCATGTTCAATACTTTAGTAAGATCGTCGGTCTGAGGTTGATATGGAGTGGCATCTCGATCGTCTATGTTGAACCCGTTAGCAAGGGCCCTTACCTTATCTTTGATAAAGTGAGTCCCACGTCGGATATCAAAATTCTAGGAACCCCAAACTATGAAATGATAATCTTCCTCAAAAATCGGCAAACAGTTTTAGCATCTGCTATTTGGGCGGGGATGGCCTTGACCCAAAGACTCACATAATCCGCATCAAGCAGAATGTACTTCAATCACTGACTCTTAGGGAATGGACCCATGAAATCAATGCTCCATGCATAAAAAACCTCACAGAAGTGAATGGGATGCATCGTCATCGTCACGCTGTTCACAAGTGTTCATTCTCTGGCAGTCAGTACAACTCTTCATGAATTCATCAAAATCCTTAAAGAGGGTGGGACACCATAGGTCAGACTGGAGTACTTTTTGTGTTGTCCTCATCGCAGAATGATGTCCTCCTGCCTAAAGCTTGTTTTAGTATGTGAGGACGCTATGGTGCTCCTCCTGAGGATTGCACCGATGCCAGATGTTATCCGCTCCTTCTTGATAAAATATGGCATCCTCCCAATGGTACCACTTGGCCTCCGCAAGGAAAGTCTCAAGTCGTTTTCTAGGCCAAAGTTGTGGAACTTTCTTGGTGACAAGATAGTTCACAATGTCAACGTACCATGGATGTGAGGTAATAGCAAGGATCGAATCATCTAGGAAGGTCTCTGTAATAGGTGCCATTTGCTCTGAATCCTCAAGATTCTCTAATCGGGAGAGGTGATCTGCCACCACATTCTTGACTCCAGGATTTTCCTTAATCTCAATATCAAACTCCTAGAGTAGAAGGATCCATCCTGTCAATCTATCTTTGGCATCCTTCTTTGATGTGAGGTACCTGATGGCAGTTTGATCCGTAAAAATCATTACTCTGGATCCGAGAATATAAGATCGGTATTTGTCCAAGGCAAAGACTACGGCTAACATCTCCTTCTCTGTGATAGTGTAGTTCCATTGGGCAACATCCAAAGTATGGCTAGCGTAGTGAATGGCATAAGGTAGTCCATACCTCCTCTGTCCTAGCACAACCCCTATGGCAAAATCAGAGGCATCCGCCATGATCTCAAATGAGAGAGACCAACCAGGCGGTTGAAGGACAGGAGCCTCAACAACTAATCCCTTGAGAGTCTTGAATGATGGTAGACACTTATCATCTACAATGAACTCAGTGTCGTTCATCAATAGATCAGTAAGCGGTCGGGAAATCCGACTAAAATCCTGAATGAATCGTCGGTAGAAACCAACATGCACCAGAAAGACCGCAACTGTCGAAAATTGGATGGTGGATTGAGTTTCCTAATGATATCCACCTTGGCTGGATCACCCTCCATGCCCTGTTGGAGATGATATGGCCAAGCACCATCCCATGAGTCACCATGAAGTGACTCTTCTCCCAAGATAATAAAATATGGACCTCAATACAAGGTTGAAGTACGCGGTCTTGATAGTCAAGACAAGCATCAAACCCACTGCTATAGACTTAGAAATCATCAAAGAAGACCTCTAACCAATCACCCCCCATATCCAAAAAGATGGACAACATGCACTTTTAAAATGTCGCTGAGGCATTACATAGACCAAAGGACATCCATCTGAAAGCATATGTCCAAATGGACAGGTGAATGTTTTTTTCTACTGGTCTTTGGGCGCTATGGACCCTTGGTTATAACCGAAATACCCATCAAGCAAGCAGTAATAACTCTTCTCAGCTAGCCTCTCGATAATCTGATCAATAAATGGCAACGAGAAATGATCCTTCTTGGTGGCCTGATTCAATCGTCTGTAGTACATACAGACCATCCAAGGAGTTTGTACCTGGGTAGCTATCTCCTCTCCAGACTCGCTCATAACTATAGTGATGCCCATCTTCTAGGGAACCACATGTAATGGACTTAACCCACTTGCAGTCATAGATGGGATATATAAAATCAGCACTCCACCATTTTGATATCTCTTTCAATACCACATCTCGGAGATTCAGGTTCAGTTGTTGTTGGAACTCACGCAATGGCTTGGCATCCTTTTCGAGATAAATATGGTGGGAGCACAGGCACTGGACTTATTCCTTAGAGATCACCTACGCTCCAACCAATCACCTTGTGGTTTCTTTCAATAACCTCCATGATGAATCTCCATTTCGTCACCTTTATTCTATCATTTTGGCCTTAAAAACCCCAGTAAATGCATGTAAATAGCATCAATTTGTACATAATAGCATCTATTATTTATTATATTTATTATACATAAAATAAGGTTTTTAATGCCTATATGATAGAATAAAGGGAAGAAAAGAAAAAGGAATAAAATATTGCAAATATTTTATGACCCTAAAGCCCCGAGACCAAGGCCAGCAGGGAATTGGTCGACAAGGAATAAAGTAGGGAGAGATAAGGGCTAGTATATAATAAATACCTCATTTATTTATTCATTTATTTATGCATTTTTGACACCTATTTTGTATATAATTATTCATTCATCAAATAAAGAAACTCTGTACATGAAAGTTGTAGATAATAATGTAAACAAAAATACAAAATTGAGTTTGTGTAAAAATAATACTTAGTGTACATTTTATACCCAGAATAAAAAGCCAAAATCTCAACTTCCCAGACCCATATATTGCAAGTAAAAACTCAAAATCAACCAAAATCACCAATATAGCTTTCCAAGAACTATTTAATAAAATTGGTTTCATAATTTTTGGAGTCCATCTGTGAAAGTTAGGTTTTTGGCCCTCATTGTACAGTCTGCCTGATTAAAATATTAAATTTATTCAGTATTCATTATTTGTACAAAAGTATATTTTTAGAAATTTGTAAATAATGTATACAATACATGTACATATTAAGATTAAAAGAAAACCAAAAAGAATTTGTAAAATAAAATAAGCTTATGAAATACATAGGCATAATACCAATGATTGAGTATGTACATAAATAAATGGGGATTTAATTATTTTATTCTTTATTCATCTATATTTTTTATAATATTGTAAATATTACATATAACTTATTAAAAATACAAATTCAAAATAAAAACAAATAAAATATATTAAATAAATAAAGTATATATAATATATAGGTAAAATACCTATAAGTATAACTACATATACCTATACCTATTTATTTAAAAATGTAAATAAACTCATAAAAATTAAATAAAAATATATTTATACTCATAAAAAGAAGTTATAAATTTATAAAATAAGAAAATAACATAATAAAATAAAATTAAATAAAATAAAATTAAATACATGTAAATACACGTATAAACACATAATTAAAATAAACCCATAATAAAATTCATCAAAAAAAATAAATAAAAATCATAAATAAATACTACATTAATTAACAAACATTTTTTATTTTATAAATAAAATCTAATTAAATCATTTATTACGTATAATAAATAAGCCAAGATCTAGCCGACGTGGACCAATCAGAGGCCAGGGAAGGTTGACCTCCGGTCAACTCCCCCCTGCGCCTCTGACTCCCGTCAGAATTGTCCATTCCCCCGATTTCCTCCATTTTTCCCGCTCGATCGGTCGCTCCTTCGACAACCATTACTTCACGAGATTTAAGCCCCGATCATTGTACATTCGCACCGTCCACTTAGATTGCGTGTACATAGCTCAGATCCTTCGAGATTCGCCAGTCAAATAAGGGTGCTACCTTGTTCATAAATAAAGAATCTCCGCCATTTCTCCAAGTTTGGGCAGCCTCTCCCCATTTTCTTCCTTGCATACGGTCCTGGATGTGCTCCTCGTGACAGGAGGACACCGCCGGCACCTTGAATCGGCTGGAGATGGTGGTGGTTGCACCCACGGCGGCGCTCCGGCAGTCGTCCTGCTACTTGGCCATCCAGCCAAGTCGAGCTATGCATTTACGTTTCTTAGGTAGGTTTTCATTCCCGCATTTCATTTCTGTCTTTGATTTCGCATTTAGATCATTAGATTAGCTTAGATTAGGAAATTCGAAGTTCGCCGGAGCTCTCCATTGTACCCCCACTGGTTTTCCGACACGTTTTCACCATCATTCTGCCCCCTCCGCTTTCTCCACCCCCAGACCACTCAAACCCAACCGGATCCCTTCTGGATCCGCGAACCGAAGCTTCATGTCCTCCGCTCGCCAGAAGCTTCGCCACCTCGCCCATTTTTCGTGCTAACAGCTTCAATTCCAGGTCGAGGGTGGCGACCTCAAGCCATGTACTCTTTCTGTGCTGGTTTAGTGCTCCAAGAAGCGCCAAGAGACGCATCACAAGCCGGCGGAGGTACCTGGAGCCCCATTTCTTCTCTGAGCTCCTAGCGGTGCTCCAGTGATCCTCTCGCCGATCCAAGACCTCCAGCATGTAAAGCAACCTTCCAGGAAGCTTTTGGGACCTTCAGGAGCGGCAAAGACCGGTGGTGGCGCGAGGTCTGGTCGGAAGAGGCTCGCCCCGGCGAGCCTGCTTCCCTGTTCTTCCAGGCAAACTCCCCGCCGTTGGATGAAGACTAAGGCCCAGATTGAAGACCAGTCGTCGGATCACGTACGCCTCAGCCGTCCGATCATCCAGGATGATCTAATCCTAGCCGTGGATCCGCGAACCGTCATTGGCTCACTTGGAGGTGCCACGTGTTTAAGTCACGCCTCTCCGCCGTTGGATGAAGTGCCTGTTGGGGGTAAATTTCACATGTACCACCGCCTTTTATTTTATTTAATGTTTAATTCTGTAAATAAAATGTCACGTTTTAAAATAATTGTAAATTTTGCAGAAGGCCCCCTGTAGTTTATATATTTGCATTTTGCTCCTCCTGTGCCTCACGTGCAGTCCCACGTGAGGCGCGTGAAAATTACACTATACTCCTGGCGGTTTTTGTTAATTGTAAAACAGCCCCAAAAACGTAAATAAATGTTTATTTTTGTATCATTTTTGCACTTATGCCCCCTGGAAAGTATTTTATTTGCAAAAATGCCCCTGCCAGGCTGTTTAATTTTTGTGTCTTTTATGTATTTATTAAAAATATCTAGGTTGCTCCTAAAATTCCAGACAAATTAGGATAAATGCTTCATGTAATGTTCTTTCACGCCCATATTTTATTTTACATTTTTTTGCATTTATCCTAATTATGAAAAATTCAAAAGGAGCCCTTTTTTTACTGTTTAAATTAGAAAATACAAAAAAAATATAAAATGTTTTTCAAAAATTCCAAAAATATCATATACGGTATATATATATATATATATATATTGAGTCCAGAAAATCAAAAACCCTAAAAATAGAAAAAGAAAATATAAAAATTTCAAGAAGCTCTAAAATTCTAAAAAAAGAGAAAAACCCTTCAAAAATACCAAAGAAATATGTTTTCCTATTTTATAATTATCTATATATTATTATTATTAATGTATTAAAAGTAATTTGGGTAATTTTGACACTTATTATATAATTTTAAAACCCAAATTAATTTCGGCCTATTTAATTAGTCCCATATTAGGGACATTTTTGGAATTAAAAATACATAAAAATTAGCAAAATTCCAGAAAAATAGAAAAAAAATTAGAAAAATATAAAAAACCTAAAAAAATGATATTTAATATATTTTGAATATATATCGATATGTATCCATATACTACTTCAGCCTCTTCTCTTATATATATCTATATATATATATATTATAATTCAAAATATAAAAAGAAAATAAAAAATACAAAATGTAAAAACTAAATAAAAATCATAAAACCAAAAATAAAATAAAAAATATATATATAATTAAAAACCCACAAAAACAATAAGAATTGGACATGATTATTGAATTGAATAATTGCACAATCATTTTCACCATACAACCTTTTGCCTCCCAGTGTTCGACCTCTACTTGTGCTTACACCTATATACACTTGCATGTAGAGTTATAATAAATTTTAACTCCACATTTTTGGATATTCATTGCATGCATTTATTGTGGGTTAATTGTTGTTTTATTCCGATTTTGTGTGGTCGCCTCAGCGACTGAGTTCCCCCTTGTGAGGAACTTAAGACCACCGATTTCCAGAGTAAACAAATGGCACCGTTGTCGGGGAGGCAACGGATTTTGTATGGTAGTTTCTTTATTTATTTAATTCTTTGTTTATGTCCTCTATTCATTTATTTATTTGATTATTGATTGATATTGTTGTTACTGTTCTGACCCGTCTCTTTTATTTGTATTTGATGCGAGGGACCGCCAAGCGAAGGAGGAATTCCTAAGAATTCCTATGCACCCGAGTGAGGCGGAGTTGGCTCCTCTACACCAGCCAATAGGAGAGAGCATCAAAGATAGATGGAGGAGAATTTTGGATGGCAGTCTCATTTTTGCATTTTATTTTATTATGTATATTAATGTGAGAGAGTGACACTTGACATGTAATAATACAGGACTCTCAGACACTCAGACTTCCCGAGGTCCAGTGCCCGAGGGATTGTTCCCTTGGGGGCCTCGACGGTTTTGACGTTTATTTTATTTTATTTTATTTTCATTATTTTGTATAAATGAGCCCTAGCTTAGGAATTCCTTGCTGATAGATTAAGGTCCAAACACCCTAATATATTTGCATGTACCTAAAGTGCGTTTCGGATCTAGTCAAATCTAAACAGTCGGCTCATTTATCTCTTAACCCTTATGCCGTGAGCGAGCCCCATCAAGCGCTACTCCTGAACTCGAGTGTGTCGAGAAGAGGAGGGGTGAGCCAAGACCAGACTCTTAGGTTAAGGATAAGTGACCGACTTGTGGTGCTTCACGATAATAGCAGTTACTATCCTAGGGAGATTTCTTCGGCTTGCATTTGCATTTAGCATAGGTTTCAATTCTGTTCTGCATCCCGCATGGAGAGAGCTGGGAAGCATTGTAAGTATTCTTACTTAGCATGCATCATCGATTTCCGACATGCATAGCTTTTCCGACCTTCTCCCTCTGTTTTTGCTACTTAGGATGCTTAATGGAAAATGGAACCTCGATAGGCACGTGCATTGAAAATACCCAAAAAAGTGATAACCTAAATAAAATTGGGACTGCTAACTCTCTTGGACCTAAAAATAAAACGTAATGGATTCCTTGTCTTGGGGAGAGCAACCCCCTCATTGTATACGTTTTAAATTGCTTACGTACACACTAAGGAGTAGAGCCCAAATCCCATCAAGCCTCCTAAGTGTTTGTACAACTCTGTAATTCTCACCTGACTCTAAAACCAAAAAGATAAATGACCGTCATCTGGCGGTCTTCATTGTGTCGAGTAGGTGAATCGGGGGTTTGCCTTGTGTATTGAATGTGACTTGGAGTCCGTTGTGCTTCTCACCCATTATTAGAGTAGTCGGTCCCATCATGTGAGTCATCCATTTTTCATCTTTGAGTTTCTCTACCTCTCTTATGCATATACCTCTTCATTTGCATTGAGTCGTGATATTGGCGCTTGAGCTCAATCGTTTCTTCGCCAAGTCCATTCGTTCCCGACATCTTCTTCACCATCTTCTTCGTATCCACTGTAGCATCCCCATTTTCTCCGGTTCGAAGAGAGCCTACTCTTCGAACCACCATTTTGACGGTGTGGAACACCCAATTTTGTCTGTGTCTCGATCTTCTCGCCCACCCTCCTCGTTCCCTCTGTGTCACCCTTCTGGCTCCCATGGTATTGGCACGCACGCTCAATCAGCTTCTCCACCCCGTTGTGTTCCCTGCTTATCCATCTTCTTCGTGTACCCCGTATCACCCCTCCCTTTACCCGGAAATGCTGTGCAGAATGATGAGGCCCGCATCGAGGATTATGTATACAGATTATTTGCGTAAGACGGGCCATTGATGTTGAGTATGCTGAGCGTGATTTGGTGAGTTTGACTTTGAATACATGCATCTGGGCTTCTTGAGGATTTTTGATGAGGCATAAAGCATAGGTGTGATGCATTGTTGAGGAATTTTAGTTCTCGCACACCTGGTTAAGGATGTGGTATGATGCGATGATTTGATGAAGATGTCATGAGTATTGATTGTTCTATCTATCTTAAGGTTCCACCCATCTTGATTTTGAGGATTGATTGATTATTCTGATTTGGACTTCCTGATAAGGTGTGCGGATCCTGCATAATCTCTCATCTTCCTGTTTGATCCATCCTTGATCTCCTGACTCTCTACTCCACCCTGGCACTGAGAGGATTTCTGACTATTTTTCGTGTCATCTCAGTTGATTAGATTGACCCGAGGGATGTTTTATGTTTGGCCTGATGATTTTCTCCCTCACATGATCTTATGCCCTCTTGTTGATTGATGGATTCACATTATTTCGAGGACCTGAGATTCTATGCCAGCATTCCCATGACCTTCACTGATCTAGATCGCATTCATCCCCGAGGACTATCTGCGGGATGATGCGATAATTTCTAGGACTACGGTTTCACACACTGCTTGGGTCGCCATGATGACGGGACCCAGAACCGAGTCAGACAATATGCTCGATTGGCCTCACCCTGTGATTGTGTACCCGACATGTCGGTACCCGAGGCCAACTGTCTGATTGCTCTCCTTGACGGTCCTCGCAAGGACGAGCCTTGATATTCCTATTGCTCAATGCCTAGTTCAAAGCTCTCTGAGGGTTATATGCGAGAGGCTATGACACATTTTAGCTCTCTTGGTCTCTTCTGCGGGTAGACGGTCTGCCGTCTACCGAGGCCATATTTTCTGCGGATTCGTTTGATGGATCCGCCTCCTTTGATCCCTACTCTCTCCTTGACGACCCTCGCAAGCACAAGTTGTACTCTGATTATTCACTGTGTAGCTCACATCACTTCCCGAGGACTCTCTGCGGAAGGACGTGACACTTTCTTTACGATCAGCTTCACTCATTTCTGGTGCCTCTTGTCTGTTGGAGCACGAAGCCGATTCGTCTGATGTGTGCACTCGGTCTCCCTTTCTGATTATGCGCCTAATCTGTTGGGGCATGAGACCGACTTTCTTAGACTCCTTTGAGTCCGCTCTCCTTGACGATCCTCGCAAGGATGAGATCTGTTCTGATTATTCCTTGACTAGATCGTAGCTCCCCGAGGGTTATCTGCGGGAGACTACGACACATTTCCGATCTAATTGGTCTCCTCTGTTGGTAGCCGACGTGTCGACTACTGAGGCCACTATGTGGGTCCGTCTGATGGATCCGGCTCCTTTGAGCCTTCTCTTACCTTGACGACCCTCGCAAGGTAGAGACACGGTCCGAGACGTCACTGCTTAGATTGCATTACTCCCCGAGGACTATCTGCGGGAGAATGTAACATTCTCTTTAAGCTCGGTTTCCCCTGCTGACTGTGTCTCCGATCTGCGAAGCACGAAACCGAGTCGTTCGATATATTTGATTTTGGTCCCATCCTGAGTTGCATATCTGATCTGTAGATCACGGGACCCATCTGATTAGACTCCTTTGAGTCCTCACAAGGCAGCACGTTCCCCGAGGGTTATCTGCGGGACGCTGCCACAATTTCTTAATTATCTGGTCTCTTCTGCCGGTAGCCGATATGTCGACTACCGAGACTGATACTGATGATCCGTCTGATGGATCACTGACGCCTTTGCCTCCGCTCGCCTTGAGGACCCTCGTAAGGTCGAGTCTTCTTCTGATTATTCGACGATTAGCATGTACTACTCTCCGAGGGTTATCTGCGAGAGGGTACATCATTTTCTAGGTACTCGGTTTCATTTCTGGTGTCTCCTATCTGTTGGAGCACGAAGCCAAGTCTTCTGAGTTGTGTACTTGGTCCCCTCTCTGATTGTGTATCCGATCTGTAGATCACGGGACCAAGTCTTCTGATTATGGTCTGATCCCTGGCTCCTTTGAGCCTGTTCACCTTGATGACCCTCGCAGGGTTGAGCCATGACTTACGGTATTCGGTATGTCTCCTGTGATCTTCCGACCTCATGACCACCGACTACCACGATGTCTCTGGTTCTTTACCTTTCCATATCTTATTAAGACTCTGATTGATCGGAGGAGTCTGTATTGTTCCTTCTTCCTCCCGGTCGTACAGTATCGGCTTTGTTCCCTCATACTGACCCTATGAGCCGATTAACTGCTTCATGCTACCGCATCTGATATCTTTACTTTCTGATCTATTTGTCATCGGTAGCCGACACCCACCTGACTGCATATCCGGGTGTCTTTTCAATGTCTGAGTGCGTCACCGTTCTCACAGGGAGACGATGCCGCAAGTACGGTATTCAATTGTCAGATACCGTCATGTAATTCACCAGTTCTTTACCGCTTGTATATATGTGTCTTTTGTGCATTCTTTCTTCCGTATATTTTGTGTGCCCCAGATCTATCGCCATATCTTTGTGTCTGCACTTAGGACATACCTTGTCCTAAGTATAGGGGGTACACACCACGTTGTTCTTTCGTCGTTCGGTTTCGTCACTCCTATTGTTGCCTATACTTAGGGATACCTCACCCTAAGTATAGGGGGAGTGATGCGTATATTCTCCACGACCTTTTCAAATATCTGTATATATCTCTCTTTTCCTCTTTTCTTCTTTTCCTTTTCTATCTTCTGTATCTAAATAAAAGGTGTCGCCCCTTGGTGTTTGTTTATTGTACTTAGGACGTACTTTGTCCTATGTATTGGGGGGTGCACCCCTGATTTGTTAAATCTTTGATATGTCTATTACAACCCTTGACCCTCCCTGCTTTGTGTACAGTCTGCTATACTTAGGATTACTTGATCCTAAGTATAGGGGGGACGGTCAACTTCTATTTCCTTCATTTCTTATTTCAATATTCTTTAGACTTGTCTATACTCAGTACGAGTTATGTCTTCTCTTTTCTTTTCCGATCTATGAGGACATAGCTCAAGCAACGTATAGGGGGGTCGTATATACTATGTATATACTTCATCCATAACTCGTACTTTCGTATAATAAATATGTCTAAAAAGAAAATATAATTCATTAAAAATTAATTAATAATGCTTCTTATTCCTCGGATTCTTTTTGTATATACTGACTAATAAATCAGGTAAAAAAATATATTTTTGCAAAATGCTTTGAAAAATGGTGTGAACTGTTTGGAAAACTTTTTGTGAAATATTTTCAACCTTTGTAAAAATATTTTGATTGCAAAATTGTTCTATTTGTGTGAAATAAAGGATTTGAAAACCTATTTGCAAAAGATTTTGAAAAACGTTTGTAAAAATATTTTAAAAAAAAATGTATATAGTGTTGGTAAAATCTATGCAAAATAGATTTCAAATGTTTGTAAATATTTGCAAAAATTATTTTGTACTATAGTTTTCAAAATAATTTTCCAATAAATTTGAGGAATAAAAGCATCATAAAATAAAGAATAAAATAAGATACATAAAATTCTTTCTCAATTATATATACACCTAAATCAAATTACTTTGTTAAAACCTGTAAAGTCTTGTAAAATAAAGCGGCACGCCCGTGTAAATAGTTGTACATATTTTATACTTTGAGTGTCAAAATTGTTTTATTTGCAAAAATTCTTTGTGTAAAACTTTTCTCTTTGTTTTCAAATTCTTTGAGAAATTACATTATTCTTTGCATACTTGTAAATGGCATTTGCATAGCATTCATATTCTTTGATTGAGTATTGATGATTGAACTAGTCCAATAAAGTCGAAGATTGGAGCTTGGTTGGACCTTACTGCACCTAACTGCACTGGAACCTTATGGGAACTAGGTTTAAGGTACTTCAGGTCTATTCAGACATAATTCTTTGAGAAATCAGGGCTGGGTTCAAGTCACCTCAGTGGACTAACTAGAACTTTTCGAGACACACGTATAACTCTTGTCGGCCGTGACCTCACTTGGACACTTGCACCTTTCACTTGGCTCAACTCGGTTGGAGTGGTGAGGGGTTGGATTTGCCAGTCTGAGACGCACACGGGTGGAAACATTCGTCCTCATCTAGGAGGGAAGTGCACCCCAACCTGGTCCAATTTCAATGAAGTCGAATGACAGGAGAGTGTGGGTTGCAATAAAGCTTCAAAAGAGGGATAGTCTTCTGGCTCAAGAGGAAAAAGTCCTTATGTAAATGCTGCTGTAAATAGTATGTTGGAAAAAAAACTCCAAAAAAGTGGACAGGATTGAAAATAAAAAGAAAAGTGCCTGCCGGCGTATGTACATATGTTGTATAGAAAATAAGTGAGCTTGAGCATCAAAGTTACACCATGTGAGCCTGCAGCTGGATGACTTGACTACACTGGTCTTGTATCCCAGGATAGGTAGCTACACTGGCTACTGTCCATTCTCTTCTTCACCCCCTCCTCTTGAGTTGGATGCCACTTGAACTTAGAAGGGAATACCCCGTTCCTTGATGGTAGAGGGCTGGATTGGGGAATCATTGGGTTGTCATTCTGGATAAGTCAGTTCCTTTGTCATTTCAGTTGGGGAGAGCCACCATCACTTACACCGTACAAGTCAGCTTCATAGTCATAAGGGTTTGCGTATGATATAGGCTAGTTCTGACCTGGCTATTAAGGTAATTCGAACCGACTTCTGTGACTATCGAAGGCTGTTGTGTTTTAAATTTGGTTCCCAACTAGGTTCCACACATTTTCACACCAAGGTCTAACCTGAGCTCCAAACTTTGATTTTGTACAGATAAGTTTAATAATCATGATCAATTCAAGTTATTCTTTAAAATTCTTTATTTTTGCTTTTTATTTTCTTCTTATTCTTTATTCTTTTTGTACTTATTGCATAAGTACTTGCTAGGGACTAGCAAAGGCAAGTATAGGGGGGTGATGAATCTCTATTTCATCACCTTTATTCCATCATTTTGGCGTTAAAAACCCCAGCAAATGCATGTAAATAGCATCAATTTGTACATAATAGAATCTATTATGTATTATATTTATTATACATAAAATAAGGTTTTTAATGCCAATATGATAGAATAAAGGGAAGAAAAGAAAAAGGAATAAAATATTGCAAATATTTTATGACCCTAACCCCGAGACTAAGGCCAACAGGGAATTGGTCGACAAGGAATAAAGTAGGGGGAGATAAGGGCCAGTATACAATAAATACCTCATTTATTTATTCATTTATTTATGCATTTTTGACATCTATTTTGTATATAATTATTCATTCATCAAATAAAGAAACTCTGTACATGAAAGTTGTAGATAATATTGTAAACATAAATACAAAATTGAGTTTGTGTAAAAATAATACTCAGCGTACATTTTATACCCAGAATAAAAAGCTAAAATCTCAACTCCCCAAACCCATATCTTGCAAGTAAAAACTTAAAATCAACCAAAATCACTTTAATTGTATATAGCATTCCAATAACTATTTAATAAAATTGGTTTCATAATTTTTGGAGTCCATCTGTGAAAGTTAGGTTTTTGGCCCTCATTGTACAGTCTGCCTGATTAAAATATTAAATTTATTCAGTATTCATTATTTGTACAAAAGTATATTTTTACAAATTTGTAAATAATGTATACAATACATGTACATACTAAGATTAAAAGAAAATCAAAAAGAATTTGTAAAATAAAATAAGCTTATGAAACACATAGGTAAAATACCTATGATTGAGTATGTACATAAATAAAAGGGGATTTAATTATTTTATGCTTTATTCATCTATATTTTTATAATAATGTAAATATTACATATAACTTATTAAAAATACAGATTCAAAATAAAAACAAATAAAATATATTAAATAAATAAAGTATACATAATATATAGGTAAAATACCTATAAGTATAACTACATATACCTATACCTATTTATTTAAAAATGTAAATAAACTCATAAAAATTAAATAAAAATACATTTATACTCATAAAAAGAAGTTATAAATTTATAAAATAAGAAAATAACATAATAAAATAAAAATAAATTAAATAAAAATAAATACATGTAAATACACGTATAAACACATAATTAAAATAAACCCATAATAAAATTCATCAAAAAATTAAATAAAAATCATAAATAAATACTACATTAATTAACAAACATTTTTTATTTTATAAATAAAATCTAATTAAATCATTTATTATGTATAATAATTAAGCCAAGATTTGGCCGATGTGAACCAATCAGAGGCCAGGGAAGGTTGACCTCCGGTCAACTCCCCCCTGTGCCTCTGACTCCCGTCAGAACTGTCCATTCCCCCTATTTCCTCCAATTTTCCCGCTCGATCGGTCGCTCCTTCGACAACCATTACTTCACGAGATTTAAGCCCCGTTCATTGTACATTCGCGCCGTCCACTTAGATTGTGTGTACATAGCTCAGATCCTTCAAGATTCGCCAGTCAAATAAGGGTGCTACCTTGTTCATAAATAAAGAACCTCCACCATTTCTCCAAGTTTGGGCAGCCTATCCCCATTTTCTTCCTTGCATTCGATCCTGGATGTGCTCCTCGTGACAGGAGGACGCCGCCGGCACCTTGAATCGGCTGGAGATGGTGGTGGTTGCACCCACGGCGGTGCTCCGGCAGTCGTCCTGCTCCTTGGCCCTCCAGCCAAGTCGAGCTGCGCATTTACGTTTCTTAGGTAGGTTTTCATTCCCGCATTTCATTTATGTCTTTTATTTCGCATTTAGATCATTAGATTAGCTTAGATTAGGAAATTCGAAGTTCGCCGGAGCTCAGCTCTGGCGACTTCTCCACCGTACCCCCGCTGGTTTTCCGACACGTTTTCACCATCATTCTGCCCCCCTCCGCTTTCTCCACCTCCAGACCACTCAAACCCAATCGGATCCCTACTGGATCCGCGAACCGAAGCTTCGTCTCCTCCGCTCGCCGGAAGCTTCGCCACCTCGCCCATTTTTCGTGCTAACATCTTCAATTCCAGGTCGAGGGTGACGACCTCGAGCCATGTAGTCTTTCTGTGCAGGTTTAGTGCGCCAAGAAGCGCCAGGAGATGCATCACAAGCCGGCGGAGGTACCTGGAGCCCCATTTCTTCTCCGAGCGCCTAGCGGCGCTCCCGTGTACCTCTCGCCGATCCAAGAACTCCAGCATGTAAAGAAACATTCCAGGAAGCTTTTGGGACCTTCAGGAGCAGTAAAGACCAGCGGTGGTGCGAGGTCTGGTCGGAGGAAGCTCGCCCCGGTGAGCCTGCTTCCCTGTTCTTCCACGCAAACTCCCCGCCGTTGGATGAAGACGAAGGCCCAGATTGAAGACCAGCCGTCGGATCACGTACGCCTCAGCCGTCCGATCAGCTAGGATGATCTAATCATAGCCGTGGATCTGCGAACCGTCATCGGTTCACTTGGAGGTGCCACGTGTTTAAGTCACGCCTCTCCGCCGTTGGATGAAGCGCCTGTTAGGGGTAAATTTCACATGTACCCCCGCCTTTTATTTTATTTAATGTTTAATTATGTAAATAAAATGTCACGTTTTAAAATAATTGTAAATTTTGCAGAAGGCCCCCTGTAGCTTATATATTTGCATTTTGGTCCTTCCGCGCCTCACGTGCAGTCCCACGTGAGGCGCGTGAAAATTGCAATATACCCCTGGCGGTTTTTGTTAATTGTAAAATAACCCCAAAACGTAAATAAATGTTTATTTCTGTAGAATTTTTGCACATATGCCCCTGGAAATTATTTTATTTGCAAAAATGCCCCTGTCGGGCTGTTTAATTTTTGTGTCTTTTATGTATTTATTAAAATATCTAGGTTGCTCCTCGAATTCCAGACAAATTAGGATAAATGCTTCATGTAATGTTCTTTCACGCCCATATTTTATTTTACATTTTTTGCATTTATCCGAATTATTAAAAATTCAAAAGGAGCCCTTTTGTATTGTTTAAATCAGAAAATACAATAAAATTATAAAATGTTTTTGAAAATTTCCAAAAATATCATATACGGTATATTTATATATATATATTGAGTCCAGAAAATGAAAAACCCTAAAAATAGAAAAAGAAAATATAAAAATTTCAAGAAGCTCCAAAATCCTAAAAAAAGAGAAAAACCTTTCAAAAATACCAAAAAAATAGGTTTTCCTATTTTATAATTATCTATATATTATTATTAATGTATTAAAAGTAATTTGGGTAATTTTTACACTTATTATATAATTTTAAAACCCAAATTAATTTCAGCCTATTTAATTAGTCCCATATTAGGCACATTTTTGGAATTAAAAATACATAAAAATTAGCAAAATTCCAGAAAAATAACAAAAAATTATAAAAATCTAAAAAGCCTAAAAATGTTATATTTAATATATTTTGAATATATATCTATATGTATCCATATACTACTTCTCCCTCTTCTCTTATATATATCTATAAATATATATATATATATCTATATTATATAATTCAAAATAAAAAAAGAAAATACAAAAATACAAAATGTAAAAACTAAATAAAATAATAAAACCAAAAATAAAATAAAATAATATATAAAATTAAAAACCCACAAAAACAATAAGAATTGGACATGATCATTGAATTGAATAATTGCACAATCATTTTCACCATACAACCTTTCGCCTCCCAGTGTTCGACCTCTACTTGTGTTTACACCTATACACACTTGCATGTAGAGTTATAATAAATTTTAACTCCACATTTTTGGATATTCATTGCATACATTTATTGTGGGTTAATTGTTGTTTTATTCCGGATTTTGTGTGGTTGCCTCAGCGACTGAGTTCCCGCCTTGTGAGGAACTTAAGACCATCGATTTCCAGAGTAAAAACTCCATCAAACGAGATTCTTTCTTTCTAGTCAAATCCACTGAGATAATAACTGGGTACATCTCGGGCACACCCGTAAGGAATCTGTACTTCATCGACTGTGGCAAGGTCTTCAACTTTGGGCAACTGAGAGCTGGCGAATCTGGATTATGAAATGTCTGAGTGAAAGAAACCAAATTTGGATGGGAGAACTCTCGTTGTATGTTGAACTCTGACGAAGACAGCCCTACTAGTGTGTATGTAATCGGTGTTGGTGTAATCTAAATCCTAGTTGTCGGCTCTGTGGGAATCATACAAGGTAAAATATCATCAAATTCATCCCAATAAATGTCTAAATCCTAGGGATCTGAATCTGAATCATATGAAATATACTCTGCTTCGCTCTCCAAAGCACGATCCTCAGCCTCAAATGTGTCCTTTACTAAGAGTATGCTATCTGAATTCTCATATGCTGGAATGTATAACTCTGTAGTGTCTGAAGGTGTAACAAGAGCTCGTGAAATGGGGTCGGGACAAATTGCTTCATCATCTGTGATCACAAAATCACACTCCTGGTGGACATCTCGCACTGTGTTTGTCATCTATTCTGCATCACTGAACTGCTCAGAGAAAGTTGAATCTCATGCTCTGGTCTCATTGATCGTCTCTATTTGTACATGTTTGCCCTCAATGCAAAAGTATACCTTCCATCATGATCAGACATCGCCTTGACTATGGCCAAGAATGGACGTACAAGTATGATGTGAGTATCTGTCACAAATTTAGGGATCTCCATGTCCAGTGCAACAAAGTCCGCAGGGAATATCATGCCTTGAATTGTGATGACCACGTCCTTTGTCAACCCCTTTGACCTCATGATAGATCTATCAGCAAACTAAAGGACTGTCCTACTCTGTCAAGAGGTCCAAACTCAAATTGGTCGCGTAAGGCTTCAATAAGAAGTTTGATGGAATAGTCGATTTCTAATAGAGTCCCATCGAACTGCTGCTCATGAATATGGCATCTGATATATAGATCTCCTACATCAGGCCTCTTGGCTAGCAAACGGTTCTGGATAGTGAAGCACGTGGCATGAGCGAGCACATGGATCTCAACATTGTGGTTCCTTCTCTTTCTACGGATGGTGGTCTTCTCTCTCAAATTCTTTTGGAAGAGAGGGATATGGTCGAGTGCCTCCTGTAGAGTCAACTGAATTTGAAATACATCGATCATCTGTTAGCTGAACTCTAACTGTTGTGTATTTTTTGGATTTTCTTTTTCAATCCTCTTCGCTACGCGGAGTGTCTGGGATAAGGGGATAGCTGGACTCTCCTCAGATAGAGGGTCAGGAATAGGATCTTGTGTCTGTGAAGGAATAGTGTCCATACCAAGATCATCGTACAACATATATGGGCTCAAAGAAGATATAGAAACCTTTACTTTATTCATATTTTTGGTATTTTCCATTTTTCTGTTTTTTGTATTTTTCTATAGTTCTCTTAAGATACATGATGTAGCAACACAATTGAATGAAAAATGGTGGCATCAGCATCACCCACGGTGTCTGTCTTCACGACGTCAGCATCATGCTCTGGCTCAACATCAGGTGAAATGGTAGCATCAGTACCACCAACTACATCTGGAGAAATGGCAGCCTCATTATCGTTGGCTAGATCAACTTCCTTGGTGGTGTCAACACCACTATCATCAACATCATGAGCAGCATCAACACCGCTATCCTTCTCATCAGGAGCTCGTGGATCTCCATGTGGTCGTTGCTCAGATGAGGCACCGCCGGCTAGCATCCTACCCCTCCTATATGTCACAAAATCGACATCAAATATGTAAGAAGAGATATCACCCAAGCAGTCACTAGGAGTGGTAGTCTTTGTGAATTTTACCCTCTCAAATTTTTCTCTTCAGATTGTTCGAGTTAAGCTCAATTTGAGATGGCATGGCAGCCTTGCCCTTGATGATATCCATCATCTCTTGTCGGAACTTTTCCATTTCCCACTAGAAGGATGCTTGCTGATCTGAGAGTAGGTGGGCGAGATCGTCAAGGGTTGGGTTCTCGTAGATGGGTCCATGAGAACCGGACGAGTTGCCTTGTTGGACATGAGGTCGGCTCTGATGGTAATGGTGAGATGGATGTTGAGAATACTTTTGAGGTTTCTATTGCCTCCACTATGATCGTTGATGGTAGGGATGAGGACCTTGATGGTACTGATGGGATGGCTAGGAGTACCCGGGCTATTGCTGGTGATGTTGGCTGCTCTGTCCACCTAGAGCCAGAGGTTGTTGCTGGGATGCAATTTCTCTAGTTGACTACCTAAATCCGAGGTGACCATGATGGATCCCAGGATTCTACTGATCACACAAAATCCCGTTGACTTCGATCAACGTCTCCTGCTCCTAAGGGGACGGGGTAGGAACTGTCAAGGGCTGATCCGGATGATACACCACCATATGAGTGTCTTGAGATGGCAGTGGCTAAGAGTAGTGTTGCAATGGCTGAACTGGCTCTGCTTTAATATGGTGGACCTGGCGGTAGGTGGAAGGCTGGGAGGAGCTGATGCTGCAGTAATCAGCCCGTGACCTGAGATGAGGTTGTGGAGCCGTCTGTGGCTCTAGGAGACACATGATTTTGGTCTTCAAGTCACTAAGCATCTATGCCAATTGATCTATCAAGGTGAGGCCCTAGCACTACTTCTTCTCGATAATCTCGATGTGGTACAACTTCTCGTTGATAATCCCCATGTCAGCTGCCGAAGACTCTGCCTGTGTTGCTGCTACAAACGAAGTAGAAGGATGTGCATCAACTTGTGCTATCCTCTAATAGGACATATCCTATGCGAGGGGTTTCCCTTGTGTATAAACCCGATTGTGGGTCCTCCTAGTGTAGTTTTCTGCCAACTCCTCATAGATGACCCAGACTTAGTGCTCATCCTTGGCGAAATAAGACTCCCCAAATGAAGCATTGACAATCCCATATAGCTCTGTTGTAATCCCACAAAAGAAACTCTGGACTAGGTTGGGGTTGGAAATCTCATGGTGTGGACACCGGTCAATGAGGTCTCGAAATCAATCCCATGCCTCATGAAACTGCTCGTTGGGGAACATAGTGAAATTGTTGATCAAAGCTCTAGTTGTGTTGGTTTGATCGAGTGGATAGTACTTATTCAACGACTCGATCCGAAGCTGCTCCCATGTGATAATATATCTCCCCAAATGTTTCAACCAGTAGGCTGCTCTCTCGACCAAGGACAAATGGAAGGCCATCATATTGATATTGTCCTCATCCACGAATCTGTCGTGGATCGTGTTGCAGATCATTTCAAACTCCTAGAGGTGCAGATGCGACTCCTCGGTGGCTAGCTCATGGAACTTGGGAAGTAGCTGAATCGTCTGGGGGGCGAAGCTCGAAGTCGCCCAGAATCTCTGGAGGCTAGATCCAGTGGTGGGTAAGGGTAGCACCAGGGTTTTGCAACTGCATCATTATCTATACGAGTCTGGCTGGCTCCTGCAGATCCTATGGTAGTCCGTCTCCTCCTCCAGCTGCAGGTATTTCTCCACTGATTGGTCTTTGAGCCTCTCCTCTATCAGCTCACATATGTGCTAACTCTCAATGCACCTCTACCATGAATTCTCCCTGGTCTTGAATCTATCTGTGCATGGTATCCAGGGAGGCTAGAAGTGTGTTGTTAATGGTTACCTGATCAAGAACATATACCAAACCCTACAACTTCTCATCGGTGCATCCCTCACTACTGGCCATCTCTCGGGTCTCTACAAAGACAAAATAACCCAACTCAAGTGTCATCAACTGTATAAATAACTGTGCTAGACTCTTCTCTAGCACCTCAAGACTGGAATAAAGGTGCTCGAGGGGGAACATGATGGTATCGAACTTGGGTTCAGAGAGCAGGTCTGGGCTCTCCAAAACCTCCCTAGATGAATGAGGAGGAGTGCTCAAAAGCAGTGCTACCAATGGTAGCCTAAGGGACATCCTGCCCATCATCATGATGTGGGGATTAATGGGGATGAGATTTGAAATGCAACTAAGATAAGAAGTCAAACCCCAAATTCACCTACGCTAAAGGCTTGGTCATTAATCTTGTAGATTTTTATTTAGGTGATCAATTAACCTATAAGAGCGAATAAGCGAGTTGTTAAGAATCTGATGCTCCTAGTAGACTGGCCCAATCCCATAGTTAGTTTTTCCCAGCCAGTATGGATTGTGGGCAGTTTACTGGCTACCCGATCTATCCACTATGCTAAGGAAGTCCCAGACCCCTTACTAGCTACTTAGAGAAGTCCTCACTGGAAAACAACCAACCACAATATCTTGAAAGAAGTTTAGGTGTATCTCCATCCTAGGGTGCTCATCACTCTCTTGTTGCAAATAAATCAACCAATGGGGGGGACTCTCCTCAATACAAAGATTTCTGAATGAGGTGAATTTTAGGATCAAGTTTGCATTAGTAGTCCCAATTTTATTGTTTTCACTTTTTAAGTAATTTTAAGATAAAAATAATGCCTTACGATTTTTTCAATTTCCTTAGTTAGTTTTAGTCCAAAAATTGGGGGAGGAAGTCGAAAAAGTCGATGCACGATCAAACACAATTATGCATGCAAAGATAGAAATGCATACCTGTCTCCAGCACTCTGCATGTAGGGTGATCCACACATAAATTTAAAAACTGAAAGTAAGCTAACTATATGATGCAAGAGGAAATCGGTCTTAGACGAGTAACTTCTATTGATTATAAAGAACAATAGCTAGCTAATCAAATCGAGTCAGGTGTCCAATCTTGGGAGTCATTTGGTGGCCATTACAATGGGTCTTTCTAGCGTTGTATGTGACTCCTCATCGCATGTGGTCTAAATTTATTTAATCTAACTTTTTATTTATTTTTAGCTAGGTCTAATTACAATCTATAGGAACAGGAAAGCAATTAGGTGTTGGGCCTTAGCTAATTACGCCACAATCAATGAAAATCCTATGTCTAGGGGCCAAATCCACGAGAATCAAATAGAAAGTAAAGCGATCAAATCAAAACACAAGAAAACAATGGTGAGGTCCCCCGAATGCACCCGCACTCATTCAAACAAAGCCCGAAATTTTTAGGTGTCCATAATATAGTCCAAGCCCACAAATACTACAATAATAGTTTTTGCTAAAAAGAAAATATCTGTCTAATAAAACTACGTCCTCTTGCTCTTGTTCTCCTCCTCATGTGTTGTCTCCTCCAACGAAAAGCCGAAACATCCCTCAGGTTGTTCCTTCCACGAAAAGTGAAACAGGGAATATGTTAGAATCAATTTCATCAAATAGATACAAAAATAGACAAAAAGCAAAAAAAAAAACTACTAAGTCGTGCTCCCCGGTAATAGTGTCATTCTGAAGAGTGGCACACCAACTAGGGTTAAGTATCGAGAAATATCAAGGTTGTTGTGACGCTAATCTATGAGTCATGCTCAACAAGAAAAATATAAACCACTCAATCAAAATGTAAGCTGTTTCGCTATTTACCTAGTATAGCAACCAGGGTTGAACATAAGAAGCACGGAAATGTACAAAGTAGTCAAAATACAGAAGTGAAATGAAGTAATATTTTTAGTGGTTTTTAATTTTATGAATTTTTGTATTTTAAATTGAGTAGCAAAATCGACAAGTAAGGGAACAAAGAAATACACAAGTCTTTTTGTATTTTTCTTTATTTCTAAAAATACACAAAAATTAATATAAAAATATTTTTGGGTTTTTAATGTGTTAAAATGTGTTTGGTAATTTCCCAGGATTTTGCAGATGTTTTTGTGATTTTATAAAAATCAAACAGTGAATAAAACTATAAGTAGTACATAGCCAGGAATAAATTACAAGTTAAAATTACTTAAAATTCCCTAAAGTCTTGGGGAGTAATTTTATGACAAACTAGAATAAAATGCTACAAACATGAACTGAAATGAGATTTTTTTAATTTTCTTGAATTTTATATGATTTTAATAACTTTTGAGGTCTTTTGCGATATTTAGGGTTTTTATAAGGGATTTTTAAACAAACTTGCTATTGTAGACTCAACACACAAAAACACACTAACAGAAATTTTTCAGATTTTTTAAAATAATTTTCAAATTTCTATAAATTTTCTAAAATAGTCAGAACATTTTTTATGGGTTTTTTATTTTTTCAAAAATAATAAATTGTACAAATTAATCCACAAAAATTACACTAAATACTACACAACCACAGGAGTAAATAGTAGTTTTTAGAGACATTTATGATTAATTTGATATTTATTTATGTAAATAGGAGACAGGTAGTTTACATTGACCTATGTCCAATTAAAATAAAGCTCTGGGCCAGACAATAACATATATGGAAAGTATAAGGCCAAAGCTGCAAAATGCCAAGCAAATACGCGTGCATCACCTGAACTAATCCCACAGGGGTATAAGTGCAAATATTATAAATAAACAATCATTCCATAACAATAGAAAAGTTCAGACTATGTACAGCAAATAACTCAAATACCACGTGTAGATGCATGTGTGTTCAAATAAACAGGACTAGATAGAAAATGCGAAAAATATAGGGGCCTAAGTGATATCTACCACTTATTAAGGTGTTATTCAACGAACGAGGGATTTCCATTAATGGATGGATGGTCAAGATTGAGGGGTACCCCTTCGACGATGAAGCCCTCCGGTGCGATCCTCAGATGTATATAAAGGTACAAGCCCCCCTATTATCGGATGGTAGAGATTAGAACTAGGGGAGGCCTGGTAGTTGGAACGATGTCTAGAGGAACTTGGGGAGATCTTGTCTCCGACGGGTTTCTATCAGCAAATGTACGTGACCTAGGCATTGCAAGGAGATGCTCTGATGGGGGAAATGTTGCTGACATCTGTCTGTAGTTACGAGGGTGCTCAGTAGGGTCCGGGACAAAGGAGAAGGTACTAGAGAGGCGTGGGGTCCTGCAGTTGTTGTGTTATGATTGTTTGACCTTTAGATGAGGACCTCTTATGTAACAACCTACAGGAGAATGGGTGTTCTCGGAAATGATGCTCCGGTGAAGCGTTAATGCACAAGTATCATAGAAAATAGGGAGGGGTGGATGGTCTAGATCTCCGATGGGTGGGGGGTTCAACCTACTGCTCGAGCCCAACTTGATGGCATGAATCCAGGGAAAGGATGCGGAGCGTGATGCAGAAGCAGATGGGGGTTGTCTGAGGGCATGTGAGTGTCGGAACAAGGTGGCCAACATGCAATTGAAATGGTCATCGGAGTGAGGATGAAATGCGAACGAATGGATGATATAAGATAGAAATGAAGGTAAATGGGGTACCTAGGAATGTATGTTGGCACTTGGGATGGCGGATAGTGTCCACGGCAGTGATGGCCCCAATAGTCAGCGCGACCAAAGGCTGAAGACTCCTCACGGTGGAGCTAGACAGGAGCATCGCCGGACCTAGGGGTACTACGAGACAATTTCCACAATTACCCTCTCTCCCTCTCTCTGTCACTCTAAAAAGGAGAAGGTTGGTGTAACAGAGGTAGTGGATAAGCAAATGGTGGTAGAAAAAAGTGCTAGGTTCGAGAAGAGCGAGAGAAAACCCGCGAACCGAGGCGCGAATCAGAAGGGTAAAGGATGGACATGGATTAGGGATCCACATCCCTTAGTCGAGCCTTCTAATCGGGGGAGAAGGTACTAAGATTGGGTCAGGAAAAATAGGCAAAAATCAGTGCAAACCCGATTCGAAAGAAAAAGAGGAGGGGACCTGTTGACCGAGCTCAACATGGCTAATGTGGGCCAATCAGACCGGCGGAGGAAAAGGACAGAAAGTTAAAGCAAGATAATTAAATAATAAATGAATTGAAATGAAAAGTGTATAAAATAAAAAGTTTTCATTATTTTTTCAAGTATTTTTCTACGATTTTTAAGTATTTTTATTAAAAAAATTAGTGTATAGACAATATATGGTATTATATAGATGTATAAGATACCTATGTATTATGTACAAGTATTTTAATTTTATTAATTTTTTTAAAAAAATACTTTTTTTCTATTTTATTTACCTATAACATATTTTTAGGACTATAAATTAATTTTCATTTAATTTACATAAATTACTTAAAGGTGTATAATAAAAAGAGGATGTAATGTATATACATGTGTTTGTACAATGAATGGAGAATTTTATTTAATTTTTATACCTTTTCTAATTTTTATAGAAATAAATAGAAGGAAGTTAAAAGAATAATTTAATTTTAGTTTGTCCAAAATAAATGTATAATTAATAGGTACAAGTATAGGTAATATATACAAACACAGAGTGAACCCTATTTCTCTCTCTCTCTCTACTTATTTTATTTTGCGATCAGGTCAAGGCATGACCTTATCTTGGGGTTTGGATCACTATTTATTTATTTATTCTAGATACATCATTATTTTCTTTTCCTTTAATCTTTTATTTTTGCTAAAAATTCATGTTGAATATACAATATTAACTCAGGCATGCAATTTGCTTAGTTATTGTATTTACAAGAACTTACATGATGTTTTGCCAAGAAAAAAGAGTTGAAATAAAAGAATAAAGAGTGAGAATCACATATTCATAAAATAAGTTTTTGTATTTCTATAAATAGTAAAACAATTATAATAACTTACAAAAAATATATGTGATAAAATAAGATTCCAAGATCTTAATATAATTTTCCTATAATTTTTATATGTAAAATTGTGTTTTTAATAATTTAAATACCAACCAAAAATTAAATCAACAACACAATGGCCTATTTTTATGTTTTTGAGAAGTTACAGAGTATTTAATAAGACATTCATAAAATCCAGGGTCATACATACAATATTTGCATAATAAAGTACAATATCCGCTTGGTAGGGGTGTAAAGGCAAATAAAATGAATGATGGGTCTAATCATGCAATTTAATCAATAAAGTTTTATACTAATATTCAAAGTCCCAGGACCATATCAAGATAACCAAAGTTGGAGGGTTGTTTGCAAAATGTTTTAGCACGTCACATGTATGGGCATGTGAGGTAACTTGGCACTGGACTTGAGTGCAATAAAGAGAATGTTCGAGATCTTAAGTACATATATTACTGAACTTTAACATCTACAGATGAAAGTTTAAATATTAAAACACAAAAAGGTATGATGACAAGTCAAGACAATGGAGTGAGTAATGGGTGAAGTACGAGGGTGATCGAGGAGTCGGGAAACAATCGTGAATGCGAGAAATAGTTGACGCAACATAGAGCTTCGACGATCTTTTTTGTTATTTTAACATATAATGGACCAAATTAAGTGAAGTAAAAGATGAAACCATGTTACTGATTATGCTACAATCAAAAGTGTTAAGATAAAACAACTCACATGATCAGAGGACTTTAGAGGAGAGGAATCACTGGAGATGCTCTTACGATGGTTGAATCTCGATCTCTCCTCCCTCTCCTCACCTCTATTAACATGGAAACTCCTCCTGTCACAAGAGTTTCACTCCAAAAATGAATCTAGGGGCTACAATGGGTGGAAAAAATTAAAATTCAATTTTTTTTTAGAAGCGGTAGATATATACAAGTTGACTGGAGGATCCACTTTGCTTAGGGTTTTCACGCAAATAAAAGGTTGACAAGGGATGAGCTTCGATCCATGTGAAAGAACATAAAATGGGAAGAAGTTTCGTGCAGGAGTCAAGGGTAGAAGAGGCATGGACTGAGT
The DNA here is from genome assembly GCA_037367405.1 of Ottelia alismoides. NCBI lineage: Eukaryota > Viridiplantae > Streptophyta > Magnoliopsida > Alismatales > Hydrocharitaceae > Ottelia > Ottelia alismoides. The sequence continues at coordinate 182,650 of JAZKJV010003188.1, forward strand.
AGAAGAATAAGGTCAAGAAGAGGAAAAGGCATGGCGCGGACCCGTCCAAAGGGGGCTAGAGAGTAGATCAAGGTCAACTCTAGGCGCCACATGATTAGTCCACGTTAGTCACTAGAGGATAAAACAGAATAAAAAATATAAATAATTAGAAAATAAAATAGCAAATGATTTTATTAAAAAATGAAAACATAAAAGTTGTTTATTATTGTATGTACTGTTTTAGGTCGTTTTTGTTCATTTTATCAACTTTTTTATCATATGTTAATTTCTACAATTGTTCTTATTTGTAAATATACCAATGTTTTGTGTATTTTATTTTTTTTGTTTCAATATTTATTGATAATCTTTACATAATTTATATATTTATTGTATAATTAAATGCATATTTACATATTTTTAATTTATTTTTATAAATTTATTTATATACATAAATAAATATATGCATATACTTTGTAGGTATAGTATACCTATGTATTCTAATACATCATTTATTTGAATGTATTTTTAAAGGTTATATTTTGTATGTTTATTTCTAATGTATTTCAAATATTATATACAATCATTTAAAAATATAATAAAAGGCAAATAATATTTCTAATGTAATGAATAAAATAAATGAATAAAATATATTGATACGTAATACAATAGGACCCCAGAAAGCTAGCTTTTGCATCTTAAGTCCAATTTTAATGAAACGGCTTCATTAGCTAGATAAGTTAGTTTGAAATACAATGAAAGTGAGTTTGATGAATATGGAAAAGATATTGGTCTGTGAAGTTCTATTTGTAGTCTCTTCATCGGTGTGTACCATGTGCATTGTACATGATTTTCATTAGCTCTTATTTTTGTATTTTTCTACACATATTTATGTCCAAGTGTTGTGTTAAAAATATCTTCATTTGACATGCATAACAGTGTGTACAAAATAATGCAAAGTACGATACAGATAGTTTGCTGAACACCTAGGGTTTCTAGCTTTCTATATCTTTTTATATGTATTATTCTACTTTTATCTCCCTCTACTTTAATCCTTGTCAATCAAGTAAATATTGACTTGGTCTCGGGGTTTAGGGTCAATAGGTATTTATAATGCATCATTTATTTTTCTTTTTCGTTTGTTCATTCAATTATTTTGGATTTAAATACGGGTGTTTATGTATTATTTACAGGTAACAGTTAATGTGCTAATTTATACAAGTTAGGTGTACTTACATGTACTTATCTAGGATTTTAAAGATAAAATAAAGGAATAAAGATGAATGAAAGTGTATTCATCATTTCAATGATCCAACATTTGGATCAACGATTTTATAATATCAAAATGTCTATGATACATAACCCTAATTCTATAAAGTGACCTATTATGCAAATTATATTCAATATTTCAGATTAAAAAGTGATTTACAATAACTTTTATTACATAATGACTCGTCATGGGCACTCATGTCCAACATATGACTCTGAAATAAGGAACTATGAATTTCATGTAGAATATGCTTTAGAAAGGACTATCACTGAAAATGAAGAAATTAGAAGGATGATGTCACAAATGAATGTTATGCAAGTGATAATCAACGATTTGAGAACCAAATTCAAGCTTTTTAATCTTAATGTTATGACATGACCGCATCTATTCCAATAGTCAATGATTCCCTAAGAAAACTCGTTGCAACATGTGATAATCAAGTAACCTACGTGAGACAATCTTATGTAAGTACTAATTTTTTTATTACATATAAAATAATAGTGGATTTTTTATTTTTTTTACCACTATATTATGATGCTAGCTGTTTGAACTTGATATTTAATTGGTTTCTAAGTATATTACTTAATTACTTGTTTTTTTAGTTTTTGTTATTCTTGTCTTTGTACTCATCAAGTTAATTTTCAAATACTAACTAACTAATCAAAATCGAACATCAGAATCCATCTTACATGCAACCAAATTTCTTTAAATAATTTTTACATTTTTCTTATTCCAAAAGCTTCCGACGCCACTGTAAAGAGTATTGTCAATATCCCACTTCGACGGGCACAACAACAAAAACAACAACAAAGCCTTTTTCCCACAATTAAGTAGGGTCGGCTACATGGATTCTTCGCCTCCATTCAGATCTATCTTGGGTCAATCTCTGACTTATATCCAAAAAACTAAGATCCCTTCGTATAGTCTCTTTCCAACACTTCTTGGGTCGTCCTCGCCCTCTCTTAGCCGGCTCAACATCCCACCACTCGCATCTCCTAACCGGTGCATCAGTTGACCTTCTTTGCAAATGACCAAACCATCTTAAGCAGTTTTCTCGCATCTTATCCTCGATCGGAGCTAAATCAACTTTCTTTCTGATTGCATCATTCCGAATCCGATCTTTACATGTATGTCCACACATCCATCTTAGCATTTTCATTTCTGCTACAGCCATTCTTTGCACATGTCTATGGTTCACAGACCAACATTCAGAACCATAAAGCATAGCAGGTCTCACAGCTGCTTTGTAAAACTTTCCTTTAATTTTTAAAGGAATTTTCTTATCACAGAGAACAGCGGAAGCTCCTCTCCACTTTAGCCAGCCTGCATTTATTCTATTAGTAACATCTCCATCAACTTCCCCATCATGTTGCAAAATAGATCCCAGATATCTAAAAGAATCTCTCTTCTGAATGTTATCGTCACCAATCTTCACCTCAATTCCTTGACCATTGCTTCCATCAAAGGTGCATTCCATATATTCCGTCTTAGCCCTACTTATACGAAAACCTTTAGTCTCCAATGCATGTCTCCAAACCTCAAGCTTCTCATTTACTTCCACGAGCACAACATTAACAAAATATTTACACAGCAACTACTCAGCATTAGAAAAGCAATGGCTTTACATAAACTCTACTAACTATCATGGAGTAACCGTCTACACCTTCATTTTAGTAGGAGTTGACACCAACTTTGTTTCACAGCACAACTGTAACGGATGAGCTTTTTGAAGATATTAAAAATAATTAAAATAAAAACTAAATCACATCATCCTTAAAGATAATACATGATAAGATAAAAAGACATAAAATAGCCAACAACTTAAGTTGGTTGTTCTTTATCTCTTAATTAAGTCCAAATTATTATTATTATTATTAATTATCTCGCAGATTGTGCCTATAAATACCATGGGACTCCAATAACTTCCCCACGCATTGCCTTTGGGAGAGAGAGTCTATAGAGAGAGAGAAGTCGGCGATGACATTCTTTCGTCGTGTCTTTTCTGAATTCAGCATCAACGACCCTCTCCATCGATGTTGGAGTTTTGATCCAATGAAATTGGAGGAGCAACGACGTGGCCGACAACGGTCGGGATTGGTGGAATCTTGGTTGACGAAGTTCTTGCGTCGATGAGGTATGTGTCGAAGACTTGGGATTACCATCGGTTAATCAGCAATCCCATTTTGATCATATTTACGTTGATTGTTGCTAATCGTATCAAAAGTGTATGGTTACGTTTTGGTTTCTATAACCGATAATGTAAGTGAGAGATGATCCTGAAAATAAGTTCGTCATTATTATTATTGATTTCCTAGACATTTTTATGAATAATTGATGACCGTCCGAATGACTAAGGGAAAGGTACAGAAATATAGGTCGTTGCGACCTCAATCACTCAGACTCAGTCGATCAAGAAAAATGATGAACCACTCGAAAAATATGTAAAATCAAAACAAAGCGGCCCTGCTAGGAGATTAACCTGGTATAGCACCCAGGGTCGAACACAAGGAGCACGGGTTGGCTAAAAAGCCTACGAAGTAGTCAAAATGAAATAAAATAAAGATAAAATATTTTTAGTGATTTTTAATTGTTTTTAAATTTTTTTGGGATTTTTAATATGTGAAGAAAGTGAGAAAGACTAAAAACAATCACACTTGAGGAATTTATTTAAAGCATCAAAAATCAAGCAAAAATTCAAGAAAAATTGTTTTTATGTTTTTTGGGTTTTTAAGTGTTTTTGGTGAATTTTTGGGATTTTTATAAGGTGTATTTTATTTTCTAAAAATCAAACAGTGCTAAAAAGACAAGGTACTGTCCAGCCAGGTCCAAAACCCAAAGATAAAATATCTAAGGATTTCAAGAGGGCCTGGAGGTAATTTTCCTGTATACTAGAGAAAACAAGGAAAATTCGAGCACCAAAATTATTGTTTTTGGGTTTTTAGATTATTTAATATGATTTTTATGAGTTTTTAGGTATTTTGAATTTTTAGGGTTTTTAAGCAATGAAAAATAGCCAAAATTGGCTAGAAAATCAAGCAACACAACAGAAACTACACCTAATTTTTATGGAATTTTTGGGGGTGTTTTGATATTTTTTTGTAATTTTTCAAGTGAAACAGTGCCAAAAGTAAATGTTTTTGAATTTTTAAAAATAACAAATGCACTCAAAAATGTCCCCCAAAATTCTTAAAAATCCTACAACATGGCAGGAGCCATGTGTCAAATTTTTATCGAATTTGGAGATGAATTGATATTTTATTCAAAAATAACAAGGGGGCACTGTGCACAGGGACTTAAGTGCAAATACCCGTAAATCTGGGGGTCCAGGTGCAATTTGCCCAGCAAATCACGCGCGTGGCACGTGCCTGGGGCACTCAGGGACCTTCTGGTAATAAAAACCAAGTCCTAGGACCTTTTGGTAACTCGTACCAAAAAGTCCAGGGACGGTTATGCAATTAACCCACTAAAAGGCGCACATGTGCAAATAAAATGTTCACAGGGGCATAAAAGAAATTACCAAAAAGTTTCTAATCATTCATGAACCAACCAGAACTACAGGATAATAGTTGCAAATAACCCAGACAAAGCACGTGGCGAAGCACGTGGATCACACATACAGGGGCATAAATGCAAATAAAAACAAGCACGAGGTCCAATGTGCAATTTACCCTACGTAGATAAAACTCCTAAAATACTTACAGGACTGACACGTAAAACAAAAACTAAGAGGGGGCCCTAAGTAAATTTACCCCTTTATTATGTCGACGGCTGGATGGTGGACGCGTGGCGGATCTGACGGCTCTGGTCTCAGGCGCCTCTCTTCTCTTCCGCACGTGGGCCTGATCGACGGTGCAGAGGGGGGCCACGTGGAAGATCGAACGGCTGGTGGGTGCTGGTGGTCCTTTCCTCTGTGCTAACGGTCCAGATCAACCCTCGAGCGGATCGGACGATAACTGCTCCTTCGTGGATGAACGGTCACGATGCGAACTGGAAGGCGGGACTGATCGGACGGTGCTCGAGGACCTTCGAAGAACAGGTGGCCGGCGAGGTTCGTCGGCCTCGTGTGCGTGCTAGGGTCCTCCTCAGCTGCCTCCAAGGATCGGAGAAGATCGGCGATGACGTCCCGCAGCTGGTGGTGGCCTCCGATGGCCCAGCCGAGCCCTGGAGGGGCTCCGGCGAGGCCGGCGGCGAGAAGCTCCTGGCCTGGAAGTGAGGGGGCCTCAGATGGCCTCCTCTTGACCTGCAAAATATACCAGAAGCTTCGCGGTCGAGGGCAAAGTGCCTCGACCCGAAGAAGCGGCGTGAGGGTGAACTGTGGGTCAGGACGAGCGAGCTCCGGCGAGCGGAGGACGGTGGAGCTCGAACCCCAGCTCCTGTGCGAGCTGGGTTGAGTGAAGGGGCGGAGAAGGTGCGTCGAGGGATGGCGATGGTGACTGGGTGTTCCGATGATCGAGAAGATGTACGATATAGCCGGAATCAAAGGAATACGTCGGAGCTTTGATTTGGGCGAAACTACAAATTAAGCTAAATAGGCGAGCTAGAGTGCTACCTGGGTGGAGTGGAAGACTGTGCTGGAGCTTAGCTAGCTCCTGGTCGTCGCCTCGAAGGTTGTCACTGCCTGAGGCTCGAGCTCCTGCTAAGTGGCGGAGCACGGCGGCGCGAAGTCGCCGGATCGATGGTCCGGGCACCCCCTCCTCACTGCGACAAAGGCAATCGCGAGCTGTCACCTCGGAGATTGCAATGGAGGTCACGGGAATGAGAGTGGCGAGCCAAAGATGGCGAAAATGAGCGGCGGAGCTCGGCTATATATGTGAGTGCCGACCCGACTAGGGCTGGTCGGGTAGGGCTGCGAGGAGCGCGGATCCCAATGCGAATACCCCGGCGGTCATGTCGGATGTACAAGGAATCGATAGGACCCGGGGTTTGCGGAGGAGGCGCGCGGATCAAGCGCGGAAAAAGAGGCGAAACCGGGTCGGGCGCAAGATCCGCAGGAGAAGGCGGTCCGCGGAGGGAGTTGACCGGAGGTCAACATCTCCGTGGACCAACCAGAAGCTGCCACGTGGAGATGATTTGGAGCTCAAAAATAAGGCAGAAAATGCCCGATTTTGCAAAAATCCAAAACATGAAATATTTTTCTTTTATTTTTTTCTATTTTTTGGTGATTTTTAATTAATTTTTGGAAATAAAAATGAGGTATTTACATTATATAGGTATATATACAATAAGGAGGCTTTTGATTTTTGATTTTTAATTATTATTTTTATACAATTTTTATTCCCACTTTATATTTTATTTATTTATAGAATAAAATGAGGAATAAAAGGATATTTTTATTTTATTTTTATTATTTATACACATAGGTGAAATAAATAGATATATACAACTATGTACATGGCATATGTACAATATGTTTTTGTAATTTTAATTTTTGTTATTTTTATTTGATTTTTGTTGTGTTTCTTTTTATTTATTTTATTTACAAAATATACTATAGAATGTTCACAAAAAGTTTTGAACATAAATACATTTATTTATAGGGTTAAATAAATAAGGGATGATGGTTTATGCACATGGTGGAGGGATATTTTTGCATTTTTGATTTTTAAATTTTTATTTTGTTTTTAAAAGCTTCTAAATATATACAAAATATGTACAAGCCTATTTTTGGTTGAGGAAAATATAATTTTATTTATTTACATAAATATTTACACATGAGCTCCTATCTCCCTCTACTGTGGCTTTTATGCGGTCAGGCCCATGCTGAGCCCTCCCTTGGGTTAGGTTGCTCAATATTTACTCTAAATATTTCCCTCTTTTTCTTTTTCATCTTTATTCTTTTATTTTTGCACAAAAACATGCTAATTATATGTTTTTACAAGATGCATGCTTTTGCTAATTATTCCTATTTACACCTATCTACATGCATTTGCATAGGTTTTTGTAGCTAAAATATAAGAATAAAGAGTGATGAATGGGTATTCATCACCCCCCTATACTATATTTTGCTAGTCCCTTAGCAAACACTTATTTGAAAAAGAAGTGAAAAAGAAAGAAAAAGAAAAAGAAAAAGAGGATGTACATGGATCAAGGTTGAATTATTAAACTTTCCTTCATTAAATTGAAATATGGAGCTCGATCAGATCTTTGGATTATTAATGTGTCGGAACCTTATTTGGACTTAAGCTTAAAACCCAACAGCCTCTAAGTTCCACCAATCTATGGACAAGACTCCTTAATAAACCAGATCAGAACAAGTCTACATACACAAACTCTCATGACCATGAATCTTTCCATGCAGTGTAAGTGATATGTGGCTCCCCACCTCAGAAGTAACAAAGAAACAGCCTCCCTCAACCTGGTAACTCTAATGCCTCGGTCTAGCGACTCTTTCCTCGAGAAGCGGGGTATTCCCTTCTAAGTTCAAGTGCAACCGGCTCAAGAAGAGGGGGTAGAAGTATAGAGTTTTGGAAGCTTAGCCAGTGTAGCTAAGTCTCCCGCTGCAAGCTTCATGAGATGTAACATGGATACCATAAGCTTTGCTTTATTTGACTATATACACTCCGGTGGGGTTATTAAATTTTCAATCCGACCCACCACTTTTTTGGAGTTCTTTTTGCATTTTTGCATTTTTTTTTCAAAGACTTCTGTACAGCATATCTACATGGTGCAGCATATATACAAGAAATTTCCTCTTGAGCCAGTAGACTATCCCTCTTTTGAAGCTTTATTGCAACCCACAGCTTCTGTCTTTAGCCTTCATCACCACTAGACCAAGTTGAGGTGCACTTCCTTCACTAGAAGAAGAAGAGAGGTTCCGCCTAGAAGTACTACCCTCATATGCTACCCCAAGCCAAAGGAAACTGCCTCCTCACCACCTCATCCGTGGAGAGCCATGTGTAAAGTGCAGGTGCAAGTCAAGCCGTTGTCTCTAAGAGTCATGCGTGTGTTGTTAAGTGTTCTACTTAAGCTCATCAAGATGACATATGCTCATAGCCTAGTGGACTCAAAGAATTAAGTCCTTATGGACCTGAAAAGTCTTAAACCTAAATCCTATAAGGTTCCTCTTAAAGTTAAGTGGATTATGATCTTATTCAAGCTCCATTTCTCAAGTTAATTCCAGGCTTAGTTTAAATGTCAACTCTTATCCAGGAAAAATTATATACATATATGTACACAAGATGCTATTTACAAATATTTTACAATCATGCAAAATTTTTGAAAAATGTTTTGAAATCATGAATGGATGATGATGCATGAAGTGCAAGTTTTGCAAAAAGATATTTACAACAATTTACACAAGATTTTTGCAAACTCTTGATTTTCAAAACATTTTGGAAAAATTTTGTACCATATACATAATTTTGAATATTTACACAAGCTTTACACAAAAGATTTTTGAAATCATTTTTACAAAAATACTTTGTACACTAGCTATGTATGTGCAAGATACAAGAGGTTTATGTACATGAAAGTTTTTTAAATTTTTGTGATTTTTAGCCATTTTATTTATTAACACACTCACACAAAGTACGAGTTATGGCTAAAGTATATATGAAATATATACACACCCCCCCTATACTTAGCTCGAACGATGTCCTCAGAGTGATCAAGAGCGATGAAGAAGACATAACTCGTGCTTAGTAAAAGGGGAGTGAAAAGGAATGGCTAAGTACAGGAACGAATGAATGAATAGAATGAGAGGAACTCGGTGGTTTCCCCCTATACTTAGGATTAACTAATCCTAAGTATAGCAAGCTGTACATGAAGGGAAATCCGAGTGAAGAAGATACAGAGTCTGCCCCCCCTATACTTAGGGTAAAATATCCCTAAGTATAGGCAGCAAAACAAGAGCAAACCGAATGAAAAGAATACTCGCAAGTCCGACATCCCCCCCCCTATACTTAGGGTAAAGTACACCCTAAGTATAGCATAATCATAAGATGAAAAAGGGATGTGGGACTAAAGAATAGAATGATATGGACAACTGGATCTACACAGGCGGAGGAACAGTGAAAATCAGGCGTGAGATGCAAAAGATGTGAGTCAAGAGACCACATCTCACGCAAAATGAATAGGGGCAACAATAACGTCCCGCGGCTCATGATCTAGAAATGGCTTGAGCCGCTGGCCGTTCACTCGAAAGGTGCTCTCAGAAGACAACTCGGATATATCAATACTACCATTGTCGTGCACCTTTCTGACGAGAAAAGGTCCCTTCCATTTGCTCTGTAGCTTCCCTGGAAATAATCGAAGCCTCGCATCAAACAGCCATACTCTCTGTCCAATCTCAAAATGCTTGTGGCTGATATGAGAATCATTCCACTCCTTAACTTTCTCCTTATAATGTAGGCTGCTTGAGAAAGCTGCATCTCTAAGCTCCTCCAGGGCAGCTAACTCTGCCCTTCTCTGGTCTCCCATACCATCTGGATCCATATGAATATCTGTGACTGCCCAAAGTGACTTGTGCCTCAGCTCAACAGGTAAATGGCACGGCTTGCCATATACGAGGCGAAAGGGAGATGTACCCAATGGAGTCTTGAAATACGTCCTATATGCCCACAAGACCGAGTCCAAAAGCTGTGACCAATCCTTTCGGTCAGGGCGGACGACTTTCTGCAGAATAGTCTTGATCTCCCTATTCGACACCTCAGCTAGACCATTCGTCTGTGGATGGAAAGGTGTGGCAACACGATGGTCTATACTGAACTCGCTAGCAAGGGCCTTCACCTGGTCGTTGATGAAATGAGACCCCCCATCAGAAATAAGAACTCGTGGAACCCCGAACCGCGTGATGATATGTTTCCTCAAAAATCTGCAAACTGTCCTCGCATCAGCGGCTCGGGCGGGGATAGCCTCAACCCAACGACTAACATAATCAACGGCCAACAGAATGTACTCAAATCCCTGACTCTTAGGAGATGGACCCATGAAATCGATGCCCCATGCGTCAAAGACCTCACAGAAGTGAATGGGCTGCATCGGCATCATATCACGCTGTCCACAAGTGCCCATCCTCTGACAGTCAGTACACCTCTTCACGAACTCATCAGAGTCCTTGAAGAGGGTAGGCCACCACAAGCCGGATTGGAGCACTTTCTGTGCCGTTCTCCTCCCAGAATGATGTCCCCCTGCCTCAAGCTTGTGGCAGTAAGTGAGGACGCTATGGTGTTCCTCCTGAGGAATACACCGACGCCAGACGCTATCCCCTCCTTCGTGGTAAAGGATGGGATCCTCCCAGTGGTAGGACTTGGCCCTCGCAAGAAAGGTCTCAAGCCTCTGTCTGGGCCAATCTTGTGGGACTTTCCCTGCAACGAGAAAGTTCACAATATCGGCATACCACGGGAGTGAGGCGATAGCAAGGATCGCCTCATCTGGGAAGGTATCTCGAATAGGATCAATCTGCTCAGAATCCTCAGGCTGCTCTAATCGGGAAAGATGATCCGCCACCACATTCTTGACTCCAGGCTTATCCTTGATCTCAATGTCGAACTCCTGGAGTAGAAGGATCCATCTCGTCAGTCTGGCCTTGGCATCCTTCTTTGCCATGAGGTACCTGATGGCGGTGTGATCTGTAAACAAAGTCACTCTAGATCCAATGATATACGATCTGAACTTATCTAGGGCAAACACCACTGCTAGCATCTCCTTCTTTGTGACCGTATAATTCCGCTGGGCGGAATCCAATGTGCGGCTAGCATAGTGTATGGCAAATGGCACTCCATCCCTCCTCTGTCCCAGCACTGCCCCTACGGCAAAATCGGAGGCATCCGTCATGATCTCGAATGGGAGAGACCAATCAGGTGGCTGGAGAACAGGAGCCTCAATAACATGCTGCTGGAGAGTCGCAAAGGACGAGAGACACTTGTCATCGACAAGGAACTCGGTGTCTTTCGTCAAGAGGTCAGTCAACGGTCGGGCAATCTTGCTGAAATCCTGAATAAATCTCCTATAAAATCCAACGTGCCCCAGGAATGACCGTAGCTGCCTCAAGTTGGACGGTGGTGTGAGTTTTCTAATGACATCAACCTTGGCCGGATCAACCTCCATGCCCCTGTTGGAGATGATGTGGCCAAGCACCGTCCCTTGAGTCACCATGAAGTGACTCTTCTCCCATGACAGAACCAAATGAAACTCGATACATCGCTGGAGTACCCGGTCTAGGCAGTCAAGACAAGAATCGAATCCGTCGCCGTAGACCGAGAAATCGTCCATGAAGACCTCCAAACACTCCCCTACCATATCCGAAAAGATCGACAGCATGCACCTCTGAAAAGTCGCAGGGGCATTGCATAGCCCAAATGGCATGCGTCGAAAAGCATATGTGCCGAAGGGACAGGTAAAGGTGGTCTTCTCCTGATCCTCAGGAGCGATGGCCACTTGGTTGTAGCCCGAGTACCCATCCAGGAAGCAATAATGGCTCTTCCCTGCCAGTCTCTCAATGATCTGGTCAATAAAAGGCAGGGGGAAATGGTCCTTCTTGGTGGCTTGGTTGAGTCTCCTGTAGTCAACACAAACCCTCCAAGAGGTGGGTACTCGTGTAGCGATCTCCTCTCCCGACTCACTGATCACAGTCGTGATGCCCGTCTTCTTGGGCACCACATGCAAGGGGCTGACCCACTTGGAGTCGGAAATGGGATAAATAAAATCTGCACTCCACCATTTTGATATTTCCTTCACCACAACCTCTCTCAGGTTAGGGTTCAGTCGCCGCTGGAACTCACGCGACGGCTTCGCCCCTTCCTCAAGATAGATATGGTGGGAGCACACTGCTGGACTAATCCCATGGAGACCCGCTACGCTCCATCCGATCGCCTTGCGGTTCTTTTCAAGAACCCCCATCAGACGGGATTCCTGCTCTCCAGTCAACTCGGCGGAGATGATGACTGGGTACATCTATGGCTCGCCCGCAAGGAATCGATACTTCAGCGAAGTAGGGAGCAGCTTCAGCTCTGGAATGCTAGGTGCCGGCAAATCTGGCTGCGGAAGAAACTGAGTGAAAGCTGCAAGGTCGGCCAAATCTGCCTGGGAAAGTGAAAGCGTACTCTCGCAAACTGGATCGGGAGAAGGCGGCTCAACTGCACTGTCTCTGCTTGGCTCTGCATCTACCTCCTCCTCATCTATAGGCTCAGGTGAACTCAGTTCTGGCATCTGATCATAACAATCGGCCCAATCAGACTCTGAATCCGAGGGATCTGCAACAATCGCGGTGGCATCAGTACCACCGGAAAACGAGGTGGCCTCAGCACCACCATCACTGAACATCGTGTTGCGATCAAGGACCAGCTCTGCTGCCTCTGTGGTATCCTGAACCAGGTCTGTGCTCTCCAGACTCTCCTCTGCTATCGTCTCTGCATCAACTGTATCTGAAAGTGAGAGGGTAGTCTGTGTCTCAAGATCTGCCCAAGCTGCCTCATCATCTGTGATCACAAAATCACAGTCCTGGTGGATGTCTGGCTCTGCGTCTGTCAGCTGCTCTGAATCGGTACTCGCATCGGAGCGGGCTCTGAGTCTGGCTCTGTAGTCCTCGACCGTCTCTATTTGTATACTCTCGCCCTCGACGCGAAAGTACACCTTCCCATTATCATGATCAGTCACCGCCTTGGCTGTGGCCAAGAACGGACGACCAAGGATGATGGGGGTATCGGTCACTGACTCAGGGATCTCCATGTCCAACACTACGAAGTCCACAGGGAATTTCAGGCCCTGAATCGTGACGATAACGTCTCGTAATAACCCCTTCGGCCTCTTGACAGATCGATCAGCGAACTGAAGGACTGTCCTGCTCTGTCGAAGTGTGCCCAACTCGAAGCGGTCGAGAAGGGCTGCCGGAAGAGGGTTGATCGACGATCCGCTATCTAGAAGAGTACGGTCGAACCTCTGCTCACTAATCTGGCATCTGACATACGGGGCCCCTGAATCTGGCCTCTTGGCTGGCAGTCGGTTCTGGATCGCAAAACACGTGGCTTTCGTCAGCACATGGATCTCGGAAGTGTGGTTCCTCCTCCTCCTCCTGACTGTAGTCCTATCTCTCAAAGAACGCTGGAGAAGGGGGATGTGCTGCAAAGCCTCCTGGAGGGTCAGCTGGATGTGGAATCGATCAATCATGCTCTGGCTGAACTCCTCAAGCTCTCTCTTTTTTGGATTTTCTTTTTTCTTCCCCTTCCCCATCTGAAGGGCTCTAGGGAAGGGGATCACTGGGTCCTTCTCAGATGAAGGACTAGGAAAAGGTCTAGATGGTTCAAGGATCGGATCCACACATACATCATGCACCACAGTGGGACCAAAAGAAAGTAAACCTTTTCCTTTATTCATAACAGAGTTCCGAGATACATGAGTGCGAGGAAAAACAACATCTCTCTCTGTACACACACCGGTGGCCTCAGTACCACCACGAGCTGGCTGCTCTGCTGCTGCTGCAGGTAGACGTCGTGCGGCATCAGTACCGCTGGCTGGCTCGGCTGAATGGGTGGCATCAGTACCACCTCCTCGAACTAATGAAGCGGCGGCCTCAGTACCGCCGGTGGGATCAGCATCCTTGGTGGCCTCAATGCCACCATCATCATCTGGAGCGGCATCAGTACCGCTCTCCTCCTCCTCATGTGGCGCCTCTGGAGTGTCCTCGTGGTGAAGCTCAGATGAGGCGCCGCCGCCTGCTGGGGTCCTACCGCTCCTAAGTATGACAAAATCAGCATCAAATAGATCCGAAGAAGTATCATCAAAAGGGTCACTAGGAGTGGCTAACTCAGTATGTACTACCTGCTCAGATTTCCTCTTAAGACTATTCGGATTTGGCTCAATCTGGGCTGGTATGGCGGCCTTCCCTCTCACCAGGTCCCGCATCTCCTGGCGGAACTCGTCCATCTCCCGTCTGAATGTGGCCTGCTGGTCCGTGAGGAGGCGGGCGATGTCATCCAAGGCGGGGCTCTCGTGGGAGCCCGACGGGTGGCCTCTCTGTGGGTGAGGCTGCCGGACGTGTTGTGGTAGGTAAGAGGGGTAGGATGGAGGCTGCTGCTGGTATCCCTGGTGAGCCTGCTGCTCACGTCTCCAAGACTGTCCCTGCTGCTGATAGGGACGAGGACCGTAGGATGACTGCTGCTGATACGCTGGGGGCTGCTGCTGCGGCTGGTGCTGGTCTCTCTGTTGGGAGTACTGCCCTCCCTGACCTGACGGCTGCTGCTGGGGCTGGGCACCACCACTCCCCCACCTGAATCCAGGATGATCTCGTCGGATCCCAGGCTGGGGGCGGTCATACCAAATCCCGTTGACATCCATCAACGGCTCTGCATCGAAAGGGGCTGGCGGCAGTACTGCCAGAGGCTGATCCGGCTGGTAGAGCACCATCTGCATCTCTGGAGATGGTGGGGACTGATAGGTGGGCTGCGGCTGCTGGTACGGCTCCGCCTGTACAAAGTGAACCTATCTAGGCTGCTCTGAGGAGCTGGAGTGCTGGGACGAGCTGCTGCTGCCGCCGGTATCGCCTCGCGACAGAAGACGGGGCTGTGAAGCCGTCTGTGTCTCCTGGAGACACATGAGCTGGGTCTTCATGTCGCTCAAGACCTGTGCCATCTGCTCCATCTGCGTGATACTCTGGCACTGCTTCTTCTCGATCAGCTCCATGCGGTCCAACTTTTCGCTGATGATACCCATGTCCGCAGCGGATGACTCTGCCTGTGCTGCTGCGACTGCGGACGAACTGGATGGACCTGCATCTACCCGTGCTATCCGTTGGTACTGCACGGATCCTGACTGATGTGGCGGGGTCTTCTGAGTATAGAGCCTGGTCTGAGACATCACCATATAGTTCTCGGACATCTCCTCGTAGATGGCCCAGACCTGCTCATGGTCCTTGGCAAAGTAGGACCCGCCGCAAGAAGCGTTCACCAGACCCTGAAGCTCTGGCGTCAACCCGCTGAAAAAGCTCTGAACGAGGTTCGGCTTGGATATGTCGTGGTGCGGGCATCTGTCTAGGAGCTCTCGAAACCTCTCCCAAGCCTCGTGGAACTGCTCGTTGGGGAACATGGAGAAGTTGCTGATCAGGGCCCTCGCTGCATTCGTCCGCCCGAGTGGATAGTACTTTTTCAAGTACTCGGTGCGGAGCTGCTCCCAGGTGTAGACAAACTTCCCTAAATGCTTCAGCCAGGTGGCTGCTCTATCTACCAGTGAAAACGGGAAGGCTATCATCCGGATCGTATCCTGGTCAAATACAACATGCTGGTCTCCCTGCGGACCTCTGGAGTGATCGTCTGATCTGGCTGCCATAGCGATGTCTGCAAAATCAAATGAGCCCAACTCAGGTGTTGTCAAATCGGCTAATCTCTCCTCGGGCTCATGTCTCTTAGTGCCGAAAGAAAGGGGGTCGAGGGGGAACAGGGCGGAATCGTACTCGGGCTCGGAGAGCTGGTCTGGGCTCTCACGAGCCAACCTAGATGATCGGGTAGACGTGCCCGAAAGCGGTGCAGCCAGAGGCTGCCTAAGAGACCGTCTACCCATCATCTTGATCTGGCGAGTAGTGCGGATGAGATCTGGAATCAACTATGATCAAAAACAAACCCCCGGTTCACCAACGCAACGCGAGCTGAAGACCGTGAAAGTTCGGTCAAATTATCTTGTCTATTTTATTTTGGTGAACACACAAAATATCAGAGCGCTTACGTGACCTGTTAGGATATCCGATGCTATCCCAACCGACTGGCCCGCACGGAAAAGTCGGTAATCAGTCGGGTCTAGCACCGGGAGGCTCTACCTAGGGTGCGGGTCACTCTCTCGCGCATCCAAACCAGACAATGAGGGGGTTGCTCTCCCCAAGACAAAGTTTTTAGGGTGAGTGGTTTTTAAGATCAAGTATGATTAGCAGTCCCGATTTTATTGTTTTTCTTTTTAATATTTTTCAAAGCAAACAAAGGGCCTAACGAATTTTTCGGTTCTCCTGATTATTTAATCCGAAAACAGGGGGGAGAAGACGAAAAAGCCGATGTGCGATAAAATCAATGATGCATGCAAAGTAAGGAAGGCGTACCTGACTCCAGCACTCGACATGCAATATGATCCGCGCAGAATTTAAAGACAGGAAATAAACTACCTAAATGATGCAAGCGGGAAAAACCGAGTCCTAGATGAGCAATTCCTAGCGCAGAACCGTCTAACTCAGTCACTCGCCCTCGATCCAAAGAGTCTGGTCTTGGCCCACCCCTCTTCTTCTCGACAGGTCGAGTTCAGGAGTAGCGCTTGCGGGGCAGGCTCGCGGCGCGTAGGCTCTCAGGAAAGCAACTAAGTTATTTTTATTATTTATTTTTAGTAGGTCCAATTAACGATCTATAGGAACAGATAAGCAGTTAGGTGTGTGGATCCTACAAATTACGTCACAAGCACCAGAAATTCCTACGGCTAGGGGCTCGATCAAAACCGCGTAAACACCGGAAAGGCAGTAAAAAAGGTAGAAGAAAGCCGCGAGAAATCCGCGAAAAACCGCGAAGGGTCCCCCGAGCACACCGGTGCTCGGCGAAACAGACCCGCTAAGTCAAGTCCAAACAGTTCAAGTCTCTGAACACCTTTATTATTACAACAATAATAAACAAATATCCTACGCTATCCTCACCCACTCAACTCTCTCTCTCTCTCGCTCTCTCCTGCGGCTCGATGAAGAAACGAGCCGCCTCCGCTTCGCTCGGGTGCACCGGCGCTCCTAGGAATGCCGCCCTCGCTCCTCGGGCCCTCGCAAGAAACAGAGAGAAAGGTGGTCAGTCCAAAAATTATTGGCAGAAATATGAGAAAAAATACATACAAAATCTATACAAAAAGCCGCGAAGCTCGAAAACCGCGGAAAAAACTAAAAACGACTACTAAGCCGTGCTCCCCGACAACGGCGCCATTCTGATGACCGTCTGAATGACTAAGGTAAAGGTACAGAAATATAGGTCGTTGCGACCTCAATCACTCAGACTCAGACGATCAAGAAAAATGATGAACCCCTCGAAAAATATGTAAAATCAAAACAAAACGGCCCTGCTAGGAGATTAACCTGGTATAGCACCCAGGGTCGAACACAAGGAGCACGGGTTGGCTAAAAAGCCTACGAAGTAGTAGAAATGAAATAAAATAAAGACAAAATATTTTTAGTGATTTTTAATTGTTTTTAAATTTTTTTGGGATTTTTAATATGTGAAGAAAGTGAGAAAGACTAAAAACAATCACACTTGAGCAATTTATTTAAAGCATCAAAAATCAAGCAAAAATTCAAGAAAAATTGTTTTTATGTTTTTTGGGTTTTAAGTGTTTTTGGTGAATTTTTGGGATTTTTATAAGGTGTATTTTATTTTCTAAAAATCAAACAGTGCTAAAAAAACAAGGTACTGTCCAGCCAGGTCCAAAACCCAAAGATAAAATATCTAAGGATTTCAAGAGGGCCTGGAGGTAATTTTCTGTATACTAGAGAAAACAAGGAAAATTCGAGCACCAAAATTATTGTTTTTGGGTTTTTAGATTATTTAATATGATTTTTATGAGTTTTTAGGTGTTTTTGAATTTTTAGGATTTTTAAGCAATGAAAAATAGCCAAAATTGGCTAGAAAATCAAGCAACACAACAGAAACTACACCTAATTTTTATGGAATTTTTGGGGGTGTTTTGATATTTTTTTGTAATTTTTCAAGTGAAACAGTGCCAAAAGTAAATGTTTTTGAATTTTTAAAAATAACAAATGCACTCAAAAATGTCCCCCAAAATTCTTAAAAATCCTACAACATGGCAGGAGCCATGTGTCAAATTTTTATCGAATTTGGAGATGAATTGATATTTTATTCAAAAATAACAAGGGGGCACTGTGCACAGGGACTTAAGTGCAAATACCCGTAAATCTGGGGGTCCAGGTGCAATTTGCCCAGCAAATCACGCGCGTGGCGCGTGCCTGGGGCACTCAGGGACCTTCTGGTAATAAAAACCAAGTCCTAGGACCTTTTGGTAACTCGTACCAAAAAGTCCAGGGACGGTTATGCAATTAACCCACTAAAAGGCGCACATGTGCAAATAAAATGTTCACAGGGGCATAAAAGCAATTACCAAAATGTTTCTAATCATTCATGAACCAACCAGAACTACAGGATAATAGTTGCAAATAACCCAGACAAAGCACGTGGCGAAGCACGTGGATCACACATACAGGGGCATAAATGCAAATAAAAACAAGCACGAGGTCCAATGTGCAATTTACCCTACGTAGATAAAACTCCTAAAATACTTACAGGACTGACACGTAAAACAAAAACTAAGAGGGGGCCCTAAGTAAATTTACCCCTTTATTATGTCGACGGCTGGATGGTGGACGCGTGCCGGATCTGACGGCTCTGGTCTCAGGCGCCTCTCTTCTCTTCCGCACGTGGGCCTGATCGACGGTGCAGAGGGGGGCCACGTGGAAGATCGAACGGCTGGTGGGTGCTGGTGGTCCTTTCCTCTGTGCTAACGGTCCAGATCAACCTTCGAGCGGATCGGACGATAACTGCTCCTTCGTGGATGAACGGTCACGATGCGAACTGGAAGGCGGGACTGATCGGACGGTGCTCGAGGACCTTCGAAGAACAGGTGGCCGGCGAGGTTCGCCGGCCTCGTGTGCGTGCTAGGGTCCTCCTCAGTTGCCTCCAAGGATCGGAGAAGATCGGCGATGACGTCCCGCAGCTGGTGGTGGCCTCCGATGGCCCAGCCGAGCCCTGGAGGGGCTCCGGCGAGGCCGGCGGCGAGAAGCTCCTGGCTTGGAAGTGAGGGGGCCTCAGATGGCCTCCTCTTGACCTGCAAAATATACCAGAAGCTTCGCGGGTCGAGGGCAAAGTGCCTCGACCCGAAGAAGCGGCGTGAGGGTGAACAGTGGGTCGGGACGAGGGAGCTCCGGCGAGCAGAGGACGGTGGAGCTCGAACCCCAGCTCCTGTGCGAGCTGGGTTGAGTGAAGGGGCGGAGAAGGTGCGTCGAGGGATGGCGATGGTGACTGGGTGTTCCGATGATCGAGAAGATGTACGATATAGCCGGAATCAAAGGAATACGTCGGAGCTTCGATTTGGGCGAAACTACAAATTAAGCTAAATAGGCGAGCTAGAGTGCTACCTGGGTGGAGTGGAAGACTGTGCTGGAGCTTAGCTAGCTCCTGGTCGTCGCCTCAAAGGTTGTCACTGCCTGAGGCTCGAGCTCCTGCTAAGTGGCGGAGCACGACGGCGCGAAGTCGCCGGATCGATGGTCCGGGCACCCCCTCCTCACTGCGACAAAGGCAATCGCGAGCTGTCACCTCGGAGATTGCAATGGAGGTCACGGGAATGAGAGTGGCGAGCCAAAGATGGCGAAAATGAGCGGCGGAGCTCGGCTATATATGTGAGTGCCGACCCGACTAGGGCTGGTCGGGTAGGGCTGCGAGGAGCGCGGATCCCAATGCGAATACCCCGGCGGTCATGTCGGATGTACAAGGAATCGATAGGACCCGGGGTTTGCGGAGGAGGCGCGCGGATCAAGCGCGGAAAAAGAGGCGAAACCGGGTCGGGCGCAAGATCCGCAGGAGAAGGCGGTCCGCGGAGGGAGTTGACCGGAGGTCAACATCTCCCTGGACCAACCAGAAGCTGCCACGTGGAGATGATTTGGAGCTCAAAAATAAGGCAGAAAATGCCCGATTTTGCAAAAATCCAAAACATGAAATATTTTTCTTTTATTTTTTTCTATTTTTTGGTGATTTTTAATTAATTTTTGGAAATAAAAATGAGGTATTTACATTATATAGGTATATATACAATAAGGAGGCTTTTGATTTTTGATTTTTAATTATTATTTTTATACAATTTTTATTCCCATTATATATTTTATTTATTTATAGAATAAAATGAGGAATAAAAGGATATTTTTATTTTATTTTTATTATTTATACACATAGGTGAAATAAATAGATATATACAACTATGTACATGGCATATGTACAATATGTTTTTGTAATTTTAATTTTTGTTATTTTTATTTGATTTTTGTTGTGTTTCTTTTTATTTATTTTATTTACAAAATATACTATAGAATGTTCACAAAAAGTTTTGAACATAAATACATTTATTTATAGGGTTAAATAAATAAGGGATGATGGTTTGTGCACATGGTGGAGGGATATTTTTGCATTTTTGATTTTTAAATTTTTATTTTGTTTTTAAAAGCTTCTAAATATATACAAAATATGTACAAGCCTATTTTTGGTTGAGGAAAATATAATTTTATTTATTTACATAAATATTTACACATGAGCTCCTATCTCCCTCTACTGTGGCTTTTATGCGGTCAGGCCCATGCTGAGCCCTCCCTTGGGTTAGGTTGCTCAATATTTACTCTAAATATTTCCCTCTTTTTCTTTTTCATCTTTATTCTTTTATTTTTGCACAAAAACATGCTAATTATATGTTTTTACAAGATGCATGCTTTTGCTAATTATTCCTATTTACACCTATCTACATGCATTTGCATAGGTTTTTGTAGCTAAAATATAAGAATAAAGAGTGATGAATGGGTATTCATCAATAATCAAAAGTAATCCTATGGTTAACATTGTACTTATGTCGTATGATATGATAGTCCTTTACTGTTTGATTTTGAATTCAAGAAGTTAATCACATATTGTCTTATAACATGAATAAGCTTAATTTGGATCTATTCCATACGATAATAATAAACTTCTAAAATCTATATTTCACTTTTGACAATTACCATAATTATAAGTGGTATTTAAATAGTCCC
This sequence comes from Ottelia alismoides, assembly GCA_037367405.1. Lineage (NCBI taxonomy): Eukaryota > Viridiplantae > Streptophyta > Magnoliopsida > Alismatales > Hydrocharitaceae > Ottelia > Ottelia alismoides. The sequence goes on from JAZKJV010003188.1 coordinate 203,637, forward strand.
CATGGATGCTTAAATATCTACATGCAAATTATCATGTTAAGCATGTGAATTGAAGAAGATAAAATTAGTCATTTTCCTTTATATATTTTTGTTAGATTTATTGCTAGACATATGTTGCATGAGTGATTATGACTGATTATGAATTCACGAATCATGCGATTTATATATAAACAAATAAACCTAGTTCTCAACCAATTTCTCATTTCCTCAACCGATGTAGTTAAATATTATGGAATACATTTCTGTTTTCGAATTTTAACTACCATTGTTGTGTTCTCATCATTGAATCGAAAAATTACCCATACTAAAGATATAGGTAAGATTACCATAATTATATCTTTAGATACGATTATTTGCAAATGTACTACTTGACATTCTTACTAAAAGTATGTAAATTTCCAAAATCCTTAATTTAAGGCATCATTTTGTTTGTAGTAATACAACGATAACTCACCATTATTGAGTTCCTGCAAATTATATGCTACGCATTTCATATAATCAACACAAATCTACAGATAATTTCATGCATCAGTTATTAGTTATTATTGATATTATGTTACTCGTGATTAACATGGTATGCACGTCATATGTTATACTATGATTTAATTTTGGAATAGCCATTTACAATCAAAATAAGAATTTATGAAGTTTTAACAAATATAAATTAAGATGTTGGTAACGAGTCAAATTAAGGAGAAATACTCTCAACATTATGAAAAGATTGATTGGTGGAAAGGAAATAAAGTATGTCTGTGTATATATTGGCTATGTATTTTGTATGATGAAGAATTCTTTGGTTAATGGAATTAAATATTTACATGAATTGTTATTATATGGAAAAAAAGGAATTGTATTTAAAGAATTGAAATTTCTTAAATGAATAGTGGTACTTAAAAGGTAGGCGGAGCTAAGTGCTATACCTATGGTGGGAGCCACCTCGAGAGTCTGCTTATCGATGGCTTAAAGGTCCAATGCCTTTCGGGGGTGTGAAGCAAAAGATAAGTCCTCTACTGTCGTAGTTGCACTGTCATGTTATGTATTGTTTATGGACCGCTTGTGCCGGCGGTAGCCCATCAAAGCCATCAAAGCCGCCTTAGAAATAACAATCAAGACCACTCTAAACATGAAAAATGTCATGGGCACATATACAATATATGTTAATAATATGTGCACATATGCAATTATGTTATTGTTATGGACATGTGTGTAAGTTATGTTGATGTTAAGTGCATGTGTGTAAATTTTCTTAATGATATGGGCATACAAGCAAATTTATGTTAAGGCTAAGGGCACATGTGCAATTATGCTAATGATATGGGCATACATGCAAAATTATGTTAAGAAAAGGTCATGTGTGCAATTATGTTAATGATATGGGCATGTATGCAATTTATGTTAATGTTATTTGTATATATGCAATTTATGTTAATAATATGGACATATGTGTAATTTAAATTAATGCTAGGGGTGTATGTGTGTTGATGTTAACATTTTGGGCATACATGCACAATATGGCAAACTTAAGTGTATATACACAAGTATGATATGCGATGCATGTATATGGAAGACATGTACCTCGTATGCATCATTAAGTTAATTAATGATATGTACGATGATTTTTTCTTTGTTTCAAGCCAAATAGTTTATTCAACATGGCAATGATATAGGATCAAAGTTATAAGTCTTTATTTTTGGAATAATTACCATTATGTATGGAATAGTTAGATGTTACTTGATTTTTACGCTAGCTGGCATGACCCCAACTCGGCACATATTGAGCGTTAGGCTCATAACATGTATTTTTACTCTTTTTCATGAGAACGTGAGGATTAAGTTATTTACGCTTCAAGGTAGACTTCACCGTCTTCAAAAAGTAGACTATGTACAAGACTATTGTTGGGTCGGATGTCATTATGCCCACTGGAATGAGTAAATCGTAGATGTGATTCATCTAGTTTATTTATCTTTTTTTATTTAAGAAACTCTTGGACTCATGTCCTTCTTAATAGTATGAAAAGGAAGTGTTTTAGTCCATTCGTTATTGCTCTCATGTTATGATCGATGCTATGAGTAACGAATACGAAATGTCCACTGAGTTCTCGCTTCTGCATCATTCTCGGGCGATCGGGTTCGTTACAAGTGGTATCAGAGAGGGAGTTCCTCTGGACATGAGATATTCAACCAAATCAAGATCATGTTCATTAGGTTAGAAAATCTAAGTATTTGATCGAACATTTCACACTTAGTCATTGCATATGTCCCCTCGTTGTGGGAATGAGGCGAACGGATACTACGAGTCTTCATCGACCTACGAGATGGCTGATAGCCACATGGTGTGCAGTTTTTTTGGCAAACTTAATTAGTGTAAAATCCTTTATGGTACAACTTGAGTATTTAGAGGTTGTACAAGATTTTTTTGATATTTTACAGATGACTTTCCAAGTCTTCTACCTAGAAGAGAGATTGACCTCACTATTGATGTACTACTGAGTACTATAATCATATTAAAAGAACCATATAGGATGGTTCCTGCTAAATTGGATGAGCTGAAAAAGTAGTTGCAAGAACAATAAGATAAAGGGCTTTTGAGATCAAGTGTTTCTCCTTGGGGTGCTCCCGTCGTATTCATTAAAAGAAGGACAAAGCACTTAGTCTCTACATTGATTACATAGCTCTGAATGAAGTCGCCATAAAAAAATATATGTTATCTCACATCGATGATCTATTCGATCAATAGCAGCAAGCATCATTCTTCTCCAAGATTGACCTACGACCTGCTTACATCAATTTAGGAGTAGGAATAAAGACATATCAAAGACAACACTCGGGACAAGTTATGGGCACTATGAATTCCTAGTGATGCCTTTTAACCTCACAAACGTGTCATTTGCATTTATGGAATTGATGAATAGGGTATTCCGAGAATACCTGGACAAGTTTGTTATCATCTTTGTTGATGATATCTTGGTTTATTCACCTGATATGGAACAACAACGAGAGCATCTCAGATTTGTTCTTGAGGCATTGCAGGAACACCATCTTTATGCCAATTCATCCAAGTGTGACTTTATCTTCAGGAAATTGTATTCCTTGGACATGTTGTGTCTAAGAAGGGTATTTCCATGGACCTCGCAAAGTATATGCGGTTTTAAATTGGAGTCATCCCAAGAATATTTTAGAAATCCGTTGTTTTTTTGAGATTGGCCGGTGTTACAGGAGATTTATTCAGAATTTTTCCTGGATCTCTCTACCATTGACTAGATTTTTGAGGAAGGATGTAAAGTTTGAATGTTCAGAGAAGTGTCAACAAAGCTTTCAAGAGTTAAAATAAAGATTGATGTCTGCTCTGGTGCTCACATCACCATCTGGTAGTGGTGGATTTGTGATCTACATTGATGCATCGGGCTCCGATTCTGGATGTATCTTCATGCAACACGGAAAAGTTGTGGCATACGCCTCTTGGCAGTTGAAGGAAGCTGAAAGAAACTACCTGATGCATGATATAGAGCTTGTTGTTATAGTTTTTGCGCTAAAAAGTTGACGTCATTATTTATATGGTGAGAAATTTGAGGTATTTGTTGATCACAAAAGTCTCAAGTATATCTTCTCATAGAAGGAACTGAATATGAGACAAAGGCGATGGTTGGAGTTTCTAGCAGACTATGATATTTCCATCGACTATCATCTAGGAAAGGCGAATGTAGTTGCCAATGCTCTTAGTAGGAAATATGAAGGGAAGCTCGTAGGTATGACAATACAATGGCATCTAAAGAAAGACTTGGAAGAATGGAACCCTTGAAAGAAAGACTAGAGTTCTTATGACTGGAATGAAGGTCCACTCATCATTGGTAGAAAAGGTTATCTTGACTCAGAAGAATGATAATGAACTTCGAAAATGGACAACCGCTTCTCAGAAAGAAGGATCTTATTTCTCGATTGGGTTGAATGGAGCATTGAGATTCCGTAACAGATTGTGGGTTCAGGATAATGATGAATTGAGAAAAAGATTCTTGAAGAAGGTCACAGGTCCATGTATACCATTAATCCCGACACTAAAAAAAAGCATAATGATTTACAATGAAATTTTTGGTAGCCTAAGGTGAAAAAGGACATGGTAAATCTTGTATTGGTTTGTCTTATTTGTCAACAAGTAAAGATTGAGCACCAGAACTCTGCATGTCATTGCAATTGCTAGAGATCCCTGAATGGAAATGGAAGCATATCACTATGGATTTTGTCACCGCATTGCCAAAGACAAATAAAGGTCGCTTTGATACGATTTAGGAGATTGTAGATCGATTGACTAAGCAGCACATTTCTTACACATTCATTTGAATCAGTCTACAGAGATCCTTGTTGAATTATATGTGAATGAGATAGTAAAATTGCATTGTCAACTGGTATCGATTGTGTCAGATAAAGACAAGAGATATATTTCTCGATTATGAAAAATTGTGCAAGATGCTTTTGGTACAAGTTTGAAGTCCCGCACATCATTTCATCCTCAGACCGATGAATTGTCCGAAAGAACAATCCAGACATTAGAACACATGTTGAGAGCTTGTGCCCATGACTTTGCTGGAAATTGGGATCTGACATTTACCTTTGGTCGAATTTGCATATAATAACAACTATCATGCAAGCATTAAGATGGCTCCATATGAAGCTTTATATGGTCGACCTTGTAGGTCATCATTTTGCTGGAGCAACATATGTGAAAAATACATATTTCGATTTGAAATTAGTCCAAGCTTTCACAAAGGGTGTAGATGTGATTCGAAAGAGACTTTTAACCATTCAGAGTAGACAAAAGTCTTATGCCGATCGTCAAACACGAGATTTGAATTTTCAAATAGGTGATGTATTTTTAAAGATTTCTCATACTAAGGGAGTAGTGTGATTCAACAAAAAGGAGATAATTGAGTCCCATATATGTAGGACCTTTTGAGATAATAAGGAAAGTTGATGGAGTAGCTTATCAAATTTCTTTTCCACCACATTATTCCTAGCTACATGACGTTTTTCATGCAGCAATGCTAAGGAAGTATCATCCCAATTGATCGTGCATGATCGAGCACAAAGTTCTGAATATTCAGTCGAACCTAACGTATGAAGAAAGACCAGTGCGTATCGCTGATCATAGGGAACACGAGTTGTGATCTCGCCTAGTTTCGATGGTTAAAGTACTTTGCCATCATCATTAGAGGTAAGAAGCGACTTGCGAGTTGGAGGACAAAATGTGTCAACCTTATTTGCATCTTTTTGCTAAGTCTCTTTTTACAGTATAAATTTCGTGGACAAAATTTCCATAAAGAGGGTATATTGTAACGGATGAACTTTTTGAAGACAATAAAAATAATTAAAATAAAAATTAAATCACATGAACCTTAAAGATAAAATATCATAAGATAAAAAGAGACAAAATAGCCAACAAATCAAGTTGGTTGTTCTAGATTTCTTAATTAAGTCCAAGTTATTATTAATTATCTCACGGATTGTGCCTATACCACTCATTGCCTTTAGGAGAGAGAGTTTAAAGAGAGAGAAGTCGACAATGACATTCTTTCGTCATGTCTTTTCCGAATTCAGCATCGACAATCCTCTACATCAACGTTGGAGTTTTGATTCGACGAAATTGGAGGAGCAACGACGTGGCCAATAATGGTACCGATTGGCGGAATCTTGGTCGACAAATTTCTTGTGTCGACTAGGTATGTGTCGAAGACCTAGGATTACCATCAGTTAATTATCAATCTCCTATTATTCATATTTATGTTGATTGTTGCTTGTCATGTCAAAAGTGCATGGATACGTTTTGATTTCTATAACCGATAATGGAAGTGAGAGATGATCCTTAAAATAAGTTCGTCATTATTATTATTATTGATTTCCTAGACATTCTCATGAATAATCAAACTAAGTAATCTTATGGTTAACCTTGTACTTATGCCATACGATATGATAGTCCTTTACTGTTTGATTTTGAATTCAAGAAGTTAATCACATATTGTCTTATCACATGAATAAGCTTAATTTGGATATATTTTATACGATAATAACAAGCTTCTAAAATCTATATTTCATTTTTGACAATTACCGTAATTATAAGTTGTGTTTAAATAGTCTCCATAGATGCGTAAATATCTCCATGCAAATTAACATGTTATGCATGTGAATTGAAGAAGATAAAATTAGTAATTTTCCTTTATATTTTTGTTAGATTTATTGCTAGACATATGTTGCATGAGTGATTATGACTGTTTATGAATTCACGAATCATTTGATTTTTATATAAACAAATAAACCTAATTGTCAGCCTATTTCTCATTTCCTCATCCGATGTAGTTAAATATTACAGAATACATTTCTGTTTTCGAATTTTAACTACCATTGTTGTGTTCATAATTGATGAATCAAAAAATTACCCATACTAATGATATAGGTAAGGTTCTCATAATTATATCTTTAGATACGATTATTTGCAACTATACTACTTGACATTCTTACTAAAAGTATGTAAATTTCCAAAACACTTAATTTAAGGCATCAGTTTATTTGTAGTAATATAACGATAACTCGCCATTATTGAGTTCCTGCAAATTATATGCTACGCATTACATATAATCAACACAAATCTACAGATAATTTCATGCATCAGTTATTAGTTATTATTTATATTATGTTACACGTGATAAACATTGTATGCACGTCATATGTTATAATATGATTTAATTTTGGAATAGCCATTTACACTCAAAATAAGAATTTGTGAAGTTTTAACAAATATAAATTAAGATGTTGGCAACGAGTCAAATTAAGGAGAAATACTCTCAACATTACGAAAAGATTGATTGGTGGAAAGGAAATAAAGTATGTCTATGTACATATTGGTTATGTATTTCGTATGATGAAGAATTCTTTGTTTAGTGGAATTAAATATTTACATGAGTCATTATTATTTAGAAAAAAAGGAATTATATTTAAAGAATTGAAATTTCCTTAAATGAATAGTGGCACTTAAATGGTAGGTCGAGCTAAGTGCTATACCTATGGAGGGAGCTACCTTTAGAGTCCGCTTATCGATGGCCTAAAGGGCCAATGCCTTCGAGGGTGTGAGGCAGAAGATAAGCCCTCTACAGTCATAGCTGTTGGAAATGCGAGCCCACGGCGAGCCATTATGCAATAAATGTTATTGCATTTATCATTCCCTGATCTGAAATGAAGAATGAATAATTTGTACAATAGGTCCTTTAGTACAATTAGGGTTATGTACCATGGCCATCTTAATAATCATACAGCTGTTGATTCAACTATTGAATCATAGAGGCTGGTGCTTGGATGAATATCTAAAGAGTTAGATTGAGGACTCATCAAGCACCGTCAAATGATTATTAAGAGATGATCTCCAGCCTGAGTAGGAGATGGCAATCCTATCTCTGAAGGCTGATATCTGACCGACCTCTTGATGCAGGTCCTCTGCATAGGAATAGAGATTCGGAGGTGTCAGATTAGTTAGGTCAAAGAGTTGACTTAACGAGATCGAGATAACCAAAGTCCTATATCATATGCTGTCATGATATAGGCACGCATCCTCTGACCGGAGACAGATGTGTTACTATATGTCTGAGTGTGTACATTTGGCAGACCAATAGGTTGATGACCTAATCAAGGTCTATACACCGGCGCGCTGGTGTGCATATAAGGGCATATGAGTAATACGATCTCTCAAAGGGATCATACAGGTTCAGTTACTGAACCGGAAGACATGAGCTCACTCATGAGATATTGGGATGAATCAAATTCCATGCGCATGGTCGTCTCGCTTTGGAAGCTTGACTGAATTTGTAGGTTTGATATATACTTTTAGTATATGATCAAGACCTAGGTATGATATACACTTTTGGAAAGTGTATGATCGATACCAACTCCCAATGATCGAATGAGAAACTTACTGATAAAACCATGAAGTAGACAGTATAAAGTTGATCCGATACTTCGGGTTTAGTCTGAGTCTTCCAGTATGCAGGATGTACAGGTATTGGGAATACCTGAGGGTGATTTGATCATAAATGATTGTATAACCATGACGCTTCCATTCCTAGGGAGTGATGAAACAGGTCTGGATTTTAGTGACTCCTCTCAGTAGAGAAGTGATCTGATCTTGGTCCAAGTGTTGGACATTGATCTGAATGTGATTCAGATACAATGAGAAGATTAGATTTACGGTCTTGATTTAATCAAGCATCTATGAGAGGCCCGCGATCTGGATTTGAGATATGATCTCAATATCCATGTCACTATACGTGGAACAATACAATCGCCATGTCCTTATCTCCAAGTATCTGCGGAGAGATTGCATTATTCTTGAAGGGTTTAAGAATAATTCCATAAATGAAGAAATAATGATTAAATGTGATTTATTCATCTTGATGTGTGAAGAAATTATCCAATTTAATTAAATGTGATTTAATTAATGTGGATAAGAATAATGTGGATAGAAATATCCAATTATTCATAATATATTATAAATGTGATTTATAATGTATTAGAGAGAGCTAATTATAATTTATATGTGTTGATTAATTATTATGTGTATTGGATACACATTGTGTAATTAATTAACAATATGAATTACATGTTGTTTTGGGTTGTGAATATGATTCACAATTTTTTCCATGGCAAGAATGCAATATTCTCAAAGATAATTGTGAATTATTTTTTGGAGAATAAAACCCAATAAATTTGTTGCAAATAAATAAGAGAGATTCCAAGGAGATATGCAATCTCATGGATTTCCATGAGATTGCAATCTCCATGCAATCTCAAGGGGCGGCACATCATTCCTATAAGGAATGTGTGGCCGTCCACTTGGAAGGTACATGGAGATAAAATCTCCATGTATCTTCTCTCCTTATTTGTTGGGTTGATTTAGGAATAAATTATATTTGATTTTGTCAAATATATTTTGACCTAAAGTTTTTGCTTTTGACAACAACAATCTTGGCCATTGGATTGACACTAATCAATCTCACCCATTTATTTTATGTGTCCCATGGATTGAGATCCATGGATCCCAAAACCCTATAAATAGAGAGAAATACTATGCTCTCTAATTACTTAAAATGTTGGAGCTCTCTCTCCCTCATTTCTTCATACACGCCAGCCCTCACTCCCTCTCTTGTTGGTGGTCGTCCACCATACCCTAGAGAAGGAAACCGTCGTCGCCTTCGCCACCGCGTCGCCGCTTCGACGTCCTTCGGTTCTCCGTCTTCTTGGAGAGTTCCTCTCACGAAGGAGACGTTTGATCTCGTGCGACGAGATCAGGAGCAACCACGCTTGGATCATCTTCTTGGATTGCGAGGACAACGCGGTTCATCCCCGCGCTCGCAAGCGGTCTCGCCGACGATCGGACTTGAGACAGGAGGTCTCTTTCTTTAGAGACTTGATCAACCACGCTTCAAGAGGTATTGCATTATACTTGTTGTGGTTATAGATGAAACGATCTGAGAATGGTCTCGGATCATGTGGTTTCATCGAATAAAATTTTTTAAATTCCGCTGCACCGAACCACTAGTACGACTAGTCGTTCTTCGTCGTATCCGATACGACGATCACGCTTCCGTGATGCGCTTGAGGATAATTCCATATCCTTCAATAGCTACACTGTCATGTTATGTATTGTTTATGGACCACTTGTGTCGTCGGTAAACCATCAAAGCCATCAAAGTCGCCTCATAATTAACAATCAGGACCACTCTAAACATGAAAAATGTCATGGGCATATATTCAATATATGTTAATATTATATGCATATATGCAATTACGTTATTGTTATGGACATATGTGTAAGTTATGTTAATGTTAAGTGCACCTGTGTAAATTATCTTAATGATATGGGCATACATGCAAATTTATGTTAAGGCTAAGGGTACAAGTGCAATTATGCTAATGATATGGGCATACATGCAAATTTATGTTAAGCAAAGGTCATGTGTGCAATTATGTTAATGATATGGGCATGTGTGCAATTTATGTTAATGTTATTTTCATATGTGCAATTTATGTTTATGATATGGACATATGTGTAATTTAAATTAATGCTAAGGGTATATGTGTGTTGATGTTAACATTATGGGCATACGTGCAAAATATGTCAAAGCTTAAGGGTATATACACAAGTATGATATGCGAGGCTTGTATATGGAAGACATATACCTCGTATGCATCATTAAGTTAATTAATGGTATGTATGATGATTTTTGCTTTGTTTCAAGCCAAATTGTTTATGCAATATCGCAATGATATAGGATCAAAGTTATAAGTCTTTATTGTTCGAATAATTATCATTATGTTATTTTTGGAATAGTTAGATGTTACTTAATTTTTACGCTAGCTGGCTTGACCCAACTCGGTACATATTGAGCGTTAGGCTCATAACATGTATTGTTACTTTTTTCAGGAGAACGTGAGGATTAAGTTATTTACGCTTCAAGGGATACTTCACCGTTTTCAAAGTAGAATCTGTACAGGACTATTGTTGGTTTGGACGTCATTATGCCCACTGGAATGAGTAAATCGTAGCTATGATTCATCTAGTTTATTTATCTTTTATTTTTTATTTAAGAAACTCTTGGACTCATGTCCTTCTTAATAGTATGGAAAGGAAATTTTTTTAGTCCATTCCTTACTGCTCTCTTGTTATGATCGATGCTATGAGTAACGAATCCGACATGCCCACTGAGTTCTCACTTCCGCATCATTCTCGGGCGATCAGGTTCGTTACAAGTGGTATCAGAGCTGGAGTTCCTCTGGACGTGAGATATCCGACCAAATCAAGATTAGGTTCATTAGGTTAGAAAATCTAAGTATCCGATCGAACTTTTCATACTGCGTCATTGCAGTTGGCCCCACGTTGTGGGAATGAGGCGAACGGATACCACGAATCTTCATCGACCTACGAGATGGCTATGTACATGCAATGGCTGATAGCCATATGGTGTGTACTTTTTTTGGCTAACTTAATTAGTGCAAAACCCTCTATAGTACAACATGATTATTTGGAAGTTGTACAAGATATTTTTGATCTTTTACAGACGACTTTCCAAGTCTTCTACTTAGAAGAGAGATTGACCTCATTATTGATGTCCTACATAGTACTATAATCATATTTAAAGCACCATATAGGATGGTTATTGCTAAGTTGGATGAGTTGAAAAAGTAGTTGCAAGAACAATAAGATAAAGGGTTTTTGAGATCAAGTGTTTTGCCTTGGGGTGATCCCGTCGTATTCATTAAAAGAAGTACAAATCACTTAGTCTCTACATTGATTACATAGCCCTGAATGAAGTCACCATAAAAAATACCTCCTATCTGCTCTGGTGCTCAAGCTACCATCGATTAGTGGTGGATTTGTGATCTACACTGATGCATCGGGCTCCGATTTTGGATGTATCTTCATGCAACATGGAAAAGTTGTGGCATACGCCTCTTGGTTGTTGAAGGAAGCCGAAAGACTACGAGATGCATAATCTAAAGCTTGTTGTGATAGCTTTTGCGTTAAAAAGTTGACGTCATTATTTATATGGGGAGAAATTTGAGGTATTTGTTGTTCACAAAAGTCTCAATTATATCTTCTCGTAGAAGGAACTGAATATGAGACAAAAACGATGGTTGGAGTTTCTATCAGACTACGATATTTCTATCGACTATCATCTAGGAAGGGCGAATGCAGCTGCCGATGCTCTTAGTAGGAAATATGAAGGGAAGCTCGCAAGTATGACATTACAATGGCATCTAGTAAAAGACTTGGAAGAATGGAACCATTTTATTAAAAGAAAGACTAGAGTTCTTATGACTGGAATGAAGGTCCACTCATCATTGGTAGAAAAGGTTATATTGGCTCATAAGAATGATAATGAACTTCGAAAATTGATAATTGCTTCTCAGAAAGAAGGATCTTATTTCTCAATTGGAATGAATGGAGCATTGAGGTTCCGTAATAGATTGTGGGTTTCGGATAATGTTGAATTAAGACAAAAGATTCTTGAAGAATCTCACATGTCCATGTATACCATTCATCCCGGCACTACAAAAATGTACAAATATTTACAATAAAATTTTTGGTGGTCGAAGGTGAAAAAGGGCATGGTAAATCTTGTATTTGTATGTCTTATTTGTCAACAAGTAAAGATTGAGCATCAGAACTCTGCATGTCGTTGCAGTTGCTAGAGATCCCTGAATGGAAATGGGAGCATATCACTATGGATTTTGTCACCGCATTGCCAAAGATAGATAAAGGTCGCTTTGATACAATTTGGGAGATTGTTGATCGATTGACTAAGTCAGCGCATTTCTTACACATTCATTTGGATCAGTCTATAGAGATCCTTATTGAACTATATGTGAATGAGATAGTAAAATTGCATTGTGTTCCGGTATCGATTGTATCAAATAGGGAGAAGAGATATATTTCTCGATTATGGAAAAGTGTGCAAGATGATTTTGGTACAAGTTTGAAGTTCAGCACATCATTTCATACTCAGATCGATGGACAGTTTGAAAAAACAATCCAGACATTAGAAGACATGTTGAGAGCTTGTGCCCAAGACTTTGCTGGAAATTGGGATCGATATTTACATTTGGTCGATTTAAGATGGCTCCATATGAAGCTTTTTATGGTCGACCTTGTAGGTCATCACTATGCTGGAGCAACATATGTGAAAAATACATGTTGGGATTTAAAATTAGTCTAGGCCTGCACAAAGGGTGTAGAGGTTATTTGAAAGAGACTTTTAATCGTTCAGAGTAGATAAAAGTCTTATGTCGAGTAGCAAATACGAGATTTGATTTTTCAAATAGGTGATGTTTTTTAATATTTTCTCCTACCAAGGGAGTAGTGTGATTCACCAAAAAGTGGATAATTGAGTCCCAGACATGTAGGACCTTTTGAGATAATAAGGAAAGTTGTTGGAGTAGATTATCAGGTTGCTTTTCCACCATAATATTCCTAGCTACATGATGTTTTTCATGTAACAACACTAGGGAAGTATCATCCCTATCCATCGTGCATGATCAAGAATGAAGTTTTGAATATTCAGTTGAACATGACGTATGAAGAAAGACCAGTGCGTATCGTTGTTCATAGGGAACACTGGTTGCGATGTCGCCTAGTTCCAATGGATAAAGTACATTGCCAGCATCATTAGAGGGAAGAAGCGGCTTGCGATTTGGAGGATGAAATGCGTCAACATTATCTGCATCTTTTTGGTAAGCATCTTTTTACAGTATAAATTTCGAGGACGAGATTTCCTTAAAGAGGGTAGATTGTAACGGATGAACTTTTTTAAGATAATTAAAATAATTAAAATAAAAACTAAATCACATCAACCTTAAAGATAAAATATCATAAGATAAAAAGAGATAAAATAGCCAACAAATCAAGTTGGTTGTTCTTTATCTCTTAATTAAGCCCAAGTTATTATTATTAATTATCTCATGGTTGGTGTCTATAAATACCATAGGACTCCAATGACTTCCCCACACATTGCCTTTGGGAGAGAGAGTTTAGAGAGAGAGAGAGAGAGAAATTGGTGACGACATTCTTTCGTCATGTCTTTTCCGAATTCAGCATCGACAACCCTCTCCATCAACGTTGGAGTTTTGATCTGACGAAATTAGAGGAGCAACGACGTGGCCGACAATAGTCCGGATTGGTGGAATCTAGGCCGACGAATTTCTTGTGTCGACGAGGTATGTGTCGAACACTTTGGATTACCATCGGTTAATCAGCAATCCCCTTTTGATTATATTTATGTTTATTGTTTCTTATCATGTCAAAAGTGCATGGATATGTTTTGATTTCTATAATCGATAATGAAAGTGAGAGATGATCCTTAAAATAAGTTCGTCATTATTATTATTGATTTCCTAGACATTCTCATGAATAATCAAACTAAGTAATCCTTTGATTAACCTTTTACTTATGTTGTATGATATGATAGTCCTTTACTGTTTGATTTTGGATTCAAGAAGTTAATCACATATTGTCTTATCACATGAATAAGCTTAATCTGGATCTATTCCATATAATAATAACAAGCTTCTAAAATCTATATTTGATTTTTGACAATTACCGTAATTATAAGTAGTATTTAAATAGTCCCCATTCATGCGTAAATATCTCCATGCAAATTATCATGTTAAGCATGTGAATTGAAGAAGATAAAATAAGTCATTTTCCATTATATATTTTTGTTATATTTATTGCTAGACATATGTTGCATGAGTGATTATCACTGATTATGAATTCAAGAATCATGCGAATTATATATAAAAAAATAAACATAATTGTCAGCTTATTTCTCGTTTCCTCATCTGATGCAGTTAAATATTATGGAATACATTTCTGTTTTCGAATTTTAACTACCATTGTTGTGTTCTCATCATCGATGAATCGAAAAATTACCCATACTACCATAATTATATCTTTAGATACGATTATTTGCAGATGTACCACTTGACATTCTTACTAAAAGTATGTAAATTTCCAAAATCCTTAATTTAAGGCATCAGTTTATTTCTAGTAATACAACGATAACTCGCCATTATTGAGTTCCTGCAAATTATATGCTACGCATTTCATATAATCAACACAAATCTACAGATAATTTCATGCATCAGTTATTACTTATTATTCATATGATATTAAGTTACTCGTGATTAACATTGTGTGCACGTCATATATTATAATATGATTTAATTTTGGAATAGCCATTTACACTCAAAATAAGAATTTATGAACTTTTAACAAATATAAATTAAGATGTTGGCAACGAGTCAAATTAAGGAGAAATACTCTAAACATTACGAGAAGATTGATTGGTGGAAAGGAAATAAAGTATGTATATATACATATTGGCTATGTATTTTGTATGATGAAGAATTCTTTGGTTAGTGGAATTAAATATTTACATGAATCATTATTATATAGAAAAAAAGGAATTGTATTTAAAGTATTGAAATTTTCTTAAATGAATAGTGGCACTTAAAAGGTAGGTAGAGCTAAGTGTTATACCTATGGTGGGAGCCACCTCGAGAGTCCGATTATCGATGGCCTAAAGTGCCAATACCTTCCGGGGATGTGAGGCAAAAGATAAGTCCTCTACGGTCGTAGTTACACTATCATGTTATGTTTGTTTATGGACCGCTTGTGCCGGCGGTAAACCACCAAAGCCATCAAAGCCGCCTAAGAATTAACAATCAAGACCACTCTAAACATGAAAAATGTCATGGGCATATATGCAATATATGTTAATATTATATGCATACATGCAATTACGTTATTGTTATTGACATATGTGTAAGTTATGTTAATGTTAAGGGCACGTGTGTAAATTGTCTTAGTGATATGGGCATACATGCAAATTTATGTTAAGGCTAAGGGCACATGTGCAGTTATGCTAATGATATGGGCATACATGCAAATTTATGTTAAGAAAAGATCATGTGTGCAATTATGTTAATAATATGGGCATGTATGCAATTTATGTTAATGTTATTTGCATATACACAATTTATGTTAATAATATGGATATATGTGTAATTTAAATTAATGCTAAGGTTATATCTACGTTGATGTCAATATTATGGGCATACGTGCAAAATATGGCAAAACTTAAGGGTATATACACAAGTATGATATGCAATGCATGCATATGAAAGACATATACCACGTAGGCATCATTAAGTTAATTAATGATATGTGTGATGATTTTTGCTTTGTTTCAAGACAAATAGTTTATGGAACATAACAATGATATAGGATCAAAGATATAAATCTTTATTGTTGGAATAAATCTTTACATGTTACTTGATTTTTACGTTAGCTGGCTTGACCCCTACTCGGCACATATTGAGCGTTAGACTCATAACTTGTATTGTTACTCTTTTTCAGGAGAACGTGAGTATTAAGTTACTTACGCTTCAAGGGAGACTTCACATTCTTCTAAAAGTAGACTCTGCACAGGACTACTGTTGGGTCGGATGTCATTATGCCTACTGGAATGAGTAAATCGTAGATGTGATTCTTCTAGTTTATTTATCTTTTATTTGATTTAAAGAACTCTTGGACTCATGTCCTTCTTAATAGTATGGAAAGGAAGTTTTCATGGTACATTCTTTACTGCTCTCATGTTATGATCGATGTTATGAGTAACGAATCCGAAGTGCCCACTGCATTCTCGCTTTCGCGTCATTCTTGGGCGATCGGGTTGTGGTATCAGAGCTGGAGTTCCTCTGGACATGAGATATCCGACCAAATCTAGCTTAGGTTCATTAGGTTAGAAAATCTAAGTATTCGATCGAACATTTCACACTTTGTCATTACATATGGCCCCTCGTTGTGGAAGTGAGGCGAACGGATATTGTGAGTCTTCATCGAACTACGAGATGGTTAGGGACATGCAATGGCTGATAGCCACATGGTGTGCAGCTTTTTTAGCTAACTTAATTAGTGCAAAACCCTCTATGGTGCAACTTGAGTATTTGAAGGTTGTACAAGATTTTTTTGATATTTTACAGACGACTTTCCAAGTCTTCTGTTAAGAAGAGAGATTGACCTCACTATTGATAAACTATTAAGTACTATAATCATATTTAAAGCATCATATAGGATGGTTCATGCTAAGTTGGATGAGCTGAAAAAGTAGTTGTAAGAACAATAAGATAAAGGGTTTTTGAGATCAAGTGTTTCGCCTTGGGGTGCTCTCGTCGTATTCGTTAAAAGAAGGACAAAGCACTTAGTCTCTACATTGATTACATAGCTCTAAATGAAGTCACCATAAAAAAATATATGTTATCTCGCATCGATGATCTATTCAATCAATAGCAGCAAGCAACAGTCTTCTCCAAGATTGACCTATGGCCTGCTTACATCAATTTAGGATTAGGAATAAAGACATATCAAAGACAGCACTCAGGACAAGTTATGAGCACTATGAATCCCTAGTGATGCCTTTTGACCTCACAAACGTGTCATTTGCATTTATGGAATTGATGAATAGGGTATTCCGAGAATACCTGGACAAGTTTGTTATCATCTTTGTTGATGATATCTTGGTTTATTCACCTGATATGGAACAACACTGAGTGCATCTCAGATTAGTTCTTGAGGCATTGCAGGAACACTAGCTTTATGCCAAATCATCCAAGTGTGACTTTAGCTTCAGGAAGTTGTATTCCTTGGACATATTGTGTCTAAGAAGGGTATTTCCATGGACCCGGCAAAGTATATGAGGTTTGAATTTGGAGTCAACCAAGAATGTCTTGGAAATCCGTAGTTTTCTGGTGTTGGCCGGGTGTTACAGAAGATTTATTCAGAATTTTTCCCGGTTCTCTCTACCATTGACTAGATTTTTGAGTAAAATGTAAAGTTTGAATGGTCAAAAAAGTGTCAACAAAGCTTTCAAGAGTTAAAATAAAGATTGATGTTTTCTTTGGTGCTCACGCTACCAACGGGTAGTGATGGATTTGTGATCTACATTGATGCATCAGGCTCCAGTTTTGGATGTATCTTCATGCAACATGGAAACGTTGTGGCATACGTCTCTTGGCAGTTGAAGGAAGCCGAAATAAACTACCTGATGCATAATCTAGAGCTTGCAGTGATAGTTTTTACGCTAAATATTTGACGTCATTACTTATATGGAGAGAAATTTGAGGTATTTATTGATCACAAAAGTCTCAAGTATATCTTCTCGTAGAAGGAACTGAATATGAGATAAAGGCGATGGTTGGAGTTTCTATCAGACTACGATATTTCCATCGACTATCATCTAGGAAAGGCGAATGCAGTTGTCGATGCTCTTAGTAGGAAATATGAAGGGAAGCTTTCAAGTATGACATTACAATGGCATCTAATCAAAAACTTGGAAGAATGGAACCCTTTTATTGAAAGAAAGACTAGAGTTCTTATGACTGAAATGAAGGTCCTCTCATCATTGGTAGAAAAGGTTATATTGGCTCAAAAGAATAATAATGAACTTCGAAAATTGACAATTGCTTGTCAGAATGAAGGATCTTATTTCTCAATTGGGTTGAACGGAGCATTGATGTTCCGTAATAGATTGTGGGTTCCGGATAATGTTGAATTAAGACAAAAGATTCTTAAAGAAGCTCACAGGTCCATGTATACCATTCATCCCAGCACTACAAAAATGTACAAAGATTTACAATAAAATTTGTAGTGGCCGAAGGTGTAAAAGGACAAGGTAAATCTTGTATTTGTATGTTGTATTTGTCAGCAAATAAAGATTGAGCACCAGAACTCAGCATGTCATTGCAATTGCTAGAGATCCCTGAATGGAAATGGGAGCATATCACTATGGACTTTGTCACCGCATTGCCAAAAACAAATAAAGGTCGCTTTGATACAATTTGGGGGATTGTTGATCGATTAACTAAGTCAACACATTTATTACACATTCGTTTGGATCAGTCTACACAGATCCTTGTTGAATTGTATGTGAAGGAGATAGTAAAATTGCATTGTGTTCTGGTATCGATTCTGTCAGATAGGGACAAGAGATATATTTCTCGATTATAGAAAAGTGTGCAAGATGATTTTGGGACAAGTTTGAAGTTCAGCACATCATTTCATCCTCAGACCGATGGACAGTTCGAAAGAACAATCCGGACATTAGAAGACATGTTGAGAGCTTGTTCCCAAGACTTTGTTGTAAATTGGGATCGACATTTACCTTTGGTCGAATTTTCATATAATAACAACTATCATGCAAGCATTAAGATGGCTCCATACTAAGCTTTATATGGTCGACCTTGTAGATCATCATTATGATGGAGCAACGTATGTGAAAAATACATATTGGGATTTGAAATTAGTCTAGGCTTGCACAAAAGGTGCAGAGGTGATTCAAAAGGGACTTTTAACCATTCAGAGTAGACAAAACTCTCATGTCGTTCGTCAAACACGAGATTTGAATTTTCAAATAGGTGATGTGTTTTTAAAGACTTCTCCTAACCAAGGGAGTAGTGTGATTTAGCAAAAAGGGGATAATTGAGTCCCATATATATAGGACCTTTTGAGATAATAAGGAAAGTTGATGGAGTAGCTTATCAGGTTGCTTTCCACCACATTATTCCTAACTACATGACATTTTTCATGTAGCAATGCTAAGGAAGTATCATCCCGATCCATCGCGCATGATCGAGCATGAAGTTCTGAATATTCAGTCAAACCTGACGTATGAAGAAAGACCAGTACGTATCGTTGATCAAAGGGAGCACTAGTTGCGATGTCGCCTAGTTCTGATGGTTAAAGTACTTTGCCACCATCATTAGAGGGAAGAAGCGACTTGCGAGTTCGAGGACGAAATGCATTAACATTATCTGCATCTTTTTGGTAAGTCTCTTTTTACAGTATAAATTTCGAGGACGAAATTTTCTTAAAGTGGGTAGATTGTAACGGATGAAATTTTTGAAGATAATAAAAATAACTAAAATAAAAACTAAATTACATCAACCTTAAAGATAAAATATGATAAGATAAAAAGAGATAAAATATCCAACAAATCAAGTTGGTTGTTTTTTATTTCTTAATTAAGTCCAAGTTATTATTATTAATTATCTCACGGATTGTGCCTATAAATATCATGGAACTCCAATGACTTCCCCACACATTGCCTTTGGGAGAGAGAGTTTTGAGAAAGAGAGAGAGAGAAGTCGACAATGACATTCTTTCGTCATATCTTTTCCGAATTCAGCATCGACAACCCTCTCTATCAACGTTGGAGTTTTGATCCGACGAAATTGGAGGAGCAACAATGTGGCTGACAATGGTCCGAATTAGTGGAATCTTGGTCGACGAATTTCTTATGTCGACGAGGTATGTGTCAAACACTTAGGATTACCATCGGTTAATCACAATTCACTTTGATCATATTTATGTTGATTGTTGCTTATCATGTCAAAAGTGCATGGATATGTTTTGGTTTCTATAACCGATAATAGAATTGAGAGATGATCCTTGAAATAAGTTCCGTTATTATTATTATTGATTTCCTAGACATTCTCATGAATAATCAAACTAAGTAATCGTATGTTTAACCTTGTACTTATGTCTTATGATATGATAGTCCTTTACTGTTTGATTTTGGATTCAAGAAGTTAATCGTATATTGTCTTATCACATGAATAAGCTTAATTTGAATCTATTCCATACGATAATAACAAGGTTCTAAATTCTATATTTGATTTTTAATAATTACCGTAATTATAAGTGGTATTTAAATAGTCCCCATGGATGCGTAAATATCTCCATGCAAATAATCATGTTAAGCATGTGAATTAAAGAAGATAAAATTAGTCATTTTCCTTTATATATTTTCGTCAGATTTATTACAAGACATATGTTTCATAAGAGATTATGACTAATTGTCAGTCTATTTCTCATTTTCTCATCTGATGTAGTTAAGTATTACGGAATACATTTCTGTTTTCAAATTTAAACTATCATTGTTATGTTCTCATCATTGGTGAATTGAAAAATTACCCATACGATGATATAGATAAGATTACCATAATTATATCTTTAGATACGATTATTTGCAACTGTACTACTTGACATTCTTACTAAAAGTATGTAAATTTCCAAAATCCTTAATTTAAGGCATCAGTTTATTTGTAGTAATACAATGATGACTCGCCATTGTTGAGTTCCTGCATATTATATGCTAAGCATTTCATATAATCAACAAAAATCTATAGATAATTTCATGCCTCAGTTATTAGTTATTATTCATACGATATTATATTACTCGTGACTAACATTGTATGCATGTCACATGTTATAATATGATTTAATTTTGGAATAGCCATTTACACTCAAAATAAGAATTTATGAAGTTTTAACATATATAAATTAAGATGTTGGCAACGAGTCAAATTAAGGATAAATACTCTCAACATTACGAAAAGATTGATTGGTGGAAAGGAAATATCGTATGTCTATGTACATATTGGCTATGTATATTGTATGATGAAGAATTCTTTGGTTAGTGGAATTAAATATTTACATGAATCATTATTATATGGAAAAAAGGATTTGTACTTAAAGAATTGAAATTTCCATAAATGAATAGTGACACTTAAATGGTAGGCGGAGCTAAGTGCTACACATATGGTGGGAGCCACCTCTAGAGTCTGCTTTATCGATGGCCTAAAGGGCCTTCCGAGGGTGTGAGGCAAAAGATAAGTCCTCTACAGTCGTAGCTATACTGTCATATTATGTATTGTTTATGGACCGCTTGTACCGGTGGTAAACCATCAAAGCCACCAAAGCCTCCTAAGAATTAATAATCAAGACCACTCTAAACATGAAAAATGTCACGGACATATATGCAATATATGTTAATATTATATGCAAATACGTTATTGTTATGGTCATATGTGTAAGTTATGTTAATGTTAAGTGCACGTGTGTAAATTATCTTAATGATATGGGCATACATGCAAATTTTTGTTAAGGCTAAGGGCACAGGTGCACTTATGCTAATGATATGGGCATACAAGTAAATTTATGTTAAGCAAAGGTCATTTGGAAATTATGTTAATGATATGGGCATGTATGCAATTTATGTTAATGTTATTTTCATATGTGCAATTTATGTTAATGATATGGACATATGTGTAATTTAAATTAATGCTAAGGGTATATGTGCGTTGATGTTAACATTATGGGCATACATTCAAAATATGGCAAAACTTAAGGGTATATACACAAGTATGATATGTGATGCATGTATATGGAAGACATATATCTCGTATGCATCATTAAGTTAATTAATGATATGTATGATGATTTTTGCTTTGTTTCAAGCCAAATAGTTTATGCAACAATAATATAGGTTCAAAGTTATAAGTCTTTATTGTTGGATTAACTACCATTATGTTATGTATGGAATAGTTAGATGTTACTTGATTTTTACGCTAGTTGGCTTGACCCCAACTCGGCACATATTGAGCGTTCGCCTCATAACATGTATTGTACTCTTTTTCAAGAGAACATGGGGATTAAATTATTTACGCTTCAAGGGAGACTTCACCGTCTTCAAAAAATAGAATCGGTACGGGACTACTGTTGGGTCGGATGTCATTATGCCCACTGGAATAAGGAAATCGTAGATGTGATTTATCACTACAACAAACATGATATATGGCGACAGTGATAAGACGACAGAAAAGGGGGCCACAGACAAATCGTCGTCCATCTATTCCTTGGACAACAAAAGTACAACGCCCTCCTTTTTGGTTTTGAGAAACCCCATTCTCCCTTCTTTCCAAAACCCTATTCTCACTGGCTCCGAAAGTACCCCGCCCTCCCATTGGCTCCGCCGTTCTTATACGCCGTCTCCACATTCCCGATCTCTCTCCCTCCCCATTCTTGATCTCGTACTCGAGACGCATTCTCGAGGCCAGATCAGTGACAATTTCTCGAGGTCCTCTCCGCACCGACGATCTGCGACGATCTCGAGGCCGCCAGATCTCGACGATCCGCTAGATCTGCGTCGTACTCTCAAGGCCACCAGATCTCGATGATCTGCGACGATTCTCGAGGCCCTCTCTGCACCGACGATCTGCGACGATTCCCATCGACGTCCGATCGCCTCCATCGAGAAGATCCACCATCATCTGGTCTATCTTTTTTCGTCCTTCCCAGCGGCTAGATCTTGAGGTACTCAACTCCATTTCCCTTGCCCTATTTTTTGTAACCCTAGTTTTGGTTGAGATCAATCTGGTAGTAGCCCTTGAGGGTTTCCGTGTTAACCTTTGTGTCTTCATCCAATATTCCTTATTTCTGATTTACCCTGGCATTCCTATTTTTTGCTCGATTTCGGTAAATCCAGACAGTTCTCAGTCAAACCCAACGACACAACCCACTCATTTTTTTACAAAAGTAGTATATATCACAGATGTGATGCTTTTTATTAATTTTAGAGATATGTTCAGCAATCAAAACCATTCATGTATGTTCGTATGTGCAACATCACACATCATGTGAACTGTTCTCCTTCATTCCATAGTTTTCTATTACAGATCTTCTCTTATCTTTACTATTGTTTCTGTTTCTTGTTGAGATCGTTGAAGCAACTATAGCTTTCATATTCTTTGCTAATATATTAGTAAGTGGATGTCAACTCGTCGCAATGTATTGAGTACCAATTTTCCGGGTGACTAAATGGCAATGTGTCACCCTTTTCATGTCATAAGTGTCTCCATGGCAAAAGTCAAAAGTTCGTTGAGGAATTTTTTTACAAATAATGATTTGTTGGGTATGTATAGGCTATGGCATAAGTCACCCCGAGCAGATGAAATAATTTTCACCCAAAGGGATGGTGTGTGCTGTCTAAAAAGTATCATGAGATTGCATATAAATAGTCACATATCTTGCATCCCTCCACACCGGGTGGCGTGTGGCCCTGCACACCGGGTGGCGTGTGCTGTGTAAAAAGTATCAAGAGATTGCATATAAATAGTCACATATCTTGCATCCCTCCACACCGGGTGGCGTGTGGCCCTGCACACCGGGTGGCGTGTGCTGTGTAAAAAGTATCATGAGATTGCATATAAATAGTCACATATCTTGCATCCCTCCACACCGGGTGGCGTGTGGCCCTGCACACCGGGTGGCGTGTGCTGTGTAAAAAGTATCATGAGATTGCATATAAATAGTCACATATCTTGCATCCCTCCACAGCGAGTGGCGTGTAGCCCTGCACACCGGGTGGCGTGTGCTGTATACAAAGATTGTCTTTACGACTTTTTTAAAGTGGCTAATGAAAATTGATTGTATTCTTATATTTTTTAATCAACTTTTTTATGTAGAAAGCTCATTATCCTTCATGACCAAGTGGAAGTACGGGGAGTGGTGGTGATAGTTAGAATGGAAGCGATAATATACAACGTAGTGGAGTAAGAGATGGCGATGACTCATTTACAAATGCTTCGAGACATGCACCGCCTTTTGTTCGTGGAAATTCAACTTTTCGCCATTACGGTTATGCACGAACGTGTCCACTTCCATCATTTTCGCTCCCTACACAAGTAAGAATTATTCTATTTTGATTATTTAAATGATTATAAATACATTTATATAATAAAAAACTACTGGTACAGTTTAACCATCCTCATGAAAGCTTGATGATACATTCCTTTAATATTCTTGTTTTAACTATCATGAAAGCTTGATGACACCTAACCATTTAAAGTCCCGACTAAGTGCATTAATGTCCCATGTCTAGTAACCTAGGATTAAGCACAACAATTAAGTGAGGGGGTATGACGAGACATCTAATTGTTCTCATCTTACATTAGATGGTTAAATCCATGCTCAGCCAATGACTATCCAGATAGCATCACAACTTCATGATTACATATTTGCGATAATTGATGTCTGATTGACGTCTTCGTTTGTTGGGGATTGGAACTCACATGTGCATTAGACATAGGGCTTGATCGATTGGAAGATGGAATTGGAATATAGAGATCCAATCAGATTCTTAAATTGCAATAGTGAGTTGTTGCATTAAAGGTTTTAGGATCCAAAATTATACATCATTCTCCTGCTGCTGCATAATATTTCTATTATTTGATATATAATATGAGATTGGGATTGAGGGATATTAGAAATGAGAAGCCATGAAGATGGATATTTGCATCGCAAACTAGATATGATGGAGAAGGGGAATAATAAATGCAATATAGGTTTTGACTAGTGGTTCTTTGAGCATTCGTTAGGACTATGAAACTTTTAACTTCAGGTAATCCAAGCCTTCATGCGCCTTCTTGAAGGATGTATGCACTGTAATCTCCGCATTCTCAAATTGAAATGACTACAAGGCATCCGAGTTCTTGCCTTTTTTATTTTATTTGCCTTATTTTTAAAAATAATTATCAAGAGTGAAGGTTGTAACTTCATAAAATAAGATGAGAGAGCAATTTGGGGTTGCAGATATTGAGATTTTGGAAAGATGGGAAATTGAGTTGCATAAGTTTGAATTTCTCATGGAATGATTGATTATTGTCCTTTTCCCTTATTACCTCATTTATCCATTTTAGAGATGCATGCACGTTAGAGATATCTTGCTTTAAATCGTATTCCCCAAAGGGATTTTACATGGATTTCCTAGATTTCTCGTAAATATTTGATGTAACACAAATTTCTTAATGTGTACCTGCATCCATAGAAACACCCTTTGGATGTCTTTTTGTTAGTGTATCTTCCATTTTCAAAAATAAGAAAAACTGATTTTAATGTATCTATGCAATTTGATTATCCGTGTCCATTGATACAAAAGAAAACATTGTAATTCTGACATGCCAGCAAACAGATTTAGGGTTTGCTTAGTTATATGGGCTTGTACATATAATTATTCCTAGTATTTTTATTTCTTTTTCTTGAATTTTTATGCATTTTGTCCTTTTTGTGGGTCGTAAGTTGGATGGATGAGAAACAAGGAAGGTTAAATTCCTAATTCCTATTTGGTTAAAGGAGAAGGGATACAGGTGGAATAATGGAGTTATCAATATGCTTATTAGTTTTTTGTGGTTTGGGATTTGAGGGTAGATGATAACTATTACACCTCTTGAAAAGAATAATGGTGAGATCTATAATTATACCATGTTAATTTTATGTTGGGTTAAGTCCATAATACTGGAGCTTATACCAGATTAATCATTAATTCGACATGTATGTGCAAAGAAGTGGGATACATTTTCAAGTATGTAATATACAAGAAAATTTATGTAATGTGCACTATTTATTGGAGTCAACTTTAACTGGATTGGTGAAAGTGTTTTATTTCATTTATATTTAGGGTGGTAATTCTATCAATGATGCATTTGGGAACATGCGTTCAACAAATCGGATGCGGCCTCCAACATATTCAAAGGTACAAAACATGTGTGTTATATCATTGATATTATCTCATTTATAAATTCAGCCTTTTCTCTTATATAGTCAAAATGATCTCTCACGTGTGCATATGAAAGAAAATGGCTAACTCAATCAAGAGAAGGTAAATCTTTTTTTTAGTGGAACTAATCTTCTAATGAGTAATCCCATAGTCTAATTTTTTATTCATATTAGTAGCTTCATTTTACTCAATTGATTAATTTTTTTACAGGTAACATCTAGGATGCTTAGGATCATACAAAGGATGATGAAATCGACAAAGAAGATTATTGCTGCTTTTTTGTTATCGAGACATGCTATTATTTTCCTTGTTATTGGACATATGTAGTTATGTAATAGTGCTTTCGTATGTTACACTTTTTCTTATCATTGGAACATAAATAGAATTTTATAGGAATGCTTATTTTATTAGAATTTTGATAAGATTTTTAAGTGATGATGCATCCTTAAGATTTTTTCTTATCTTAATGTTCATTTGATTGATATTAAATGGCATATTGTTGTGGTCTTGGAATGTGGTAATTTGAAGCTTTTGTAGGTATTGAGACATTTTCCAAGAGCATAATCATCGAGGTTGGAGACGCAACTATGAGGAGCTGGGTCAAGTAGTAAAATGTTTGAGTTGGGCAATACATTTTTTAGAACTCCATTGCAAATTACATATGTTGGATCCTTGCCCGAACGCACTGCAATGCTCCTTAAAGCTAGTGTGCTCATTTCGAGGTATAAGGAGATGACGAACGAAGGGAAGAAGAGGATTATGACGGCATCGGTCTTATCATTACAACGGCTTTAGGCTTCTCAACTATGGTCTCAGTGTTGATTTTGTCTCATAATTTGCAAAGGGTAGTTGAACCTTTTAGTTTATAGCTCTTCCCTTGAAGGTCGATATGAAATGTCATCCGTACCTTTGGTTTGCAGGATAAATGAGATCATTGTGGTGTCCCATTTTTTCTACCGCTCTTAATGAGATAATACACTCGTAAACAGTTTATCTGTACAATTCAAGAATTTTTTTGGTTGAATTCACAGGTCAAATTCACTGAAATCGAACAGCTAGCAGGCATATTTTTATTCCATTATTCTACTTC
This sequence comes from Ottelia alismoides, assembly GCA_037367405.1. Lineage (NCBI taxonomy): Eukaryota > Viridiplantae > Streptophyta > Magnoliopsida > Alismatales > Hydrocharitaceae > Ottelia > Ottelia alismoides. Next base: position 230,715 of record JAZKJV010003188.1, read on the forward strand.
GGGCGACAAAACATTGCCACGAATTTGTTGTCACAATGAGCTGTGACGACGGATTATTTGTTGTTCAACTTTGTGGCGACGAGAGCTATGGCGACGGAGTATTGACGACGGATTTGCTGTAACAATTTCAAATTCCGTCGTCATAACTTATTTATTTGTCGCCACAGTCTGTCGCCATAGTCCATAATTGGTGTAGTGTATCTAGTTTATTTATCTTTTATTTTATTTAAAGAACTCTTAAACTCATGTCCTTAATAGTATAAAAAGGAAGTTTTTTTTGCTTCGTTCTTTACTTCTCTCATTTTATGATCAATGTTATGAGTAACGAATCCGAAATGCCTGCTGAGTTCTCGCTTCCGCATCATTCTCGGACGACCGAGTTCGCTACAACAACTCTTTAGTAGTGAGGCTATCTTGTAAGTATACAAAATATGCTGAAAGAAATCTTAAAAATCCTTCTAGATATTAATAAGCGGGTAAATACATATACCAATCACAACATAACATTATAGAATCCATTGGTTCTGATTCTAGAGGGTTTTTTCATCATGGATTTGTGAAAGATCTCTAGTTGTGTCATTTGGTATGGCATGATTTATGTTGTTAACTATGTCAGGAACGTGTGCAGATATAAACGGTTTGTAGTTCAGTTTGATCATTTTATAATAACACTTTGCGTTAAAAAATTGTAGCTTTCTTAAGTTTTGTATTTCAACTCTTTTATCTTTCGATTAATATGACGTTGATTGATGCATTTTATTTCTCCAAGTGTAGTCCCAGCTTGGTCGATTATCGTCGTCCAAATAACTAAGGCGTTTATCTCATTGCCGAACTTGCATTTGTATATGCTAGATTTGGTCTTGTATGCCTAAGATGTTGGAGTAATTGATTTTATGATGTGTACTTATCTCACAATTTTTTGAGGAATCACTTGTTCAATAGGAACATCAGAAGGTGCGATTTATTGATCTATGTTATCTTTGTCTTCTCACCCAAAAGATAGTTGGTAGATCAGTAGGCCATATTTCGATTTTGAAAGTTTTGTTTCTATGAACATGATGCAATTTTGTTTAAATGACATTGTTTTATCTGGTTAATGATCTTGAAGTTGGCCTTGTCACAAGGGGTGCAAAATTTTGTTATTTTCTAGTGACACTTCTATTAGAGATTTTGTTATTAATGCTGATGACTCCATTAAATTCACATAATATTATGGTTTATTTGTCACTAATCAATCAACGTTGTAAAATTTTGATCAATAAAAGCATTTGGGATTGAAAGAGCCTCGTCGTTTTATTATTATTATTATTATTTTGTAGGACGGGTTGAGCTATGTTATTTGATTCATTGGAAATGGTTCCGATTTGCCCTTGTGCTTGAAGTTGTCATGTAAATTTTATTTTTAGAGCAGCCATAACATCATATTAGTATTCATAAAAATATGATTTTGGAAATGCTAATATGATTATGCTAATTTTTTTTCAATGTTATAAGTTCATGGTTTATCGAATGCATCATTTATGCATTTGATTCTTTGAAGAAAACATTAGCATTTTGTAATTGATGCTGATGGAATTTGAAGCTACGATGCTTCCACATCATTCCAACACAATCTTATATAATTTACTAATTCCATTCATTCAAAACAATTTTTAATTGATATTTGACTTACCTTTATCTTTAAATGATTTCATAATAGTAGTCTTTGAAGATCCCTGAACGATGTCGAAGTTAAACAAACAGGGGATACTATTAGCAAGTATATGAAATTATATTTAACAAATAAAATGGTTATATAAAATTATATAAAAATAAATAAATCGCTATTAAATTAATCGTTGATTTTTTATGGCATATTATTTGTTGACATTTTTACAAATGGCGAAGAAAGCGTTAATACATACGAAGAGTTAAATAATAAGCTATGCATGGTACAAACAACAACAACAAAGCTTTTTCCCACTTTAAGTAGGGTTGGCTGCATGAATTTTTTGCTCCATCCAGATCATTCTCGGGTCATTCTCAAGCTAAGATCTCAAAACTAAAATCCCTTCGTATATGTACCGGTGATGAGATGTGACTTTTGAATGTTGAGCCGGTTAAAAGAGGGCGTGGAAAGTCCAAAAAGTGACGGAAAAAGACATTGCTGTATCCAAATAGTGATGGTTTTCATTTGATGTAAAAAATCCAAATCATGACGATTTTTACTCCTTGAGATTATAAGTTTCTCAACAATTAATAATTGTCGCTAAAATTTTAACAATAGCGAAACAGTTCTTGCAAAGAATCAGGAAATCGACACAAGTTGGAATAACATTGTTTTATTCGTTGTGGTTTAAAAAAGGGCATTGTTGTAGACATGTTTTATAGCAGTGAATAATACGTAACCTCGGATTATATACAATAACAATATCTAAAATCTGGAACTAATCAATCATCTTGTAATTCTGATTTAAAATCCCGTTACTTGTTTTAACAGTCCATTTAACATATCATTAAAATTAATTAAGAAGTCGTTTGGATCTAACACGTATGATGACATCCTAACTTTAGTTAAAAAGTAGGAATTGCTTCTCCATATTATTAACATTAAATACGATTAAGGATACGAACCTAATTATGGCGAACAATGTTAGGAATACACTAATTATTAATATGTTTCAACCAATTATAATTAAAATCGAATATTGAGAGTGCATTATATTGAAAACAAAAATGACGTCGAATTGTAATGTCTCGGACATATATCCTCGATCTGTTATGGAGGAAAATTGGCTCTAACAACTTGTTGGTTCGGGCTTAAAGTCTAAGTTGTCAAGTAGTAATTACCATCACTTATAACAACATACCCTCACACTTTGTGTGTACTATGTTTGAGGATTTGGGTGTTACAACATCCTCTACTTATATTCACGTTCTTGTTGCGCCATGTTCCATCACTTATTTCCATTGACAGTGGCGGCTGCAAACTCTCGGTTTAGGTTCCTTCGAGAGCCACTTCCACTATCAGAGAGAACTCGCTTTGATACCATTTGTAACGTCCCGGGCTTAGGTCTCCGGTCCGTTATCGACGATTATTGTCCCTGATAACTTGTTGGATTTGAGCCCAATTGAATCATTTGACAATCACCCAGAATACGTAAGCCTAAGTTGTCAACTGTAATCCCCACTACTTATAACTCACTCTCACACTTTGTGAGTTTTAAATGTGGAACTATCTTTGGGGTATGTTGTAGCACTCAGACCTTCAAAGATAGTGCCACATGGAAAACTCACAAAGTGTGAGAGTAGGTTATAAATGGTGGGGATTACTACTTGACAACTTGAGCTTCGATATTTTGGATAGTTGTCAACGAATCCAATTGAGTCCGAACCCAACAAGTTGTCAAGGGTAGTTTTCCTTACTAACGAATCGGAGATCTAAGCATGTTATGTTACAAATGGTATCAGAGCAGATTCCCTCTAATAAGTGGAATGTGCAACCGTCACTATCATTGAGAATAAATGATAGGCCATGTCGCAACGAGTATGTTGCAAATATAAGTGGGGGAGGTTGTTATACTCATAATCCAAAGATACTCACACATCTAAAACTCATAAATTGTGAAAGTAAGTTATAAATGATGGGGATTAATATTTGAAAACTTGATCTTAAATATTTTAGGTGGTTATCAGATAATATAATTGGACTCAAATCCAATAAATTATTAGGATCACCATAACAGACCAAAGTGGTAAAACCGGTACGTTACAGAAATAGCATCGCAAGGATCTCATATTGGAATTTCACACCCCCACATCTGCGACCACGAGTCGTATCCTACCATCTGTGTCCTCGCAGCCACAAAAAAGTTGCAATCACGTTGTGATCTTATTGCAAATCTGAAGTCAAAGACATGATCAGTTCTTGTGATATATCGCATAATAACGTTAGACCAAACAATGAGCTATATTAAAATGAGTACGCCAAAAGCATCTTACAATATAGGAAAGCCCGTGGAGTAGGCATTGTTCGTGACCAATCTCCACGGGTATTGCTCAATAAAATTTGCACTGTATATTAAGCCCAATGGTACACAATTTATTGTTTATCATTTATTTTAATTTGATTTAATTATGTACGTTTGGCTTGTCCATTATGTTTTTTTATTTGGCTTTTGAAGCAATGTGAACGTGGCAGTCGTCAAAAACACCAGGCATCACTTCGAAGACCAACACATGTCTTTCCTATCTCGATAGTCTGCATTGAAGGCGGTGTAAAAGGCCACGCATCAGGCAATCATCTCGACCTCCCTCACCAATGCGCCACGTCGATTCCTTTGTCATCAAGCCACGCAACCATATTTCCCGACTTCCACTATATAGCATCCATTCCTTCCCCATTCTATGTACCTTATGCATCCATGCAGGACGGCTCTATCCTACGTTTGCACTGTTAGATTCCAAATCGACACTTCCTCAGCATGCCTCCACCCTCAACCCAGTTCGTGAGGTTGCCGCCTCCGTCGTCATTCTATCGACCGCACCCTCCACAGTTGATGCCACCGAGAGACGGACTCTCCCTACATCAAGGAGGTAGAGGTTGATGAGCATGGACCAATGTCCATGTTTAGCAACATCGTCAGTTAGTCCTTCTCGACCTTATCCAGGTCCGGGTCTTTTTTTTAGTATAGTTAGAAAAAATATAAATCGTGCCTTACCTCTGTAATCAATTTTACTTACCTCTTCTACCTTGATGTAGTAGTGCCCTTACCTCTGCTACCAATTGTACTTACCTCTTCTGCCATGATGTAGTGCCCACCCAGGGGTTTCATGGTTATTCTAGCGAACATGGGGTCGAGTAACATAACTGCTCGACCATGCACGAAAAACTAATGGATTGTCACAGTGGTGTCGTGCAAGTTGAAGCTGCAAGTTAAGCGGTACTTCAATGAGAGTGGTTGATGATTTTCAGAGTTGGTTGACGATAGAAGGCCAGGCATGACTGGGAAAGAGATTTGAAGTGGGTCGGTGCTCTATTTTGAGGATTTCATGATGTGGCGTGTAGGTTCGAATACGGAAGGTCAGATTTTGCCCCCCTTTACCACAAGACAATGGTTGTAACTTTGGGTCATTTGCATGAGGATCTTATTCCACCGCAATGGAACCTGAGGTTCTGATCAATGATGGTTGGTAGGATTGAGATTTCTACAAGTTGAGATTCGAGTGTGCATTTAGGATGCTACACCTGATCAAGGGAACAATGACCTCGATAAAAGATTCACAGATAATTTATGAATGCAATAAGCTACATGAGAATGGAAATAAAATCAACATGAATGGATGAACACTTTCTTGGATAAGAAAGAGTGGACAAGAACGATTACTGATGACAATGGTAGAAGTCAACATGTAGGAGAAAAAAATGCATACGAAAATAGGCCAACCCTTTTATTACTAAAATGTGTTACCTCATGTTTTCCCCCAACAATAGAATGTTGTGGTCCTCTCTAGACATAGGAAAGCAAATGTAAAAAAATAATGATTGAATTGAACACCAATGGTAATGAATGTAAACATTTACAGAAAGCTTATATTTGACAGAAGAAGAAATCAACGAAATGCTAGAATGAGAATTGAGGCTAAAAAAGACGAGATCAGATGATTAGCAACAAAGATCTCACATTGGAGGTTGTTGTTTACGATTGGGTCGATGTTGTGCCTTTGAATCACTGAAAGGGACGCTCGATGTTGTGCTTTTGAATCACTGAAAGGGGCAAATGTGCTCTTCATATAAGATGGGCCATTGAAAAGCGGCATTATGTGTGCATCCACACAAAATGGGAACCACTCAAGATGAACAACCGGTGAGCGATGAGAAAATGGGAACCACTCAAGATGAATAACCAGTGAGTGGTGAGAAGCTTATTGATGCAATGGATAAGCTTACAATGGGTAAACCTAAGAGAGATCACAAGAATTGTTTGTTTTCCCATTTGAAAAAATATGATGCTAAGATTCAGTCTTGTAGAAGTTAATCTTGTATTTATCATTTTCGAGGATAGATATCAAACATTTCAGGTTGAGATTGAGGATGTCATGAAACATGGTGATTTGCTTTGTGTACCGTTACAGGGAACTACTTGCGATGATCAAACTTCTAAGCGGTAGTAGTCGGAGGTATGTTGCAACAACAAGAAAGTAACAACAGAGTATAAAATAGAGTGACTTGGAAAAATCCAACTGGCAGGTAGGAACAAAGAGAACGAATGATGATACTCAAATGACAGTATTGTCATTAATCAGAATAGCAAGAACTGTCAATCTTTCTTTATATGTCACATGTAATACAGATGGCATGATTCATTAACGATTTATTTCTTGCACATGATGTCACTATTTAAATATCTTTAAAGATATCAACAATAGTAGATGTTATCAATTTTTGTGCAACGCATGGGCTTTACACGATACACTCACCAAGAAGAATGTGATGAATATATATCATGATAAGAATGTATTCATGACTCTTTCTGTTGCATAAAGTAATTAAGATTTTCTGTTCTTTAATGTTGTATTTTTTTCTTACATACTACTATATGCTCTCCAAAAATATCTGCAGTTAAATGAATTGTTTGAAACATAACATGAAAAAGACTAAAGGCCAAGAAACCTTCCCATGCAAAGCAGGGGGTCCCCACTAGTTATATATAAGCATCGTGAGAGCAATGCTCTCTTATATTTTATGTTTTGAATCTTCTTTCAATAATCATATCATGTGAACTAATTCAGTTGAAAGGCACTTGCATCCAACAGTGTTAGATTTTACTCCATTAATTAGTCGAAGGCGACGATTCAGATGAAATAAATTTGGGGCCGCATGAACTGTCTGTCAAGTATGTATTTAATGCACAATGGTAGATTACAAAATAATTAAAAGAATCCTTACTTTGTTTTTGCGACAGTTAAAACGCATGCTGTTGGTGTTACAGAGGAGAGAAGGGAATGTTTTGAAACACATAATCACTGTTCAACGGTTATCAACTGAGGGAGAAGCAGGAGTCAGAAAGAACGCGAGTATTGCGGTGGCCTGACCAATATCAGCTGCATCGCCAGGAGGGCTCTCAGGTGACAGTGGCAGTCTCTCCTTCCTGACCATCTTTCCACATAACTTCATATGCGTTGTCATGCTTTCTTTGTCTTGGTCTTTTTACTGGTGCCCACCTCTCTGCACAGTACTCCTAGAGAGATACACACGCATATGTTTTTTTTTTTGATGGGTAAGTGATAATTTCATTAAAAAGCTACAGATTACAGTAGAACCAATACAAACGGGCACAGGTATGTGTGCTTTACAGATAGTGCCCCAAAAAGAAAAGCTATGAATAAGTTAGGAAGCAGCTGAGAGCTCAAAAATCAGCGCCCTCTTTAATACAGAATGAGTCTGACGTTTGAAAGAATGGAGGTAGCAAGATCCGATGTAGTTGTGCAGCGTCCGGAGGTCCACCGGCAATTACGTTCCGTCCAGATTTCCCAGGACGTAGCAGCTAACAAGACACACCATCTGTCGCGGGCTGTATGGTCGGTGAGGCTCGAGATCCACTCCACCAAACCAGTGAGGGAGAAGGTTGCTGGTATTGGAAGAGCCAGGGCCGCAAGAGCAAGCGACCATGTATCAGCAGCATAGCTACACAGGAAGAATATATGATCCCGGGTTTCATCTCCATTGCCGCAAAGGTAGCACTTGCCGGTGTTAGGGAGCCCATGACGGCCCAGCCTTTCCAGGGTGGGGAGGCGGTCAATCAGCGCGCGGTAGAGGGTGCAAGAGTGTCGCGGCACGGAGCGCCTGCACCATACGACACACGCCCAAGGAACAGCGGGGGCCCGGGGCCGGATCAGATTGAAAGCATCCGAGAAGGAGAATCCCTTCGAGGAACAGGTCCAGGAGGGCTGGCTGTTTGAAAGTGAGATGGCATTCCTGTACAGATCACGTGTCCGAAGGATGGCTTTCCAGAGCAAGGAGTCATTACGAGCAGGGGTGGCCTCCCAAAGGGAGAGCGAGTTTAGGTACTTTAGGCGCATGTGAGATGCCCATAAGGAATTGTCCGCAGAGAGAAGCCTCCACGCCCATGACACAATCATTGCGTTGCGCAGCGAGGAGCAACTACGCAGCCCCAAACCCCCCTCGCGCTTCGGAAGGCACACGGTTTTCCAGGCAATATGGTGCCTGCCGTATCCCCAAAGGAAATCAGCACAGAGTCTGTCGATTCTAGTAGCGGTGCCGCAAGGGATGAGGGTCCCAGCGACCCAATAGAGCAATATGCCAGAAATCACGGAGTGCAGAAGTTGGCAGCGCCCGGTGAGCGAAAGAGAGGAGGCTTTCCACCCACCAAGCGAGGCACGAACCCGGTCCTCGAGAGCTGTTAGAGAAGAGCGACGGCCGCAATTGGGAACCAGCGGGATACCCAGATACTTTGTCGGCAGTGAGTCCCTAAGCACACCCAGCTGCAAGGTGGAGGCGAAATCATTGGGAGCCCTCTTAGGCCTGAAGAGCTTACTTTTTGCGGCGTTCATTTTCAGGCCGGAGACCAGGGCAAAGTCGTCTAGTGTTATGTGGACAGATAGACACAAGAACAACAGTTGAAAATCTTTTTACTCTCTCCCCACGAAAGGTCCTGAGTGGATTAGACACCATTTCACTGCTCACAGTTAAATAGATTCCCACTCCAGTCAAATCCTGCCTCTACAATCTTGACCATAATCTTCCAAGAGCCATAGGAACGTTGACTGTGGGATTATCCGGCAGAAGTCGTTTAGCTGGGGCTTGAATTTGGTAATTTTCCACGTTATGTTATTTTCTTTTTTTTTTATGTTAGTCATGGCACTATCATCAAGAAATCTCTTTTGACGAGCTTTCACAAATATCAAACAAGCAAACATGCATTCCATTCCGAAAAAAGGAAAGCGAACATCGGCTTCCTTCTTCAAGAAGAATACGGGGCACCTTGGTAAGGGGAGACTCGTCCCGTGGAGTTGGAAAGATATAACAAAACCTTCAAATAATCTTGATATACACATCAATATGGACAAAGAGTGGATGATCCTTCCTTCCTTTCTTTTCTTTTTCCTTTGTTTCTTATGCCAATATGAAAGCATAATCATAGAAATTATTGTGGCAATATTCAGCCAATAGTACCAAAATCATAGTTTGTGTCGGGAGAGACATTCCAACAGACCTCAAACGGGAAGCAAAACGAAAAAGGAGTATGCAACATAAAGAAACCCAGCAAGTGGTGAATAAAAACAAGTGATTATAAATCCATTCAAAAACCTCCTCAGAATCTCCAACTTATCACGTCAATAGAGAGCCACCTCACTTGCCTCATGTGCGCCATCGTCGAATATTATGAGGAGGTTTTTGGATGCTCTTGCCTTTCAACTGATCAAAAAACTATGACGTCTTCACAATCTATACATATATCTACAACTATAGGACCAGTACACTCCTCAAGGCATCATTGACGGAGGAAACCAAATTGTAGGATACACACTAGAGGTTATGGTAAACATTTAATATTTAAAAATATATTCTATAAGTAGTATAAGAGTATAAATTGGGTTATATATGAATTTTTTTAGTAAAGAATAACTAGTCTTTGGGATAGAATGCACGACTTGTAGAGATATTTCTAGTATTTATGTACTTATGTGGCATGCTTATTTTCGTTGTTCCATCTTTGTAATTTACCCATAGGCTTCCTCTATATAAGAGAGCTTAGGGTTCCCTTGAATAAACATATTCTCTATTTGTTCCAACATGGTATCAGAGTCTCCACCCTAAATCCTAGCCACCCCTCTCATCCCCGCCGCCCCCCTTTCCTGTCGCCTCTTATCCTTGACGCCCACCTCCTCTCCGCCGCCTCTCTTCCTCACCGCCGCCCACCCCCTTCCCGCCGCCTCCTCCCCACGGGCGTCGTGGCCCCTACCTACTTTTCCTACTCCGTGCACGACCCCTAAGCCCTCCCACCCTTCCGTCACCACTCATCTCGCCGTCCCCTTTCCCCCAACTCGGCCGCGACGACATCTCCTTCTCTTCATGGGTATGACTGCATAAGTCTACATATGCACTCATATCCCTACATGTTTCTATAGACGATTCTTCATTGGTTTACAAACTCTAGTCCTTCGTCTCTGGCAACTATGTCAGACAAGGTCGATATGCCCTCCATTGGCATCTTCAAAGGTCCAGTGCCAATAGTCAAGATAGATGGGACGAATTACGAGCTCTAGGCGATGCGATTCATGAGCCTCATGAAGTCCAATGGTAAGAAGCACATTCTTACCGAAGATGTGCCGGTGGAGAAGATGGGGATTCAAGCCTCATGGGAGGCTCACGATTCGTATGCCAAAGGTCTCGCTTTCTAGCATGTTGACAATGGAGATTTCCAATGATGTCCTACATCAACCCACGACTAAGGTCATGTGGGATATTCTTGCCGCGACGTACTCGTAGATGAGGAACGAGACCAAGATCCTCCAATTTCAGCATGACATCATTACGGTCAAGCAGAATGGCCGACCGCTGCACTCGTTGTATACAACCCTATGTGGGATGTTTGAGAAGATTTACAGTATCATTCCCCTGATGGCGACCCCTTAGCAGCAGAAGACGTTTTGGAATGCTACAATGGTGGGCGTATTACTAGCAGCACTAGACCCAGAGTATGATGCGGCTCGCTCGTAGATACTTGCAAATGCTACTATTCCTCCAGTGGAGGAAGTGTATCGTCGACTCAACCCAATCTTGGTTCCTTCTCCAGCATCTACGCCACCTCCTTCAGCGATGGATGCTTCCCGAGGCAAAGGTGTCCTCTCCTCTTTTCGTGGTCGTGGACCTCGTGGTAGAGGTGGTCGCTTCCGTCAGCCATGCACCTTCTATCATCGTCCAGGTCATGTGGAAGATACATGCTATTCTAAGCATGATTTTCCTGCATCTGCCGGTGTAGCCGAGCATACTGTGCCTACACCGCCATCCACTTCAGACCAATGGTTTGAGGATCTTGTCGCCAGACTATGGGATATCATGCCTCCTGCGACTATTGACTCACCAGGAGGACATTCAGACATTGCAGCTTCAATCTCTGCTAGCATGTCAGTTACGACAAGCACATCATGTAGCATTTATGCCTTTACATCATGTCATAGTTCTGATGTTTCGGAATGGATCATGGACTTCAGTGCGACACATCATCTCTGTCGAGACAGAGATAAGTTTACATCCAACAAGGAGGTTTCCACAGGGAGGTCGATAGTAAAAGCATATAGGACTCATTCCCCCATCGTTGGACATGGGGAGATCAGTCTGACACCCTTTATTCACCTGCTGAATGTTTTGCATGCTCCAGATTTCTCGATGAACTTACTTTTTATTAGTCAGCTTATAAAGGATTTGCATTATCGAGCTATATTTAACCCATCATCTCTTATTTTTTAGGACATTCTAACAGGCAGGGCGATTGGCTGTAACCATGAGTAGGAGGGTCTTTATTGGTTGGTTCACACCTCCTATGCTTGTGTCTCATCTCAATCTGGTGGTTATGTTTCTCCGTTTACATGACATCTGCATTTTGGTCATCTTCCTCTTTAGAAGCTGCAACATATCTTGCCTTAGATTTCACCAAAGTCTTCTTTTCAGTATGAAGCATGTCTGTTGGGAAAGCATCACAGGTCTACTTTCCCTCGTTGTGAGTCTACGAGTAGTTGCTCCCCTTTTGAGTTATTGCATGTTGACATTTAGGGTCCGAGTCGTGTACCTGATCACCAAGGACACAGATTTTACCTAGTGGTCGTAGATGATTTCTCTAGATTGTCTTGGGTCAATCTACTGAAAAATAAATCTAAAGTGGGAGATGTCTTTAAAATATTATCGATGAAATTTGGAATGTTTTTTCTTCTAATGTGAAGATTGTACGCACATATAATGCATTAGAATTTTGCTCTCGTGCTCTGTCTCATTTCTTCTTATCTCGTGGCATTATTAATCAAACAACTTGTTCCTACACGTCTCAATAGAACAATGTTGCAAAGAGAAAACATCGTCATCTCCATGATGTGGCTCGGACTTTACTCATTCATAGCTGTGCTCCTCTGTCTTTTTAGGGTGATGTTGTTCTTATGGCAGGTTATCTGATCAATCGTAAGCCATCTTTTGTGTTGGGTGAGAAAGTCCCTCTTTCTCTTGTCTTTCATGAGAGGGAATTGTTCTCACTAACTCCTCGTGTGTTTGGTTCAGTTGCTTTTGTCCATCATCTTACTCCAGGGATTGACAAGCTCTCTCTTAGGGCTGTCAAATGTGTATTTCTGGGGTACTCTCGTACTCAAAAGATCTATAGATGCTATGACCCTGTGAATAACAGATATTATGTCAGTGCTGATGTCACCTTCCTTGGAAATGTCATGTATTTCTCGCCTACAGGTGACAGGATGACTCTTTCCACTACTGATGATGGCATTTATGTGCCACCTCCTCCTGTATGTCAGTCTAATCACATATCTACTCCTGTTGTGCCACCACCGTCACCATCGTCACCACCACCACCTCCACAAACTTCACAACCACCAGTCCCACCTCCAGCAATATTTTATACTCACCATCCGAATCCTGCTCATGGAGGTCATCATTCATCCACCACACCCCAGGTATGTCTTGGCGATACTAGTAATGATGGGACTTCAATGCACAAGTGCATGACAATGATGTACCGGTGAACATTGTTGATGATTTGAATGTACCTATTGCCTTGAGGAAATCCAAGCAAACATGTGCGTCTTATCCACTTGAGTCACAGGTTTCATTCCATCGTCTCACTGGTGATTTTCAGAGATTTGCTATTGCCCTATCTTCCGTGGAGATACCACGGAACTATCAAGATGCCTTGAAAGACAGCAGCTGGCGGTCAGCCATGGAAGTGGAATTGGCTGCATTGCGATCTCGTGGTACATGGAGCTTGGTTGCTGCTCCCCTAAGAGCTTCTGTGGTCAGTAATAAATGGGTCTATACTATCAAATATAATGCAGATAACAGCCTTGATCACTACAAAGCAAGACTAGTGACCCATGGATTCACTTAGACCTTATTGTGTGGATTATATGGACACTTTTTCCCTGGTGGCTCATAATTCAACTCTACGTGTTCTTCTATCAGTCGCAGTGGTACGTGATTGGCCCTTGTTCCAGCTTGATGTTAAAAATGCCTTTTTATATGGAGACATGTAGGAAGAGTTCTACATGCAGCAGCCTCCAGGGTTTGCTGCTGAGGAGGAGTGTCATATGGTGTGTAGACTTCACAAGGCCATATATGGTCTTAAACAAAGTCCGCACGCATGGTTTCAGAAGCTTTCAGAGCTCATCCATAAGTAAGGGTTCATAAGATCAAATGGTGACCACTCCTTGTTTGTTTATAAGACTCCTAGAGGTACTATTGTTATTATGGTATATGTTGATGATATACCTGTTACGGAAATTACATGGAGGGGATAAAGATGGCAAAAGAATTTTTAGGCCATCAGTTTGTGACCAAGGATCTTGGTACTCTACGATACTTTCTGGGATTGGAGTTTGTGAGGAATGCGCAGGGTCTTGCAATGACCCAAAGAAAATACATTACAGATATGCTTGTTGAGACAGGTATGATCGGGTGTCGACCCTCTACTACTCCCATGGATCCTAGCATGAAGCTATATGGATATGGAGATGATACAGATGAAGTTGACAAAAGAAGATATAGAGAAATGGTGGGAAAACTTCTCTATATTACTATCACCAGACCTGACATTACTTTTGTAGTTAGTCGGGTGAGTCAGTTCATGAAACAGCCAAGACAGATACACACGGATGCTGTATATATGATACTAAGATATCTAAAGTCGTCTCTGGGTGCAGGATTGTTGTTCAGTAAAGAAACAAATCTTTCTATCTCTGCATGTGCTGATATGAATTTTGCAGGATGTCTTAGGGACCAGAAATCTACCTCAGGTTTTGCAGTATTTGTTGGCAATTCCTTAGTTTCTTGAAAAAGCAAGAAACAAACAGTGGTGACTAGATCTAATGTTGAATCTTAGTACAGAGCCATGGCACGGGAAAGTACGGAGATGATGTGGGTCCGGGCCGTATTAACAGATCTGCATAAGGATGTACCATTACCCATGGAGTTACAATGTGACAATCAAGCCGCATTATTTATTGCTAGTAATCATGTATTTCATGAAAGGACGAAGCATATTGAGGTAGACTGCCACTATACCAGGGAGACGATTCAGAAGGGGATGATTTCTACTTCCCATGTTAGTTCAGGAGAGCAAACTTCAGATATTTTTACTAAGTCATTGCTCAGAGGGCCGTTTCAGAAATGTTCTTCCAAGTTGAGCATGATTGACATATATGTTGCATCTTGAGGGTAGTGTAGAGATGTTTCTACTATTTATGTACTTATGTGTCATGCTTATTTTCGTTGTTCCATCTTATGTAATTTACCCATAAGCTTCCTCCATATAAGAGAGCCTAGGGTTCACTGGAATAAACACGTTCTCTATTTCTTCCAACTCATTAATTCGAAAATGCATGGTCTGCTAACCTAAAAAGATAGGTCAACAATCGTTGTGATGACCAGGTATCTCCAAATCAATCAACAATCACCCTCGAAATATATAGATTAATATCAAAAATTGTGTGAGTCAAAATCTATAATAACTCTTTTAATATATATATATATATAAGTATGGAGAGTGTCGAACCATTGAGAGTAAATTGGAGTAGATAATTATTGCTAATTAACAAAGAATTTTAGACTTTTTATTTTAATTGTTTTAAGCCTTTTATTTTTAAATATTTGGATGGAATTTTAATTATATTTAAAATTTTATGGTTTATTAATGTTTCATATTTTTATATCTATATTATTTTAATTTTATTATTTTTAATTTTGTATATTTATAATTTTTATTTTTTAAATATGGTAAATAATAATATAAAATACAGATAAGATGTTTATAAAATATCTTTTTGAATGTTTAGTAAGTCAAATAAATTCAAAATAAGGAACATAAATTATTTTTTAAATGTTTCCCATATATTTTTTGTGTTTTTTTGTATTAATATGAATTATTTCTATGAATTTTTAAAGTTATAAAAAGATAAATAAATTGATAAGTTAAATTCATAAACTTGGTTAGGGTTTATAATATGTATATATTATGTCCAAAAAAATCCTAAATCATTTTCAATATAAATTATATATAAGAAAGAAAGTTTCGAAATGGAAATAAATATTTTTTAGGTTTTATAGAATATTTTATCATTTTTATAAGTTATTTAGGCTTTTAGATATTTAAATTCTATATTTTGTATTTTTAATTATTTTTGGATATAAATTAAAGCTAATCAATATATTTTTTTTGGGATTTTTTAGATACAAATTTTATTTTTTTGTATTTTCTATGCTAAAGAGGAAAATTATGCATGTTTTTTATTTTTAAAAATAGGAAAATGCAATAAAATTCCAAATGAAAAATACATGTAAAATATTTATGTTCCATTACTAAATTATAAATGCTAAGTGAAAAATACTTTTTTCGTATGATTTTTGGATACAGAAATATATTTAATAAAAAAATGAAAAAAGTTAATTGAATCATAAAAAATGGCATATTTATAATTTCTAGAAAGATAACTTGCATTCCATAACAAGTATACACAATCTAGGACTATAGATGCAAAAGAACCAATGTTTAAAATATTCTAGCGCATGAGAAGGACCGATATGCAAATAGTCAAATGTTCAAGTCTCAAGTGAAAAATATACTAAGTTATTACACAACAGACTTGGGACTCTTGATCAAACAATTGAGAGGGCTGATGGATGAACAAGGAATAAAAGTTGGTTGGTGCTCCTTCATTCGGCTAATACTCACTGCTCTGACCATCACTCAAGCTCAGAGAGGTCCCAAAAAACTTGTGAAGCCTTCCACGTTGATAAGGGGTGCTTAATAGGTATGGGCCCTTGCTGAGGAGAGGCTTGAAACTCAGGCTAGGTCGAAACAACTAGAAGGATTAGGTTCTGTTTGAAACACCCCTAGATGGGGTGTTCTCATGCTTGGACTTGCACAAACAGATCGGAGGGTTGAGGGCGATGCTACTCAACCTATTTATTATACAAAAAAATTTACCAAATGAAGGGGGCACTGATATCCAGTGATGGGCGGAGGAAGGAGACCTAGGAAACTCGATTTGTACACGATCGAGTGGCTAGATGGTTCAGATGATGAAGAAATGGAAAGAAAAGAAGGTGAGGTGTTCAGACAATTTGGAGAAGTTATCTGTGATAATGAACAAAGGCTGGAGCCTAATGCTTCGATGTCTTATTTTTTTAGTTTTTAAGCTAAACAAGATGGAAACTATTTGAGATAAAATCATACTAAGAATTAAAATGTTATGCTATATGGATAAGAATACACAACTCACCGGACATGGAGGACCTATGAGCATAAGACCTAGTGGAGCTTCATCATTGGTGGTTTGAATCTCATCCCTCCCCACTTCTTGTGGTGGAACCGTCAGGGGACATCTCTTGTCTCTAGACTACTTTCCAATATTCGGTTCATGGGAATACAGGTAGTCGATGGTGGATTAGGAGAAGCTGAAGGTTGAAGATGGAGTTTTATATAAGAGATAGAAGGGGAAACTTTGATCAAGGTTTGTAACGTATCGATGTTGGCTAGTAGAAGCAAGAATCATGGTGTGGTGGAGAAAGGTCTGATGAATAATGTTTGTGAAGGGATTTAGGCGATCAAAGATATGGAAAAGGCTTGAAAAATCTGAGAAAGAGGGGTCCACACATATTTTGATAGTACATATTGAAAAACCATCCAAACCTACTATTCTATAAGAAGAATAGTGTCGTTGTATGGTTCGAGTAAATTTTACAGAAAATTTATTTTTATCTTATTTATACTCCTAAACTTGATGTGTATAGTGGTAAGTACAAGAGTGTCGAATCAAGGAGGCAATTTGTTAAAAACTAAGGTAAAATAATAGAAAACTAAGGCAAATGGGTTTCTTAATTTTTATTTATTTTGAGGTGAATTTTCTATAATTTTATTTGTGTTTTTATGGATTTTATATTATTTTTATGGTTTCAATATATCTATGAAAAAATATAGGTACAGATTTTATATTTGGTTTTTATTTTAAAGTTTTTGTATGTTTTAAGAATTTTGTTTTTTATGTAATTTTAAGAAAATATTTTATACTTTTTATTAGGTTTTTAAAATTGAAAAATATTTCATTATATGAAAATAGAATTTTATTTTTGATTTTAAAAATAGTAGAAAATAAGAGTATTTTTATTTTTCTTAAATACCTTCAAAATGGTACATCATATGTATTTATACGATTCTTGTAGATTTTTTATGATCTTTGATGTTTTTAAGGTAGTTTGACGTTTTTGTTGGTTTTTATTTTGATGTTGGTTTATTATGTAAAAAATAGTAATATAGACATTATATAATTGTTTACATTTTTTAAAAGTGATTTTATTTTTTATGCATTTTAAAGTTTGCTATAAATTTTTATATTTTTAAATGATTTGTTAAAAATAGAAAATATTTTTATTTTTTTTAAATAGGAATTAATATTGTATATATTATGATATTTGATATGAATACATATTGTTATAATATATTTATATTTTATAATTTATTTATTATATATTGTAATATGTATAGGGTTTATATATTGTATTGGGGTATGAGCATAATAATGAAATTTGCAGAGGGCTTCTGCGCACGAAGCCTAGATGATACGTGCAGATCATGTGAGGGTTCTGCCACCTGGACTTGGTTGCAAATAACAAAAAGTTAGGGGTTAAAGTCGTAAATATCTCAGAATATCACATTCTTGGGAACATGCTTAAAACAATGAGAATGCTTGTAATTTTAATTACATTGGAGGGTGTCCCTATAAATTTCTCCAAAACAAAAATCCCAAGGTGCACATGTTAATGTGCGTACACCGCTTAAAAGCTTAAGCAGTTGAGCTATCCTAGTGTCGATGCGTGGTTGAAGGGGGATCCATAAGATGCAGTCTCGATCAGACGGTGATTCTAACGAAGCGGACACATTGTTAAATCAAGTGTGTCCGACTGAGATCCGACGATATCTATATTAGTGTTTGTTCCCAAATATGTAGTGTTCATTCCCACTAAAATTTATTTCATTTGAGAATGGTGGTGTATGCGTCTTGACTCGGTGGAGCTGCTCCCACGGCTTCAAGTCTCTAAAGAAGGTTCTGATGTTGTGATGTGATTTGTCCCCAGATATTTCCTAATCCTTTGTAATGCTCCAAGTGGTTCGACATAAATGTCTTTAACAGAAGCGAGTGTCTACAAGCGGTGGCAATGGTTCTCAACCATAAGATAGTTTTAGATGTACAGAATTCGACAAAGAATTTGACACTGCAGATAGCGTTCTTCGCCTCGTTGCAGATGACATCAACTCCAGATATTAAGCAATGGGGTTGCTTCATATGCTACGAATGGTGAAGTTTCAAGGCACTGCTCTGGATTGAGTTCCTGATTCATGCATGAATTCCAAGTTTTATGTTTGATGAAGGATTTTGTGCTTCAGGACCTACAATCAACACCCAACTTGAGAATGATGGCTCGGTCTTAAACATAACCAAACATGAGAGGTGATGGTAGAACCCGTATCATAGGTGAAGGATTGGGGTCCAAGATCTAGGCATCGTGCATGGCAGGAGATGTAGAGTTGTGTAAGATAAAATGGAAATGATGTGACTCTAAGGTCAATGTGAGTACGATGACCATACTCCAATCAGCATTAATCAAAATGAAGATGAAACAAGGGGTAGATTGGAAGGAATGAGAAGAAAAAATGGATAGAGGATGAGGAAGAGAGAGTTATGCTAATCTGGAAGATGAAACATGGATGGGGTCGCCTGTGGCGGAGCTCAAGGGTGATAGCCTTCAACTCATGACAGATAAGGAGGTTTTGTGTACAGAGGAGTGGCGCTCAACTCCGAAAGAAATCTCACCGCAGCTTCTCCTTCTCTCTCGCTTGATGCACGACGATGATCCCTATCACAGATCTCTCTCTCACGGAGCTATTGAAGGATATTTGTATGCTAATGGTGGATGCTTCTCTCATCGGAAGAGTCTAGGGTTATTTATAGGTGACGAATCATGGGGGCCACGTAACCAGGTCACATCATCGACGATGGTTGTTAGGCTACCGACGTAAAGGTCAGAGGTTGGAGAAGTTGGGAGCGGTAGCAGAAGAGGAATGCATGGGAAGAGAAGGCAGGCGTAGGAGAAGAGAGAAGTGGGAGGAGAGAGAAGGGGGAAAAGGCGAAGAGAGAAAATGAAAGAAATTAAATTAGTTAATAAATTAGTTACTTAATTAAGATGAATAATTATTAATAACTAAATAAATTAAATGAGTGTTTTAGCAAAATAAAAATAAATTCTTAATTAATGAAATAAATAAATAAGTAACTAAATAACAAACTAAATAGTTAGTTTTTTATTTTTTATAATTTAATAATAAATATAAATAAAGTATATAAATATAAGAAATTGCATAAGATAAAATTAAGATACATTGTATATTTTATACCAATAGCTTTCGAAAACTCACTTTTTGCATGTTAAGTCTGATTTTAGTGAAACTAGTTTCATTTGATAGCCAATTATATAAAACAAACTTTAAGAGTTACTACGCCTAATCTGGAGTTCATATGGTCGAGTTATGAGGTCCGAAAATTTTGGGTCCAGGATTCGTGGCTTCAGGATTTATTGGCATTTTTTTATAAGTTATATTTTTCTAAATTATTTTAGAAAAACATTAGAAAAATAAATAACTAAAATGGAGTTAACAATAATTAATTAGAATAACAAGAGTATATATACATATAGTACATATAGTCAAAGTGGTCCAAATGCCAAAACTCACATGTTTTATTCTAATTCTTTTTGATATTTTTAATAAGTAGTATTTGTTATAAAACGGAGTTTAAAAGTGAGTTTGGTCAATTTAGAGTTTTCTATAAATAGTTATGAACCTTGAAAGTTGACTTTTACTGCTTTTTTAGTTCATCATAATTAATTATTTTTGTAAGGAATAATTTTTCCGATATATTTATAAAATAATATATATTATTATAAACAACTTTTATGAAGAAAATATTTTAGTTTGAGATGATATTAATGATAAATAAAATAAGTAAAATATTTACACTTTAGAAAGTGTATTACTGTATTTTTATGATATGATTTTTCTGACATTTTAAAAATTAGGATCCTTATCTCCTTCCTATTTATTTATTTTGTCGACAAATCAATATTGACCTGGTCTCGGGGTTAGGATCAGACTGTGTATATTTTATATACATCCTTCTTTTTCTTTTTCATTTTATTTTTCTCTTTCTTATTGTTTTGTATAAATAAGTGTTAAATATATAATATTGAATATGCTTAGAATTTTAATTAGTGAGAATTAGTGAATATTTACATGCATTTTATCTAGGATTTTAGACAAAATGAAATAATAAAGGCAATGAATCATAGATTCATCATTCCAGTATACTTTATCTTTGCTAGTCCCTTACCAAACACTTATTCTATAAATAAGTGAAAGCAAAAAAGAAAAAGAAAAAAATATAAGAACTTGGAACAAGCTTTTTTCTTTAAACCGAATCTCTCTTCACCAAAAATCTTGAACTTGGAATAAGCCTTTGGATTAATAGTGTCTCGAGACTCTATTAGAATTAGGATTTAAGCCTAAACAACCCTTAAGTTCCACAAATCCTTATTCGGATTCACCTCAATAGCTATCTCAGATCCACCTATATGTCACGCAAACTTTTTGGCTTTGAAGTTAATTTGTACCATGTGTGAAGGGTGTTAGCTCTTCTTTCTTAAAGCGGCGACGAAACCACCCATCCTGGCAATACACTCTCATTGGGCTCTCATCTAGCTACTCGATCCTCAGGGAGAGGGCTATTTCCTTCTCAGTCAGGTCAGGCTGTGTCTACAATTGGGTATAGAAAGAAAAGGAAGAATGGGAATAGAACTAAAGTGTAACCAGTCTTGTCACATCTCCTTGTGAAGCTTAATAAGTTTAACAAAGTCCCCAATAAGATAATGCTGGCTTTCTAAAGCTTGGACAATTATAGTCATACTTATATTTGGTATATTTGGCTTCTTTTCAGTAGAGAATGATTGTTGTAACTACATTGATCTTTTGTGCCCTGATGGTTATAGAATCTTTTAGTTCCTTCCATTTTTTTGGTTCTTGAAGAAAATTGTGGTTATAGAATCTTTTAGTTCCTTCCATTTTTTTGGTTCTTGAAGAAAATTATGCTAGCAGATCCTTCCCTCATCCGAAGATTTTTTTCAACCCCACTCTCCCATCTTTAGAAGTTTGGGCCACTATGCAAGGATTGAAACACACAAACAAAAGGGTTTGCCCTTCGTAACCCCATGCAAGTAGAGCTATGTGTAGAGTACATGTGTTTAAAATTGGATCAAATTGAGAAAAGTTAAAGGGATGACACAAGGTATCCTACTTTGGAAAGTTTAAGTTGAATTCCGAACATGGTCTCATCGAACTCAAAGAATTAATTCAAAAAGACCTGAAGAGTCTTAATTCCACTTCCTAACAAAGTACCGTTAGTATCAAATGAATTAAGGCCTAAATAAAGCTCATCTCTTAGACTTAGATCCATTCGGTTCAAGAATCAAACTTATTCTGAAAAATGCTAATGAATGCAATCATTTTTTTATGAAGTGTATTTTTCAGATTAAACTTTTCATGTGATTTTAAAAAAAAAATTGCAAAATTTTTATTGAATTTTAGATTTTAGTATTTTTTTTAAAAAGTTTGTGGATTAAGACAATTCACACAAATTTTACAAAATATTGTACAAAGAAGTTTATACATATTTTATTTACAAGATTATTCAGATTCTATACAAGATTTTATTTTTAAATTTTACATACTTAAGTATCTTATACAAGTATTTTACACACTTTTTATATACAATTTTTAAGCAACTCTTTTTATAAGTCATATTTATCATTTTCTATCATCTCTTGAAAACCCAAAATATATACCCATACTTTTTAGTCTCATATTATTAAACATACAATAAAGTATCAGTTATGGCTTCTGAAGTCTATACATAAAATATATATGACACCTCTAAAGTCAGCGTGAACTACGCCCTCATAGTGACCAAAGAAGCGAAAAAGGAATACATAACTCATGCTAATTATAGATTACTGAAAAGAATTCTATACTACAATGACTCAAAAGAATAACAAATAAATGTAAATCATCACCTCTATACTTAGGATCCAATAATTCTAAGGATAACAGACTCCAAAATGAAGATGATCAAGGTCAAAAAATGTACACAATCAACGACTCAACTTGTCCCCCCTATACTTAGGGTAAAATATCCCTAAGTATAGATAAGAATATCAAAAGATAAGGAATAAGATAAATTAAAAGTTATAATGTGCGATATTACCCCGTGATTCATATGGTAAAACATACCCTAAGTATAAGTAACAACACAAATAATAGAATAGAACGATATAATCAGCTTAATGTCTACACCCCCCTTATACATAGGATAATGTACATCCTAAGTATAGCGACTATCCTAAGCGAGACCTAGGGTTGTAAGACAAAAATGAAATAAAACAAAAAAAAACATATATGTACAAATCAGAACATGAAACTTAGGTATGAGATGCAGAATGTGAAGAGTGAAGAACACATCTCATACAAAATGAACGGGGGTAAGCTTAATGGTCGACGACTCATGATCAAGAAATAGTTTCAAATGCTGACCATTGCCTCGAAAGGTGCACTCAGAAGACAACTGAGACATGTCGATGCTACCTTTGTCTTACACCTTTCTCACAATATATGGGCCTTTCCACTTGCTCTGAAGTTTCCCTAGAAACATCTTGGTCTTGCTTTGAATAGAGACAATTTTTTATCGGGATCAAACTATTTATGGCTGATGTATGCATCGTTCCATTCTTTCATCCATTTCTTATAGTGAAGGCTACTCGTGAAAGCTTCATCTCTTAAATCCTCTCGGGCTGCCAATTATCTCTACCTCTGATCTCTCACATCATATAAACCAAAGATTACCTATTTCACTATCTACCATGAACTGTGCTTTATTTTTACATGTAAGTAGCATGGCTTTCCATAAATGATCTGAAAGGGTGATGCACCCAATGTTGTCTTGGAGGATGTTTTATAGGTCCAAAGAACCAAGTCCAAAAGATGATACCAATTCTTTCCATTTGGGTGAACAACCTTCTACAAGATCAACTTAACATCCTTGTTCAAAACTTCAGATACCATTCATCTGAGGATGATATGGAGTAGCAAGCCGATGCTATATACCGAACTCGTTAGCAAGTGACCTCACCTTGTTAATGGTGAAGTAGCTACCCCCGTATAAAATCAGAACTCAAGGGATCCCAAACCATGAACTGATATGATTTCTCAAGAACTTACAAACTGTGTTCGCATCAGTGGCTCGGGAAGGAATAACCTCAACCTAAGGACTCACATAATCTACAGCCACCAAAATGTACTCAAATCCTTGACTCTTAGGGAATGAGCCCATAAAGTCGATACCCCATGCATCAAAGACTTCACAGAAGTGAATCGGTTGCATCAATAACATATCTCTATGTCCAAAAGTGCCCATCCTCTAGCAGTCAGTACACCTCTTCATGAATGCATGGGCATTCACAATGAGCGTAGGCCACCAAAGATTAGATTGAAGCACATTATGTTTTCTCCTCTTCTCTGTATGGTGTCCTGCACCTTCTAATTTATGACAATACATGGGGACACTATGGTATTCCTCTTGAGGAATACATCGACGCCAGACAGAATCCGCTCATTCATGATAAAGGATCGGATCCTCCTAATGGTACGACTTGTCTTTCGTGAGGAAAGCCTCTACCTGGACCAACCTTGTGGGACTTTCACAGTAATAAGAAGGTTCACAATGTTGGCGTACCATGGGAGCAAGGTGACAACATGAATCACCACATCTGGAAAAGTCTTTGTGATGTGTGTATCAAATTCAAAAGTCTCAGGTAATTCTAGTCTGGAGAGGTGATCTTCCACCACATTCTTGACTCCAGGTTTGTTCTTAATCTGAATATCAAATTCCTAGAGTAGAAGGATCCATCTGGTGAGATGCATCTTGGAATCCTTCTTGTCCATTAGGTAGCTGATGGTGGTATGGTCAGGGAACATGGTAAACCTAGATCCTAAGATAAGGTGCCTAAATTTCTCTAAGGTAAATAGTACGACTAGCATCTCTTTCTCTATAATGGTGCAATTCCGATGGGCAGAATGCCAAGTCTTTCTATCATCGTGTATGGCATATGGAAGGTCATCCCTCCTCTATCTTAAAATAACCCCAACAAAAAAATCATAGGCATCTGTCATGGTCTCGAATGGGAGAGACCAATCATGTGGTTGAAGGACATGAGCCTATATAAATATTTTCTTGAGAATTTCAAAACTTGAAAGGTACTTATCATCAACAATAAACTCAGTATCTTTCTCTAGAAGGTCATATAATGGTCGGGCAATTTTACTAAAGTATTGAATGAAACGTCAATAGACTCCGATAAAGCCCTAGAAAAAATCATAACTGCATTAGATTGGACGACAAATTGAGCTTCTTTATGATATCCACCTTGATAAGATCGACCTCCATGTTCTTGTTGGAGATGATGTGACCATTGACCATACCCCAAGTCATCATAAAATGACTCTTCTCCCAAGAAAGAACGAGGTTAACCTTAGTGAACCTCCAAAGCATGCAGTCTAGGCTAGAAATACAAGAATCAAAATCATTGCCATAAACCAAAAAATCATCCATTAACGCCTCTAAAAAGTCACCCACCATTTCCACAAATATAAAAGTATGGACCTCTGTAATGTAGACAGAGCATTACACAATCCACATGGCATCCGTTTGAAAGCATACGTTCTGAATGGACATGTGAATGTCATCTTTTCCTGATCTTTAGGTGCAATGGCTACGTTGTTATATCCCGAATACCCATCAGGAATGCAATAATGGCTCTTCCCATCTAATTACTCGATAATTTATTCGATAAATGGTAGTGGGAAGTGATCCTTCTTGGTCACATTATTCAAACATCTATAGTCCACACAGACTCACCAAGAAGTCGATACTCTTGTAGTGATCTCCTCTCCGTCCTCATTAATCACCATAGTGGTACCAGTCTTCTTAGGTACCACATGTAATGGACCGATCCATTTAGAGTCAGAAATGGGATAGATAAAATCAACGCTCCACCACTTCGATATTTCTTTCATAACCATCTCTCGAAGATTCAGGTTCATCCAACGCTGAAACTTACGAGATGGTTTGGAGTCATACTCTAGAAAAATGTGGTGGGAGTAGAAAGCCAGACTAATCCATGGAGATTTGTTACTGACCTATCGATTGTCTTTCGATTCTTTTAAAAATCTCCATCAGACGAGATTCTTAATCCTCTGTCAGATCAAATGCGATAGCGATCGGAAACATTTTAGGCTCTCCAGAAAGGAATCGATATTTCGTGCTATGAGGTAGAGTTTAAATCTCTAGGGGATAAGGAATAGGGAGAGTTGGTCTAGCGAGGGCCTAGGTATAGGGTACTAAGTCTGTATATGTAAGCTCATCCTGCTCTAACTTTGATCGATCATGATATTGCTCATCTGATAGTTGACTCTACTAAACTAGCTTTGTCTCCAGGCTGGTTTTAGGCTCTACACTAGAAGTCTGATGTGAAAGGAATTTGGCAAAGAATTTCCAATCATCATCCTCTAAATATGACTAAGCGGGAGTTGGATCTGTCTCATCGTGACACTACAAATTGACACTCACTTCTGACTTGGAGGGATAAGAAATTTCATCACAGATTGAAAAAGTACCAGAATAGTCTATGCAAGTCCGATCACTAATCTATTTCAAAGTGTTATATCCAATCTCCCATCATCTAATATCTGAAACTCAAACGCTCCTGCATCGTGTACTTGATTTGGCCCTAATTGCCTTATTGTTTGTCTGCACGATGCCAATGTCCTGATGACTATCGGGCTCATCATCAGATGCTAGCTCTAACTCAGCTGATCTGACTTTAAGGTTCTGGATCATCTCTATATGTCAATCTCACCCTAAATGTAAAATTACACCTTCCCGGTACCATAATCAGATACGAACTTAACTGTCGAAAGAAAAAGTTGTCCTAATATGATCGGGGTATCAACCACACATTCAGGGACCGTCATATCCAACACTAAGAAGTCCACGAGGAATTTAAAACCTTGAATGGTGATGATAACATCTTCAATTAATCTTTTAGCCTCTTTACTGATCCATCAACAAACTGCAAGACTGTCATGCTTGGTCGAAGAGGTCCAAACTCAAACTTGTCGAGTAAGGAAGAAGGAAGGAGACTAATTGATGAACCACTATCTAGAAGAATACGATCAAATGTATGATTTAATAACTCGCATCTGACATACAATGCTCCCGTGTCTGATCGCTTGATTGGGAGATGATTCTGGATGGCATGACATGTTTCTATTTTGTACATTTTTTGTATTTTTCTGTAATCATCTCTATATGCAAAGAATGGTAAAGCAACTGCATTGTTAAAAGGCTCTGGTTGCTTCTTATCGATCTTGCTGGCATCAGCACCACCATCAACATCCTTAAAGGAAGAGGCGACATTAGCACCACCATCATCACGCTCAACAGGCTGACTTGTATCATCAAATATATCTTCACAAAGCCTAGTTAAGTCTCCGCCTACAGGTATCCTACCACTCCTAATAGAAATGAAATCAACGTCATCACAATAAAGGGAATCATATGGAAACACTACATGCCGGTGGCTCGAAGGGGACGGTCAAGGACCGTCCTCTCTATAGTAATAACTGTCCCTTCTGATCAGAGGGGATGGTCTACGAACCGTCCCGTCTGCCACCGTCTCATTTGCCTAGATGGTACGGTTCTCACGAGCATCTCTTTTAATAAACCATTGGGGACGGTTGCAACCGTCCCTTTATAAATTAAAATTAGGGACGGTTGTAACCGTCCCTAGTACCTCGAATAGTAGGGGCGGTTGTAATCGTCCCCAATAGTCAACCATTTTGCGACGGGTATAGAAGACCTGTGGGGACAGTTGTTGTCACCGTCCCTAATGGTCAACCAATTTGCGACGGGCACAGAAGACGTTAGGGGACGGTTTACACCGTCCCCATTTGGTCCTTCGGTCGATAACCATTGGGGACGACCAGAACCGTCCTGCTTGAGAAGCAGATGGGACGGTCGTGACCATCCCATTTAGTTTGTGGTCTATAGCGATGCCAACAGAAGAGTATTGCGAATGGTCGTAACCGTCCCATCTAGTATGGGATCTATAGCGACGCCAACATAAGCGTATACAGGACGGTTGTGACCGTCCCATATAGTCAATCTATAACTACGCCAACAGAAGCGTATAGGGGACGATTGTAACTGTCCCATCTAATCTGGGGTCTATAGTGACGCCAACAGAAGCGTATAGGGGACGGTTGTAACCGTCCCCATTAATCTTTGAGCTATCCTCAAAAGGGGGATGTTTCTGTAGCACCATAGGGGATGGTTATAACCGTCCCCAATAACCCCTAACTGGAAAAAATACTGGATTCATGATGTTTTCTTCACGCTCCCTCTGCGAAATGAAATAACACATTCCATAAACTCAAAATTCAAGATATAAATAAGACACTTTATAGTTACAAAGAAATTGTTTGTCAATACTAAATAGTCTTAGGCACTACTAGAAATATTACATTAAAATGTTCAACAAAAAACTAAAATTTACTACAAGCATTGTTATCTACTCCGATCCTTCACTCTCGTCGCTCTCCTCCTTACTCTCCTCATCGTCGCCGAGACGTGTTAGTTGTACACGTGGCGTGGCTTGACTTTGAAGACGGCTTATAAAGGACATGGCATTCGCCATTTCCAAACGCATCTTAGCCATCTCTTGATCTTGTGCAGACATCTTAGCCTTTATCTCCTGCAACTCTCTCTCCATCTCTCTTTCTCTCTGGCTCCCTCGCGAGGAAGAGTGCGACCCACTTGCACCACCCATTCTGTACCATGTACGGATCATTACTCCACGTCCTCTGCAACGGATGCGTCCACTGTGTTCCGGACCAGTGGCTTGACGGAATGCATCATCGGCTGACAACGTGGGAGTGCTCGTCCCCGTGCTGTCTAGCGAGGTGGCGGTAGAGAGCCTAATCATTTCTTCCTGCATGTATAAAAATTATAAATATTGTCAATATAATAACTTAAGTCACTATATAAATTAAAAATAAATATTACTTACATGAATTGGTGCGTAGGCGTCATCAACCCAGTGCACTTCTCCTCCTAAATCCCGACTCTTGGACCCAACAAAAACCTCTTTGCGGGTCATTTCTCGTTCGTTATTCCTCAACTAAAAAAACATAAGGGAAGTTTTTTAAATAAATTCTACACTCAAACTTAATAATTCTAGAAATTTTTTAAATACTTACAAAGTCATCCTTCAATTGGTTGGTGTTCTTTCTTCCCATCTTATGGGTGGACTGAAAGCCATTTGATCGATTCGCCGTATTTTTGGTAGAAATCGACTGAAATTAAACAATGTTAGTACAAGCATAAAACAAATAAAATGTAAACAATGTACGTACCGCGAATTCCTCACTGGACGAAAAATAAATCAACTCCCTCCATTGTTCTGGTGTAACACCAGGTGGGACGTTCTGCACAAGCTGCTCATATGGAATCTGAGGGTTGTAATACTAAAGATAGAAAAATAAATATCGTTAATCTTAAATCTTCAGAATTAAAAATATAAATATCTTCGTACCTTTGCCTTTACGCATGCCTTGTATCGACGCAACAACTCAGTAGCATGGGAGAGAATCTGGGAATCGACATGGGCATTTCGTTCCCATGTAAAGACAGCCTTATACAACAAATATAATAAACATTAGTATAATAACTTAATAAAAAATGGTTTTTTGATTTTAAAATACCTCCAAATCAGAAAGTATGGTAGCCTTGATAGCATAAGGAAGCTGCCGAAAGTTGTGGGTAGTGATGGGGACGCGCGCACGAGCAACATGGCCAAGGTAGCTCTGAAACTCCGTGGAGTTCTCTCCAACCGCATCTCCACCAACAATACGCACCTGTAACGTTTGCCCGGGTGCAAGACGATCCAAAAATCTACATTGAGACTGTCCACGTTGTCTCGGGTTACCTCCACTACCTGCATCAGAAGAACCTCCCTGTGGCTGCTGAGGAGGTTCGAGAACCTCCCAAATACGTCTAGGTCTAGGAGCCATCTCTGAAATTCAAAAGGTGTTATTTCAAAAAAATACATTTAGATAGATGACAATAAATTCAATTATTTGAAATTAAAAATAAAAAACATTACCAGATATTGCTAGAACCAACGTCATTGTCTAATACTTCATGGAAAAAATCACTGGAGTTATTTTGGTATGCAACATCGTTGTCTAGTCACATCTTTCTTTTTGATATTACTGTGCCATATCATCATTCTAGTTGTTCTTTCGTATGAATATAATTGCTGTAATCGGGGAATCAAAGGAAAGAACCGTAAAATCTTCTCTGGTTTTTTCCTTTTCGAATCATTACCAATATTCTTATATCTGCTACTTTTGCATTCAGGACATGTATCTAAGTTTGAATAATCCTTCCAATATAAAATGCAGTCGTTCGGGCATGCGCCAATTTTCTCGTAGTTCAATCCAAGTGCACGAAATCTTGATTTAGCGTCCTTCCAGTCCTTTGGAAAGTTTTCTGGATTATTTAATAATGTCTTAATCAACTTTAAGACATCTGTCATCGTAACTGCTGTACACCGATTCTTCACTTTTATCTTAAACATCTCTAGAAGAAAACGTAATCGAGACATTTTGACTCCTGAGCATAATGGCTACTCTGCATCTTGTATTTTTTCAAGTAAGGTATCCGGAAGCGAATCCATCATTTCATCGGTGTCATGTCCTCGAATATTATCTACCATCTCAAATATAGCATCACAGTCATGTGTTTCAGAGACATCTCTTTCACTATCACCTTGGACATTACTATCTTCTTCTAAAATAACTCCTTCACCATGATATGTCCAATTCATATAATGAAGACAAAAACCATTTAATATCAAATTCTCGTAAACTATGGTTCGATTTTAGGTCAAAGTGTTTTTGCATCTTATGCAAGGACAATGTATCCTATCTCCATCACCTCCTACAATATGATAGTGCGATTCATATCGAAAAGTCCAGTCTAAGAATCCGATAACTCCTTTGTTATATGTCCGATAGTCATCGAATCTTTTGTTCATCCAACTTTTGTCCATTGCCTGAAGGTAAGATCCAAAGATAATTACCATAACGTATGGTAAGTTTCAATAATGTATGTTAGGTTATATTTTTTGAGATCCTCTAAACAAACTATTAAGCAATTAACTAATATTTTTTTGATCTAACTATGTTTTTGATCTATGTTTTTCTTCCTCTTAACTAAACTATTTATCAATTTAAAAACTACATTACTAATACCTCTACTTTACAAAGATTAAACTATACTTTAAAAAATCTATACAATCATAAGCAAGCA
Source organism: Ottelia alismoides (assembly GCA_037367405.1). Taxonomy (NCBI): domain Eukaryota; kingdom Viridiplantae; phylum Streptophyta; class Magnoliopsida; order Alismatales; family Hydrocharitaceae; genus Ottelia; species Ottelia alismoides. Next base: position 261,522 of record JAZKJV010003188.1, read on the forward strand.
TAATATATTAATAAATTACTAAAAAATTAAATAAAAGACTTACATCCAAATAAGATGACCAAGTCAAGGTGGAGGGAGGTGGGCGACCGGGCGGAGGACGATGGACGGACAGCGACGGGCGGTGGTCGGGCGAGGCCTGAGGAGGAGGGCGAGAGGGCGATGGGGCTGAGTGGGCGAGAGGGAGGAGGCGGAGGGCGGAGGAGGAGGGCAAGGGGGCGAGATGGCGGAGGGCGAGCAGCCGAGGGGCGGAGAGGGAGGAGGAGGAGGGTGATAGGGAAGGGAGAGGGAGGAGGAGGAGGACGAGAGGACGGAGGCGGAGGTCGAGAGGGTGGAGGAGGAGGCGACGACGCTGTGTGGAGGAGGAGGAGGGCTTCGAGTGGAGGAACGAGGGAGATGGATTTGCCGGAGATGGGTATATGACCATCCGGGACGGTCGTTCAACCGTCCCTTTTGAGAATAATCGGGGACGGCTATAAGTGAACCGCCCTCTCTGGTTGCAGATATTTCCACCAGCGTGCCAATTAGATTGGTTTTAGGGACGGTTACGCAACCGTCCCATAAAACCAACTATAGTGGACGGTTACAACCGTCCCCTATATTTTCGTATAAGCGACGGCCACAGTGGAGTAACGGGGACGGTTATGACCGTCCCCTAAAGGCCCAGGTAGATAAAAAAACCAACCTGGGGCTCTGCTAGTAAGGGACGGTTATATAACCGTCCCTAAAGGTCATATTAAAGGCGACAATCATAAATGACCAGCGCTAGAACTATACAGAAGGCACGGTTGCTCTATGACCGTCCCCAAAGGCCGTCCAGTTTGTAGTGTAATATCTGTGACTGAGGGTGGGTTCTGTCAAGTGTTCCTACTCCGACCTCCTATTCAAACTATTTGGATTTGGCTCAATCTGACCAGGAATGGCAGACTTCCCATTGACGATCTCAATGACATGATTTCTAAACTCATCCATTTCTCGCCTAAAGGCGATCTGCTGGTTAGCTATGAGAATAGCGAGATACTCTAGGGATGACTTCTCATGAAAAGGCCCATGAGACTCGATGAGTTGTCTCGATGTTATTGAGGCTGCTGTTGGGATGACTATTGTTGTGGATGATAAGACTGGGGATACTAGGAGTGAAGGATATGGTTAGATCCTCAAGCGCATCACGGAAGCATGAGCGTCGCATTGAATACGACGAAGAACGACTAGTCGCACTAGTTGTTCTATGCAGCGAAAATTAAAAATTTTCATGTGACGAAACCACATGATCCAAGAACACTTCTCGGATCGTTTCGTCTAAACCACAACCAAGTATTAGGTTTACCTCTTGAAGCGTGGTTGCGATCAAGTCTCTAAACGAAGAGACCTCCTGTCTCAAGTCCGATCCGTCGGAGGAGACGCTTGCGAGCGCGGGGATGAACCGCGTGCTTCTCGCAATCCATGTTGATGATCCAAGCGGCGGATCTCCTGATCTCGACACACGAGATCCGATGTCTTCTTCACGAGCGGGGCGCACCGAAGGAGACGGAGATCCACGAGCAAACCATCGGGCAGCATAACGACGATGCCGCGGCGATGGAGAACCTCTCTAAGGCATCCATGGTGGACGGCCACATGAGAGAGATGGAGAGAGGACGTGTAGAGAGAATGAGAGATAGAGAGATTTTTGTTGCCTCAACTTATGTGTCAAGAAGAGCAATGGGGTGCCTCTCCTTTTATAGGGTTTTGGGATCCATGGATCTCAATCCATGTGTCAACACAAATCCAATGGTCCACATCAATTTGTGTTTCTTTCAATGGTCATGATTTGTTGCTAAAAACACAACAACAATTAATTTAATTTAAATTAAATATATGTTGATAAATCAACATAATTTATTTACAAAATTAAATCATCAATACATGGAGATAATGAAAGGAGAGAAAGCCTCCTTCCATGTGGAGAGGGGGGACGGCCTCCCTTTCCTAATGGGAGTGGTGGCCGTCCACCCTCCTCCATTAGGAAGGTGGCTATTTCACCTTTTATGTAATCTCCATTATTTGCAACAACTTTTGTTGCAAATTATTTCACAAAAAATAAATCCAATTTATTTTGTGAACATTGCAATCATGCCATTGAAAAATTGTGAATCACATTCACAACCCAAAATAAAATGTAAATTACATTTTCAATTTGATGTCCAATGTGAATCCAATTCACATTAACATTTAATTAACAAATGTAAATTACAAATAGCTCTCTCTTATATATTATAAATCACATTTATAATATATATGACTAATATGGATATTGCTATCCATATTATTCATATCCATGATAATTAAATCATATTTAATCATCTTGGATCTCTATTCTCTTGTGTCCAAATAATATGAATCACATTCACATTATTTACATCTTTGATAATTAAATCTCATTTAATTATCTAAGATAACTCTCTTTATAATATGAATCAAATTCATATTACTCATGATAATTAAATCACATTTAATTATCCATTTTCTCAATGCTCGGATACATATATCAACAATAGAATTATCCATGAACTCCTTCAAGGATAATGCGCTTTCTCCGCAGATACTTGGAGATAAGGACAGGGCGATTGTATTGTTCCACGTATAGTGACATGGATATTGAGATCGTATCTCAAATCTAGATCGCGGGCCTCTCATAGATGCTTGATTAAATCAAGACCGTAAATCTGATCTTCTCATTGTATCTGAATCACATTCAGATCAATGTCCAATACTTGGACCAAGATCAGATCACTTCTCTACTGAGAGGAGTCACTAAAATCCAGACCCGTTTCATCACTCCCTAGGAATGGAAGCGTCATGGTTATACAATCGTTTATGATCACATCACCCTCAGGTATTCCCAATACCTGTACATCCTGCATACTGGAAGACTCAGACTAAACCCGAAGTATTCGATCAACTTTATAATGTCTACTTCATGATTTTATCAGTAAGTTTCTCATTCGATCATTGGGAGTCGGTATCGATCATATACTTTCCAAAAGCATATATCATACCCAGGTCTTGATCATATACTTTCCAAAAGTATATATCAAACCTACAAATTCAATCAAGCTTCCAAAGCGAGACGACCGTGCGCACGGAATTTGATTCTTCCCAATATCTCATGAGTGAGCTCATGTCTTCCGGTTCAGTAACTGAACCTGTATGATCCCTTTGAGAGATCGTATTACTCATATGCCTTTATATGCACACCAGCGCGCCGGTGTGTAGACCTTGATTAGGTCATCAACCTATTGGTCTGCCAAATGTACATACTTAGACACATAGCAACACATCTGTCTCCGGTCAGAGGATGCGTGCCTATATCCTGACAGCATACGATATAGGACTTTGGTTATCTCGATCTCGTTAAGTCAACTCTTTGACCTAACTAATCTGACACCTCCGAATCTCTATTCCTATGCAGAGGACCTGCATCAAGAGGTCCGTCAGATATCAGCCTTCAGAGATAAGGATTGTCATCTCCTACTCAGGCTGGAGATCATCTCTTAACAATCATCTGACGGTGCTTGATGAGTCCTCAATCTAACTCTTTAGATATTCATCCAAGCACCAGCCTCTATGATTCAATAGTTGAATCAACAGCTGTATGATCGTTAAGATGGCCATGGTACATAACCCTAATTGTACTAAGGGACCTATTATGCAAATTATGTATTCTTCATTTCAGATTAAGGAGTGAATTGCAATAACATTTATTGCATAATGGCTCGCCGTGGGCTCGCATTTCCAACAATCTCCCACTAGCCCAAAGAGCCATTAATGGGCTAATCATTTAAACCCACACTCATGTGACAATCATAGGCTATTTAAAAATAGCTAGGTAAGCTGATCAGTCACTCTGTTCCCAAGAGACTACGCCAAGTCCTTTTACGGCACTTGCATATCCCCAGTAACAGTGCTCGCATCCAATGCGAAGGTTGCATCTTATGCAACCAATACTCAATATTGTCATAGTGTCCTTGACACTTTAACTCGATTAATTATTATAACCAGTATTCCCATAATCCTTATTAGAATACCTTCATTCCCGGAGATCTCTATCTCCAAAGGTATCCAAAGTTAAGACCTTTTAGATCTCTATCTACAAAGTCTTAAGCTTTTTGAAGATAGGACTTTGAGATCATTATCTCAAAAATCTTGTCCTTTATGAAGATATAGTTATTACTGCAATCAAGTGTTTTCTCTACATAGTAGGACTAGTAACACTTTACTACTCCCACTGCATGGCAGATATCTGGCTTTTGTACACATCTAGTATACACTCAGCTTCTCATAACTAATGCACAAGTGCAAGTAGTTGTAGCATTTACTTCCTCAACTCTTTGAGGTGCTATCCCTTAAGATAGGTCAGTACCATATCTTAAGGGTTAGAAGCCTTTATTGGAATTTCTATGAATAGAATATGTCCAAGGTATACTACAAATGTGACAGTCCAATTATCCTCTTCTCTTGGCTTCTGAACAACTTCAGAACTAAGATCTAAGAGGTATCTTTGAAATCATATTTCAAGATATGGAATAACCAGATTATAAAACACTTATTATTATCCTTATATCATTTTAAATGATCAGGATATCATCTATATTTAGCGAGATGAACACAAAGGCACTCCCACTAAGCTTCACATGGCTCATCAAGATTCTATCTGAAATCATAACAATTATAATTCCATCAAATCTTATTGTCCAACTTCAAGAAGCTTATTTGAGTCCATAGATGGATTTCTTAGTTTGCACACCTTGCTTTCCTCAACCATGAAGCCCTGGGGCTACTTCATGTGAATATCCTCAAAGAGGTATTTGTAGAGGAATGCAATATTGACTTACATCTTGAAGATGCAATAGTCAAGTTGTGTAGCTAAGATTAGCAATATTCTGATGTTTTTAAGCATGGTCACCGAAGAGCAAGTCTCATCGCAAGCAATGTCTTCTCTTCGGATGTGTAGCTCATGGCTACGAACCGTGCTTTGAAGGTCTCCACCTTCTCATCAGGTTCCCTTTCTCTTGAAGATCCATTTACACCTTTACAGGTCTTACCCATATAGGTGGATCCTCGAGGGTCCATATACAACACTTGTACATGAAGTCTACATTAGACTTTTATTGCTAACATCCATCTATCCATGCTACGATCTTCAGAAGCTTCATCACATGAAGTTCGATCATTGTCAGATTTCTCTGACACATGGAATCCATCCTCAAACTCATTTGAAGAGGTATTAGTGTTTCATTTTTAATTGTCCTCTCAGTTTCCAATTTCAGGAGCCTCATTATCTTCTCAAGATAAATGAGTTCCTACACTTCATTTTCATCTTGATTCTCAAGAGTCTCAACCTCTAAGAATCATATTCTCGGAGGTGAGATACTTAGAATCTCAAGGTCATAAAGTAGGTATCCAATACCATCCTTTATTTTCCTAATGAAGCAGCACTCTCAAGTGCTAGATTCCATCTTGCATGGAACCTTATTAAGGATATACATTGTAGTCTCTACTACACATATATACCTGGAAACTAAGGGATAATTATGCTAAAATTCATCATTGATAAGATCATGTCACACATGATCCAATTGTATCTGCCTATAACTCTATTGAGTTAAGGTGTGTTAGGAGGATTGAGATAGAAATGATATTCATATCTCTATAAGGTATTCTTTGAATTTATCTAACAGGTACTTGCTACCTAGATTAGATCAAATTCATTTTATCTTCCTTCAAACTTTTGGTTTTAAACCAAAAAAATGAAATCTTTGAACATTTCAAAGGTTTCTTAGGTGAAGAGAAGAAATCTCATATCATACATAATCATCAATAGATATCACATATCCATAATGTTTACTATGATATAGATGATCTACACACATCAATATGTATGAGATCCTGAATACCTTGACATCTTACACCTTTCTCTAAGAAGGGTGTATTGGACATTTTTCTTTTTAATACAATATTCATAAGTATGTAAGTTTTGAAATTTTAGACATTCTAAAGTTTCATCTCTTACTAGTCTATTGATCAAATCAATAGACAAATGTCCAAGGCTTGATGCTAGATCATTGTCAAATGATCTTCATCCTCCTATTGATCTTAAGGTTTAATTTCAGTATTTAGAAATGTTAATGAACCATTCATTAATTTTCTAATTTAGTGGAGTCCACTAGATTTTAGATTACTATCTGAAATATCTCCATCATAACTTTTTATGATAGTTCTACCTCAGAATTCATGGTTATTTCCAACATTTAGAAACAAACAATGAGTGTATTCTTATATCTAGGTCATAGAGACATTCTCTAAGACTAAGGACTCTCCCACTGAAATTAACAAGTCTATTAATCCAACAGAGATTGTTGCAACAATTGCATCAATATCCATGTGGATAGCTATAAACCTTTAAGATCAAATTTTCCAGTCTTCTAAAAACATATGCAACCTATTGCAAATGTCATCAGAAGATTAAGATACAATTATTTGACTTTATCTTATCAATGATTTATGTAGATTAATCTGATGCTCCATCCGAGTCCTTCTCTAAGGATTCTAGATAGACTTGATAGTCATACTATCAACACATCAACTTATTGCAGTATTGGCATTCATCCAACTCTTCGGATGACATATGGAAGTCATAGATGTATAGTCAACTCTTTGACCATACTTCTTACTCGGGTCCAACCCATGCTTCCACTGCGCTACCTTTATCTATAAGCAACCATTGCTTAAGACTAAGGATCTCTTATGTAAGAGCATTTCAACATTTATACATGCTTCATTAAATTCATACAATATGAATATTATGAAGCTTCATGAATGACCAGAGTATAGATAGTAGAATGATGACACTCATCATCTACATCCATCTAAACTCTTAAAACATAGGTTCAGGTAGGTACTCAAACAATTTGAATACATCATCTCTTATAGAGCTATCATTCTGCATGATGCAGTGAACCATCTCATTCATGTTAAATGTTAAGAGCACATATGTATGCCTGAATATCTTCATAAATTTTATAAGGATTATTTGACAATTGCGATCATCATCGACATGTCACTTCCAAAGTACATCCGATGAGAGATCAAGACTATAGAGACATACAAACCCTAGGGTTGTAGTCTTATTATCTATTTAATTGTCATTCCTCATTATTATGAGGAAACTTGCTCATTGCAACCACATACATTATGTGTCCAACTGCAAGTACAATATCTGGATCATGAGTCCAATCCAAGATATTTCACTGGTTATTATTGAGTATATCATTGAGTGGGTTTTAATGAAGGATTATCTGAAATAAGAAATTTGCATAATTATATAAATATATATATTTTACTTTGATTTAGGATTTTTATATCAAAGTTGTCTTGTCTTGTCAACACTGAAAGTTCATTCCCTTAATCACTTTCAATGTAAGAGATATACTTACCATTATATCTCAACAAGATCTGGGATCTCCTTCCTTATCTTTGTTACATCCCAATAATATGAGAATCTGCAACTCGGATAAAAAGAAGCGGGAACACATTCCGCTTTGCAAGTCCAACTTGCATTTCCCAATTCGGTCTTTAACACCCGAGCCCACCACCCCTAAGGCGATGTTGACCCATCGTTAATTGAACCAACCGTCAACAGGAATAGTACTCGCTATACGCAATCCAATATCGCCCCAATAATATGAGGATCCGATATTGGGGTCACTACGTATACGGCCTTACTCTTTCGAGAAGCAAAGAGTCCGATCCAGATGCGCTTGCATACAGGAGCTGTCACTTCGGACAGGCGTCTCCCACATACAATCCCTGGCGACGGAACCCTTCGCCTTGACGGGAGACCATGGATGTCACTTATGTGATCTTCCACCTCATATTCAAATTTTAATTAATTATCATGAATCACATTCACATAATTAATTCTTCCAAGGGAATTATTAACTCTAATAATATTAGAGTATTTCAATCTTAATTGGATTCCAATTAATCTAATCATATTAAATTAATGATCCAATTAATATCCAACAAACATTTTAATAGTTACTTGAATAATGGTATTATCTCAAATACGTATTATTTCGAATTTTAATAATTAGAAAAATACATCTTAATCCTTCGGACATTATCCCGGCCCTACCCGCTGTCATGGCCAGTACCGATGAGAGTGGGACGGACCACATACGTTGCAACCCGCAACCCCAATGCTCTCCGACTAGGCACCATATCTGCCTCGGGAAAGGATAATGCCAAATTGATTAATTTGTACTTGAGATGATCATCGGTTCTTCAACCGAAATTGTACCATATAATAATAATCAAAACATTTTTGATTAACATTATAATGAGATTTGCTAAACAAATCCCAAGTCCTATTCAAGCAACATGTTTGTTGGAATGTTGATCATGTAGATCATGTAACCAATCTTGATCTAGATCACATCTAATCATTTGTTGGTTAGGGTAAAGTCATTTAAGGACATAATTATCATTAAATATTTCACAAATATTTATGCATAATTATTCCAGGAAATTAAACAATTTAATTTCACTAATTAGTTAAATGACAATCACTAGGTTCTTGATTAGGAAAGTATTTTCAGCAGTGACCCTCACTTACTAAAAATACCATATCTAAATCAATTTAAATCCAAATTAAGCAAAATAAATTTCTAAAGTTTGCTAACTTGATTTACAACAGAACCCAAGAGATTTGCACGCATTTCAAGGCGTTTCAAATCCGCAATTAACATCTTAATTACGTCATGATCCGCAGTCCCCGAAACAGTGGATACATGTTCACTAAAATGAGCATATCTAGAGCAAACGGAATCGAAATCACGCAAACTCAGATCCTACGGTTTCCTTATTTAATGGGGAACAAAATCCAATTATTATTTTCGTGTTTAAACAATTTAAACAGTGCCGAAAAAAATATCAAAATAGAGATGCGAAAATGAAATGCAAGAAAACTTTCGCAAACCCTAATGAACCCAAGTCGTCCTCGGTTTATGGATCGTATCCAAAACCACCGACCTAAGGCTCTGATACCACTAGAAGGATATGTTTAGATCCTCAAGCGCATCACGGAAGCGTGAGCGTCGCATTGAATACGACGAAGAACGACTAGTCGCACTAGTTGTTCTATGCAGCGGAAATTAAAAATTTTCATGTGACGAAACCACATGATCCAAGAACACTTCTCGGATCGTTTTGTCTAAACCACAACAAAGTATTAGGTTTACCTCTTGAAGCGTGGTTGCGATCAAGTCTCTAAACGAAGAGACCTCCTGTCTCAAGTCCGATCCGTCGGAGGAGACGCTTGCGAGCGCGGGGATGAACCGCGTGCTTCTCGCAATCCATGTTGATGATCCAAGCGGCGGATCTCCTGATCTCGACACACGAGATCCGATGTCTTCTTCACGAGCGGGGCGCACCGAAGGAGACGGAGATCCACGAGCAAACCATCGGGCAGCATAACGACGATGTCGCGGCGATGGAGAACCTCTCTAAGGCATCCATGGTGGACGGCCACATGAGAGAGATGGAGAGAGGACGTGTAGAGAGAATGAGAGAGAGAGAGATTTTTGTTGCCTCAACTTATGTGTCAAGAAGAGCAATGGGGTGCCTCTCCTTTTATAGGGTTTTGGGATCCATGGATCTCAATCCATGTGTCAACACAAATCCAATGGTCCACATCAATTTGTGTTTCTTTCAATGGTCATGATTTGTTGCTAAAAACACAACAACAATTAATTTAATTTAAATTAAATATATGTTGATAAATCAACATAATTTATTTACAAAATTAAATCATCAATACATGGAGATAATGAAAGGAGAGAAAGCCTCCTTCCATGTGGAGAGGGGGGACGGCCTCCCTTTCCTAATGGGAGTGGTGGCCGTCCACCCTCCTCCATTAGGAAGGTGGCTATTTCACCTTTTATGTAATCTCCATTATTTGCAACAACTTTTGTTGCAAATTATTTCACAAAAAATAAATCCAATTTATTTTGTGAACATTGCAATCATGCCATTGAAAAATTGTGAATCACATTCACAACCCAAAATAAAATGTAAATTACATTTTCAATTTGATGTCCAATGTGAATCCAATTCACATTAACATTTAATTAACAAATGTAAATTACAAATAGCTCTCTCTTATATATTATAAATCACATTTATAATATATATGACTAATATGGATATTGCTATCCATATTATTCATATCCATGATAATTAAATCATATTTAATCATCTTGGATCTCTATTCTCTTGTGTCCAAATAATATGAATCACATTCACATTATTTACATCTTTGATAATTAAATCTCATTTAATTATCTAAGATAACTCTCTTTATAATATGAATCAAATTCATATTACTCATGATAATTAAATCACATTTAATTATCCATTTTCTCAATGCTCGGATACATATATCAACAATAGAATTATCCATGAACTCCTTCAAGGATAATGCGCTTTCTCTGCAGATACTTGGAGATAAGGACAGGGCGATTGTATTGTTCCACGTATAGTGACATGGATATTGAGATCGTATCTCAAATCCAGATCGCGGGCCTCTCATAGATGCTTGATTAAATCAAGACCGTAAATCTGATCTTCTCATTGTATCTGAATCACATTCAGATCAATGTCCAATACTTGGACCAAGATCAGATCACTTCTCTACTGAGAGGAGTCACTAAAATCCAGACCCGTTTCATCACTCCCTAGGAATGGAAGCGTCATGGTTATACAATCGTTTATGATCACATCACCCTCAGGTATTCCCAATACCTGTACATCCTGCATATTGGAAGACTCAGACTAAACCCGAAGTATTCGATCAACTTTATACTGTCTACTTCATGGTTTTATCAGTAAGTTTCTCATTCGATCATTGGGAGTCGGTATCGATCATATACTTTCCAAAAGCATATATCATACCCAGGTCTTGATCATATACTTTCCAAAAGTATATATCAAACCTACAAATTCAGTCAAGCTTCCAAAGCGAGACGACCGTGCGCACGGAATTTGATTCTTCCCAATATCTCATGAGTGAGCTCATGTCTTCCGGTTCAGTAACTGAACCTGTATGATCCCTTTGAGAGATCGTATTACTCATATGCCTTTATATGCACACCAGCGCGCCGGTGTGTAGACCTTGCACACCAGCGCGCCGGTGTGTAGACCTTGATTAGGTCATCAACCTATTGGTCTGCCAAATGTACATACTTAGACACATAGCAACACATCTGTCTCCGGTCAGAGGATGCGTGCCTATATCCTGACAGCATACGATATAGGACTTTGGTTATCTCGATCTCGTTAAGTCAACTCTTTGACCTAACTAATCTGACACCTCCGAATCTCTATTCCTATGCAGAGGACCTGCATCAAGAGGTCCGTCAGATATCAGCCTTCAGAGATAAGGATTGCCATCTCCTACTCAGGCTGGAGATCATCTCTTAACAATCATCTGACGGTGCTTGATGAGTCCTCAATCTAACTCTTTAGATATTCATCCAAGCACCAGCCTCTATGATTCAATAGTTGAATCAACAACTGTATGATCGTTAAGATGGCCATGGTACATAACCCTAATTGTACTAAGGGACCTATTATGCAAATTATGTATTCTTCATTTCAGATTAAGGAGTGAATTGCAATAACATTTATTGCATAATGGCTCGCCGTGGGCTCGCAATTCCAACAAGGAGTTATATGCATTGTGCGTCCACTGAGGAGGATGGTGTTGATGAGGACCTATCTAATGCTGATATCTGGTTTTCCTCATATGTGCCTATGGTGGCTGTTGGGATTAAGTACCTCCTCGATACCAATGAAAACCAGGACAATCACGATGGACCCCTGGTTGTTGTGTCTTGTTATACCGAATCCCATTGTCCTCAATCCTGGCTCAAGCATATCTATGTATGCCAGGGATATCAAAGCAAGAGGCTAATCACTCTTATACACCACCATATGAGTGTTAGATGATGGTGTCTATGACGTCTACGTGTAAGCCCGAGACTAATGAGTTGGCTCAGAATGCACATGATAAATGTGCTGAACTAGAGGCTGTGGAAGTATGCCTCTGTCTCTTCTCATTGAATTAATCGGTGATCTGGAAGACTTCGTAGAATTTTTTTGAATCACTTACAATCGCATAATCTGAGTTTTCATATCACTCAAACATCTCTCAAGCTCGTAGATATTGTCCAAATACCAATACTTCTTCTCAATTAGTTCCATGCGATCCAACTTCTGAAAAATGATCCCCATGTCAACTGATGAGGAACCAGAATGGTTAGAAACAAGAGAAGAAGGAGACCCCTCAAGTTGTGCCTCTCGGGAATGCTTGTGGTAAGTCAGTGGATTGGTCTGGGTATAGAACCTAGTCTGGGACATTGTAGTATAATTTTTGGTCATCTCCTTGTAGATAGCCCATACTTGGTCCTCATGCTTTGAGAAATATGATCCACCACATGATGTGTTCACAATTCTCTATAATTCTGATGTCATCTCACTAAATAAGCTCTAAACTAGAATCAAATTCGTGATATCGTGATGGGAACACCTATCGATAAGCTCTCTTAATCTATCCCATGCTTCGTGGAACTACTCATTCCCTTGCATGGTAAAGTTACTTATCATAGGTCATGCATCATTAGTACGACCAAGTGGGTAGTATTTGTTCAGATATTCTGTGTGAAGCTGCTCCCAATTTGAAATGTATCTCCCTAAGTGCTTCAACCAGTAGGACGCTCTGTCTATCAGGGAGAATGGAAATGCAATCAATTTGACCGTGTCTTCATTCACATGTAAGTCATCAACCGTACTACAAATTAGCTTGAACTCTTGTAGGTGCAAGTGTGACTCCTCAGGTGGATATTGGGCAACATTTGTATTATATGAGGACGGAGCTCAAAATTGTCATGAATGGTAGGGACACGAATCCACTGATGTGTAGTAGCATCTCCAGGGTTATAGAGATGCTTCATCATGTGGTCTGGGACCAAAGAGTTGTATCATAGATTCATCACTTGCTGCTAAGGTAGATGGGTCGAGTGTTAACAAAGGTTTTAACACTCCATCGCCTCCCTTTAATAAATGTGGGTTGCTAGAGAACAAAATAGAAAATAAAAAATGAATAAAACAGTAAATGAATTAAAAAAACTCAAAACATGAAAAATGTGTATTGTTTTTCTAAACTATATTATAATTATTTTTATTTTTATATCCTTATTTAATAGGGGTATGAATTATAAACTTATATTTATAGGTATTTATACCCATATATTATGTATTTGCATACACATGTTATTATTTTTAGTAATACATTATTTAAATAATTTATATTTTAAACAAATTCTTTATATACAACATTATTTAATACATATTTACATATTTTGCAGTATTTTTACAATTTTGTTTATATGTACAAAAATACATGTATTTATAACATAAGTACATTATACCTATGTGATGACACGCCTGACAACTCAGGTTAAGTATGCAAATGATGAAGGGTCGTTGTGAGGTAAAATGTGAAATGTAGAGATCGGAAAATGAGATAAAAATTAAATGTCGGACGCAGATTAAATCGGGATGGATGTTTTTGGGATTTAAATATCTAAAGATTAATCAGATCGAAGCAAAAATTAAAACTAAGATTTATCAAATAAAAATGATGGGAAAAAATGGATCTCACCTCGATAAAATAATTAATTTATAAAAATTAATTATCCACCTTAATGGTAGTTATTTAAGGCATAGAATAATATCTTATATAGAAGGCATGTTTTCAAATACAATAATTGAATAAATTAAATAACTAAATACACATTTCGTAATTAAATTACATTAATTAATTAATGTTAGATATTTACCTTTTTTGGTGGTTTATATGTAAGTAATTTAGTTGTATACAAATATCATGTACATATAATACTATATACACATGTGCAAATAAGGAAATAATAATTATTTTTAAATTTTTTTTTAAATTATTATTATTTATTTTTAATAACGAATATACTATTTACAATTATGTATATTATATATTAAAAAAAAATATGAATAAATATATACAATAAGTATGTTGTAAAACTGCACAAACCACCCCAAAAAATTGACTTTTCAACAGTAACTCAAAAAATTATGAAATCACAACTATTTAAAGGATAATTTAATTTAGAGTATAATAGAATGAGGTTGATTCAGATTGAGTTCGTATGAAGCCGGAATTGGTCTTTCAGTTATCGTTTTGCGATATTTTCTAAGTGTAATTATTTATAATTTTTACATTATTTTGCTTGACAAATTTTTTTATTATCTACAAAACATTTTTATTTACAACTTTTGTGTACAAAAATATTTAATTTGAGGACAGTTTCTATACAAATAAAATTGTACAAGTTTTATACAAATATACAGGGAACACATGTACAAATTAGTTTTGGATTTTTAAATTAATGACCATATCTCCCCCTACTTTATTCCTGTTTAAGCAGTTAAGTCTTGACATTCTCTCAAGGTTCGGGTCAGTCTGCATTTATTTCATAAACACATCCTTTATTTTTCTTTCCTTTTTCTTTTCTACTTTATTATTTTATTTGAGTGTTAAAAAGTGTTAAAAATGTATATTTAACAAATGCATGCAAAATGGTGAAATTAGTATGTATTTACATGTGTTTGACTAGGAAATCAGGCTAAAATAAAAGAATAAAGGTGATAAATCATGGATCTATCATTCCCCTTTACTTTAACTTTGTTTGTCCCTTAACAAACACTTATTAGGAAAATGAGTGAAAATAAAAAAAATAAAAGAAAAAGGAATGAAGTTTGAACAATGTTGACTTTTAAACTTATCTTCATAAAAATGTAGTATGGAGCTTTGTCGGACCTTTGGATTATTAGTGTGTCGGAACCTCAATGGGAAATGGATTAAAAACCTAATAGCCTCTAAGTTCCACAAGACTCCTATTCAGGTCTCCTCAACAGTCAGGTTAGAACAAGTCTACATACACAAATTCTTATGACTATGAATCTTTACTTGTATGGTGTATGTGAAATATAGCTCCTCATCTCAAAAGTAGCAAAGAAACAACCTATCTCAAAAATGTAACTCTAATCCCCCGGTCTAGCAACTCTTTCCTCGAGGATCAGGGATATTCCCTTCTAAGTTCAAGTACAACCAGCTTAGGAAGAGGGGATGGAGAAGAGAATGGATGGTAACCAGTGTAACTACCTATCCTTGGATGCATGACTAGTGTAGCCAAGTCATCCACTGCAAGATTACAAATATTTTTCTTTGAAGCTTTTATTCTTTTTTTTCACTTGTATATACATTCCGGCAGATATTTTACTTTTCAATCAGGCCTCTCCACTTTTGAGATTCTGCATTTTAATTTTTTTCTCGAAAATGTATACAAGGTGCATCATGTACATTGATGAATCCACGGATTCATCATACATAAGTAGTTTTTCCTCTTGATCCAGTAGACTATCCCTCTTTTGAAGCATTATTGCAACCCCATAGCATCCTATCTTTAGACCTCAACATCGCCAAAACAGGTTGAGATGCACTTTCCTCCCAAGAGGAGGATGAGAGGTTCTGCCTAGATGTACTACCGTCGTATGCTACCCCAAGCCAAAACATTATGCCCCCACTACCTACTCCATGAAGTGTTACGTGTAGAATACTTGTCCAAAATAAACCAAGGTCTGAAATAATCATGGGTGTATTGTTAAATATTCTACTTAGACTTATCAAGATGACATGTGAACATAGTCTTATGGACTTAAAGAATTAAGTCACTGGGACATGAAAAGTCGCAACTCCAGTTCTTATAAGGTTCCTCTGAAATTAAGTGGATTAAGGTCCAACTAAGCTCCATTCTTCAAATTTATTCCAGACTCAGTTTAAATGTCAATACTATCCTGAAAGATGCACATGCAAATGCAAGAAATATGTACAATGCAAAGAAAAGAAAGCAAAATATTTTTATGAAACAATTTTTTAATTTTGAACCTTTTTTTGAAAAATGATGCATATGCACAATTTTTTTATGCAAATAGTTGGTAATATATACAGGTATATACACATTTTTAATAGGGGTTAGGGATTAGATATACATATTTACATAGGAGTGAGTCAATTATTTACAAGAATCAAGTGAAAGGATTTACAACATGCGTATTTTATATAGGTATATACATAGAGTGGGAATTTTTTCGTGATGCATATATTCCTCAAATTTATTTGAAAATAGTTTTAAAAATCATTTTAAAAATTATAGTCTAAAATAATTTTTTAAATAATTTTATAATCATTTGCAAACATTTGAAAACAATTTTGCAAACATTTTTCGAATAGTATATGTAGATTTTCAAAATAAATTTTCAACCATTTTCAAAACATTTGCAAATAGTTTTTACAAATCATTTTATTTTACACAAAGAAAAATTTTACAAGCCAAACCATTTTTAAAAAGGCTGAAAATATTTTTCAAACATTTTCAAATAGTTTTAAAAAATATTTCAAATAGATTTTCAAACTACTTTCAAAATATTTTTCGAAATATTTTAACGTGACTTATTAGTTAGTATATTCAAAAAGAATTTTGAGGAAATATCTGCATCATCTTTTTCTTTCTTTTTCTTTTTTTACCAGTATTTATACAGTATTTTAGCCATATTAAAAATAAGAAAGTATGAGTTATGGCTAAAGTATATACACTCCGACAGGCATTTTAGTTTTCAATCAGGCCTATCCATTTTTGGAGATTCTGCATTTTTTATTTTTTTTTCTCCCAAAAATATATTCAAGGTGCATCATGAAGATAAGTAGTTTTTCCTCTTGAGCCAGTTGACTATCCCTCTTTTGAAGCATTATTGCATCCCCATAGCATCGTATCTTTAGACCTCAACATCGCCAAACCAGGTTGAGATGCACTTTCCTCCCTAGAGGAGGATGAGAGGTTCTTCCTAGATGTATTACCCTCATATGCTACCCCAAGCCAAAACATTATGCCCCCACTACCTACTCCATGAAGTGTTAGGTGTAGAATGCTTGTCTAAGGTAAGCCACGGTCTGAAATAATCACGCGTGTGTTGTTAAATATTCTACTTAGACTTATTAAGATGAAATGTGAACATAGTCTTATGGACTTAAAGAATTAAGTCACTGGGACATGAAAAGTCGTAACTCCAGTTCTTATAAGGTTCCTCTAAAGTTAAGTGTATTAAGGTCCAACTAAGCTCCATTCTTCAAATTTATTCCATATTCAGTTTAAATGTCAATACTATCCTAAAAAATGCACAGGGAAATGCAAGAAATATGTACAATGCAAAGAAAAGAAAGAAAAATCATTTTGTGAAACAATTTTCTAATTTTGAACTTTTTTTGAAAAATGATGCATATTCATAATGTTTCTTTTTTGGAAATAGTTGGTAATATATACAACTATATACACATTTTTAATAAGGGTTAGGGATTAAATATTTACACAGGAGTGAGTCAATTATTTACAAGAATCAAGTGAAAGGATTTACAACTTGAGTATTTTATATAGGTATATACATGCATTTGGATTTTTTTTGTGATGCATATATTCCTCAAATTTATTTGAAAATACTTTTACAAATCATTTTGAAGACTATAGTCCAAAATAATTTTTCAAATAATTTTACAATCATTTACAAACATTTGAAAACAATTTTGCAAACATTTTTCGAATACTATATGTAGATTTTCAAAATAATTTTTCAACCATTTTCAAAACATTTGCAAATAGTTTTTACAAATCATTTTATTTCACACAAAGAGAAATTTTACAAGCCAAACCATTTTTACAAAGGCTGAAAATATTTTTCAAACTTTTTTCAAATAGTTTTCAAAAGATTTTAAAATAGATTTTCAAACTACTTTCAAAATATTTTAACCTGACTTATTAGTCAGTATATAAAAAGAATTTTGAGGAAATATGAAATATTTGCATCATCTTTTTCCTTTTTTAAAATTTTTTTATCAGTATTTATACAATATTTTAGTCATATTAAAAATATGAAAGTGTAAGTTATGGCTAGAGTATATATACAACATCCCCCGATACTTAGCTCGAACTATGTCCTCGTAGTGATCAGAGAGCTGCAAATGAAGACATAAGTTGTGCTGTGTAGAAAAGTGAAAAGAAAATTATACTAAAATGATGAATAAAAGAATAATATCAATAGAAGTTGGTGATCCACCTATACTTAGGATCAAGTATAGAGGACTGTACACAAGGGGAAAACCGAGGAAAAATATACACAGTCTACCTCCCTTATACGTAGGGTAAAATATCCTTAAGTAAAGACAATAAAACAGATGTAAAAAGAATCAGAAAAATAATCACAAGTCTGACACCCCCTATATTTAGGGTAAAGTACACCCTAAGTATAACATGATCAGGAGAAGGAGATGGGGTGTTAGACAAAAGAATGTGCGATATGGACAAGTGGATCTATAAAACTGTGAACAATGTTGAGGTGCCTCTCAACAAGCAGTATAGTTTATGCCTCTAGTTGGGCGCAAAGGTTAGGATAACGTCGTATCAAGGTTCATGACAGTATCTGTGAGGAGAATAGCATACTATCATTGTAGTCTTAGTGGGAGAACAATGAGGTCAACTGAGTAAACTAGGACACCCAAGTAAACAATCAGGAGGGTGTCTGCTACCGGGTAACGATATGGGAAGATGAAATCGGGCTCCGGTAGCACAAAAGAAATCATCGTCTCAAGTATTGAATGGAGTTAATGGATGGAGCCAAAGAAGTCGAACTTGGAGAAGGAAGGATCTGTCAGGGAATCCTCCATGTTAATCATCGTCTCAATAAGGTATGGAAAATCATGATCAGGAGACTTACTATAAAGGTTGATATTTGATGCATATAATGTAGAAAAATTAGTAAAATCATCAATTACCTCAAAGATCAGGTCATCCTCGCGAGGGTCATCAATGAGAGAAAAATCAAACTCATGATTATAAATATCAGAAGACTCGGTCTCGTGTTCCGACATATCGGATACACTCTTAGAAAGTAAAACCGAGTACATAGGGTCTGTGACTTCCTCCCACAAATAACCCTTGGGGAGTAATGCCGAATCAGAATCGAGCTGGGGATCTGTGCTACCAAATATCAGGTCCTCCAAAAATGTATCTACCTCATCAAATGGGATGACACAAGGCTAAAGGACTCGACTATCTAGATCTTTCAAATCAAAAATCGGTCCCTCATTAAGCTCTCTATATTGAGATGAATCCACACGTATTTATGAATCTGAGAAGATCTTCTGAAGAATAGATACTGAATCAATTGGACATGGACACTGGAAAGACTCAAAGGAAGGCTGAATGTGGGATCCTCCTCTATATCTTGGGATATTAACAGATCTAGAATCCAAGAATCTTCAACGTGAAAGTGAAGGGCGGACTTAAAATTTGGTTGTAAAATTAATGGGAACTCGACCAGTGTCCGTCTCTGGGATCTCATAGTGGTAGTCAACACATCCATCATATGAAATGTAGTAGTATCCCTATCCTCTAACTGGTGTGTGCTGTCTGAATTGTCATGAAGTGACACACACTTATATGAAGTCATCTCACCCTCATGTGTTGTCCCGAAGAAATCATCTTGTAAATATGGAATGTTTGAATGTGTTCCCAAGATGGTGTCAAATAAATCCAGGTCGGGACTGTGGTGTGAACCATCACATGAAGTAATGACTAATGCAGTCTGTTCAGTGGTCATCCCCCTCATGGCGATCTGGACAAGGTCAGTCACCGAAAATCCATGATCCGGAAATCGCCTCATAAGATGAAGTAACCTCAACCAAATCTCTAAATGGTTCCTAGGGTTCAAATGAAAAATCATGAATACAAGACCACATCAAATTTTTCTACACTAGGGGTAAAATCTTTGCTTGAACAATGATCGTAAATCCCCCCACGTAGCAATCTTCCTCCCCAACTCTCTATGCTATCTCAAAGCTCTATTCTGAAGTGAGAAAGGGAAGGTCATCAACATCAGATCCTCAGAAGTGATATCTAGGTATGCTCGTGATCCACAAAAATCCTCAAACTTAGATATATGAATACAAGGCTCCTCATACACTCCCCCTGAAAATTTTGGCAGCAGATTAATGAACTCTAAATCTTGAATGAAGGGACACAATGTAGACCCTGACTGAGCTCCTAAGTATGGCTGCTCGTCTCCTAAATAATGTCTAATCATCCTAGAATCATGATCATCTAAAACTCGCCATTGCTCTCTCTCTCATCATTCAGGGAGTGCACTGTCATCCCAGCAAGGTGATCACCCGTGTCTTGTATCTGGTCAATCTGAACTCTTCGGGTATCACTCACAACATGTCCCGAAAAAAGAAGGTGAGTAGGGAGAAGATGGGATGTCAGTCGGAGTTCCGGCCTTCCAAGAGAGTTGGCAGGAATGATGGGAATGAAATGAAGAAGCTGCACAATCCGCCGGGAATGGAGTATAACCCATCATGAAGAGAAGAAAATGAAGGGAGTGAGGGTGGGATAGAAATAAGGTGAAGGAGATACAAGGTGTCCGCTAATGATTTAGGACAGATTAACGTAACGAGCTCACACCAAAGACATCCAAAGACAAAGAAAACCCTCAATTCACCAACTCAACACCAATCTGACCATGAGAGTTTGGTCTTTATCTTTTCAATTTTAAGAGTTTAGGTGATCAGATAGAAGTTGTACTTGGCTTATAGGATTGGGGCACTAACCTTATGGTGTATGCGAGAAATTAAAAGCGCAAACAATGAGAGGATCGCTCTTCCAAAACAATGAGGAATCATTTACGTTTAATTTTAAAGTCAAGTTCAATTAGCAGTCCCAATTTTTTTAATTGTTGCTTTTCTATTTGTTTTTGGATTTTTTCAAAAATAACGCCTAACGAGCTTTCCGATCTCCTTTTTGATTAATTTGAGTCCAAAAAAGGGGGAGGAAGTCGAAAAAGCCAATGCGCGGTCAAACACGGTGATGCATGCAGGGATAGAAAATGTGTACCTTACTCCAGCACTCTACATGCAATATGATCCGTACATAAAATTATATATTGAATGTAAACAAAGTATATGATGCATAAGGAAATAGGCCTTAGAAGAGCAGCTTCTATTGATCGTGAAGAACAATAGTTATCTAATCGAATCGAGTTCGGAGTTTGATCTTGGGAGTCACTCGATGCCCGTCACAACGGGTCCTACTATCGTTATATGTGACTCCTCACGACGCGTGGTCTCAAATCCAATTAAGCTAACTTTTTTAATTTATTTTTTAGCAAGGTCCAATTACGTTCTATAGGAACAGATAAGCAATTATGTGTTTGGCCTTAGCTAATTACGTCACAATCAACAAAAATCCAACGTCTAGGGGCTAAATCCACGAGAATAAAATAAAAAGGTTACGGCGATGAAATCAAGAAAACATGAAAAAACACTGGTGAGGTCCCCCGAGGGCACCAGTACTTGGCGAAACAGACCTCGAATAGTGTTCAAATCCACAAGAGTTCAAAGTCTAAATTATTACAATAATCTCAAATGTTCTCTAAAATAAAACAACCGTCTCCTGCTCTTCTTCTGCTCCTCCTCCTGCGCAAGTCCTCCAAAAATAATCCAAGGACACTCTAAGCAGTTCCTCGTACAAAAGTCAAAGTAGACGATTGTCAAAAAACAATAATAATATTGTAGAGATAAATAGCACAAAACTGAAAAATGACTACAAAGCCGTGCTCCCGGCAACGACGCCATTCTGATGACACGTCTGACAACTCGGGTTAAATATGCAAATGATGAAGGGTCGTTGTGAGGTAGAATGTGAAATGCAAAGATCAGAAAATGAGATGAAAATTTAGTGTCAGACGTAGATTAAATCAGGATGGATGTTTTTGGGATTTTAATATCTAAGATTAATCAAATCGAAGCAAAAATTAAAACTATGATTTATCTAAGAAAAATGATGGGAAAGAAAATGGATCTCACCTCAAGATCGGATACACCGTGATGTCCTCGACGAGGGTCAACTCGCTATCACCGGACGGCTCACAGGCTGGGCACCCTTTGTCGACAAGATTTCTCTCGAAGATCGGGCTCCTCTCCACCAAAGATTGATCAAAAATTAATGAAGGAAGAGGAAGCCAATAAAAAGATAAGGGAAAAAATAAAAAAGGAAGGTATATACAACTAAGGAATACTTTTATTGGTTAATAAAATAAATAAAATAAATGAAACAAATAAAGAATTAAAAATAAATTTTCTATCTAAATAAAATAAATAATTTATAAAAAAATAATTAGCCACCTTGATGCTAGTTATTTTAAGTATAGAATAATATCTTATAGACAAGGCATGTTTCCAAATCCAATAAATGAATAAATTAAATAAATAAATAATTAAATATAAATTTCGTAATAAAATGAAATTAATTAATTCATGTTAGATTTTTACTTTTTTGGTGATTTATATGTAAAGAAATTAGTTGTATACAAATATTATGTACATATAATACAATATACACATGTACAAATAAGGAAATAATTTTTATGATTTTTATTTTTTTATTTTTTCATCATTATTATTTTTATTTGTAATAATGAATATAATATTTAAAATTATGTACATTATGTCCTAAAAAATAAATATTTATTAAGTATGTGGTAAAACTACATAAACAACCATAGAAAATTGACTTTTCAACCGTAACTCCAAAAATTATGAAATCATAGCTATTTGAAATATAATTTAATTTAGAGTATAATGGAAGTGAGTTTGATTCAATTTTAGTTCGTATGGAGCCGGTATTGATCTTTCAGTTATCGTTTAACGACTTTTTCTGAGTGTGATTATTAGTAATTTGTACATTATTTTGCTTGGCAATTATTTTTATTATTTGCAACTTTTTTTATTTATAATTTTGTTTACAAAAATATTTAATTTGAGGTCAATTTATGTACAAATAAAATAGTACAATTTTTTATATAAATATACAGGGACCAGATGTACAAATTATTTTTGGATTTTTAAATTAAAAACCCTATCTCCTGCTACTTTAATCCTGGTCGATCAGGTCAAGACTTGACCTTCTCTCCCGGTTCGGGTCAGTATGCATTTATTTCATAAACACATCTTTTGTTTTTCTTTCCTTTTTCTTTTCTTCTTTATTATTTTACTTTAGTATTAAAAAGTGTTAAAAATGCATATTTGACAAATGCATGCAAAATGGTAATTTCATGAAATTAGTAGGTATTTACAGATGTTTGAGTAAGGCAATGAATCTAAAATAAAAGAATAAAGGCGATGACTCATGGGTTCACCACTATGCATTAGGGTTTATTAATTATTTTGGTATTTTTGAATATTTTTATTTGTATTGGTAAATTTTTTTATAGATTTTATATAATACATATATTGATTAAAAATATAAAGAGACTAAAAATGTATAAAAGAATATAAATTGGCTTGTTATACAAATGTATAAGTACCCATATTCCCCAATTAGCTGACTTTTATATATTGACTCCAATTCAGATGAACCCACTTCATATTATAGATAATTCAATTTGAATTATAATGGAGGCGAGTTTTGTTCATTTTGAGCTCATATGGAGAAGATATTGATCAATGATATTCTGTTTGCAGCTTTTTTAACTGAGTGTACTGAGTGACTTGTACATGATTTATTTTTACCAGTAATTTTCTTATTTTCTATACATGATTAAGTACAAGTTTAGTGTTGAACACATCTATGTTTTGAAGAGTGTAAGATGATGAAGAAACTAGTATAAGTTTGGGCTATTTACGTAATATATTGAACTTGGAATAATTAGGGTTTTCTTCCTATGTCTGTACATTATTTCAACATACCTCGCACTACTTTATTCCGAGTTTACCTAGTCAATATTTGACTTTGTCTCGTGGTTCAGTTTCAATCAATATCATAGATACCTCCTTTATTTTTATTTTATTTTAGGTTTAAATATAGTTATCTATACACTTTTTATATATTAATTTTAGAATATTAATCCATGCAAGTTAGAGATATTTACATTTAATTTAATAGGGATTTAAATCCTATACGAAAGAATAAAGGTGAATGAATAGCTATTCATCACCCCTATACTTAGCTTTGCTAGTCACTAGAAAATACTTATTAAGATAATAACTGCTGGAAGAGAAAATAAAGAAAAGAAAGATAAAGAACTTAGAATTATTATGGTATTTAAACATATCATCATAAATTCAAAATGTGGATCTTAGTTAGTCATTTGTATTATTAGTTTGGTGGAACCTTATTTAGAATAAGATTTAAAACTTAACAACACTCATGTTTCACATTTCATTGTTCAACTCACCTCAATAGTTAGGTAAGAATAAATCTTTTCATACACAAGTTCTTATGGATATGAATCTCACTTGTACAGTGAATGTGAAATATAGTTCGCCACATATGAGAGTGGCAAAGAAATAGTCTCCCTCAGAAAGGTAACCCTAATTTCCCAATCTAACTATACTCTCCTCAAGGAGCATGGTATTCCCTTCTAAGTTCAAGTACAACTGGCTAAAAGAAGAGGAGATAGAGAAGAGAATGGACTGTGACCATTGTGTTTGACATGTGAGCCCTGGGCGAACCATTCTTATAATAAATGTTATTGTAATATTTATGTTTATCAATAAAAAGTTATTGATGTTTCACTCTCTTTCTGAAATTATATGAATGAATGCACTATAAGGTCCCTCTGTACAATCAGGGTTATGTACCATGTCCATCTTGATGATCATATAGCTGTTGCTTCATTAAATGAATAATAGAGGCTGGTGTTTGGATGAATATCTAAGGAGTTAGATAGAGTACTCATCAAGCACCGTCGAATGATTATTAGGAGATGATCTCCAGCCTGAGTAGGAGATGGCAATCCTTTCTCACATAGGTTGATATCTGACCGACCTCTTGATGCAGGTCCTCTGCATGGGAATAGTGATTCGGAGGTGTCATATTAGTTAGGTCAATGGGTTGACTTAACAAGATCAAGATAACCTAAGTCCTATGTTGAATGTTGTCACAGCATAGGCACACATCCTCTTACCAGAGACAGATGTATTGTTATATGTCTGAGTATGTTCATTTGGCAGACCGATAGGTTGATGGCCTAACCAAGGTCTATACACCGACGAGCAGGTGTGCATATAAGGGCATATGATCAATACGATCTCTCAAAGGGATCATACAGGTTCACTTATGAACCGGAAGACATGAGCTCACTCATGAGGTATTGGGACAGATCAAATTCCATGCATGGTCGTTGTGCTTTGGAAGCATGACATGAATTTGAAGGTATGATATATGCTTTGGGAAAGCATATGATCAATACCAACTCCCAATGACCAAGATTGAGAAACTTAGTGATCAAACCCTGAAGAAGACAGTGTAAAATTGATCTTGATCTTCGGGTTGACGATGGGTCTTCCAGTATGCAGGACGTACAGGTATTGGGAATACCTGAGGGTGATGTGATCATAAACGATTGTATATCCATGACACTTCCATTCCAAGGGAGTGATGAAACAGGTCTGTATTTTAGTGACTCCTTTCAGTAGAGAAGCAATATGATCTTAGTCCAAGTGTTGGACTTTGGTCTGAATGAGATTCAGATACAATGAGAAGATTAGATTTGCGGTCTTGATTTAATCAAGCGTCTATGGGAGGTTCCTAAGATCTGGATTTGAGATAAGATCTCAATATCCAAATCACTATACGTGGAACAATACAGTCGCCCGGTCCTTATCTCCAAGTATCTGCGGAGAAAGCACATTGTTCTTGAAGGGGTTCAAGAATAATTCATTTGATGAACTACATATCTAAGGAAGAAGGACTTGATGATTAAATGAGATTTAATTATCAAGCATAATATGAATGGGATTCATATTGTGAGAATAATTATCCAAGATAATTAAATAGGATTTAATTATCAAGGATTAGAGAATGTGGATAATACTATCCATAATATTTATGTATTATAAATATGATTTATAATATACATATATTGAAAAGAGAGAGAGAATTTATGAAAATAGCATTTGTTAATTATTAATGTGGAATAGATTCACATTAATTAATTAATTGGAAATGCAATTTAAGAATTAGTTTGGGTTGTGAATATGATTCACATATTTATCAATGGCATGATTGAAATATTCACAAATTAATTTGGAATTAATTTGGTGAATAATTTTGTGATAATGGTTATTACAAAATTAATCAAAAGATAATGAATAAAATAAATGGGAGATAAAATCACCCCAAAAATAGGGGTGGCGTCAACTATGGTTGACTCTCCCTATTTTGGTGGGATATCTACTAATTTATTTTATCTTATTATCTCTTGATAAATTAACTTACATTAAATTAAATTATGTTGATAATGTTACAACATATATTTGATTTAAATATAAATTAAATGTTGTTGTTTTTTAACCAACAACAATCTTGGCCATTGATTAATACATAGATTAACCATGGCTGTTGAATCTATGTGTCCCATGGATTGAGATCCATTGGATCCTAAACTAAGATAAAAGGAGGGCTAATCTAGCCTTTCAAGGTACATTACTAAGAGTTGTAGAAGCCTACTACTCTCCCTCTCTCTCATTCTCGACCCCTCTCTTTCTCTTCTCCATCAAGTGGCCGTCCACTTTGTGTTGAGAAGGAGAGACTCTCGCCTTCACCTTCGACGACTCGGGGATCTCCTCCTTTTTTGGGACGACTTGCTCTAGAGGAAGACGACAAATTTTGTTTGACAAAATCAGGGGATTCATTACTTGGATCTTCATCAAGGATTGCGAGAGGAACGCGACTCAACATCGTGCCCGCAAGTGCGTTCTTCGTGGATCAGACTTAAGACAGGAGGATCTCTGGCTTGGGATCTCACGATTACAACCATGCTCAAGGAGGTATTCCTTATACTTGTGGTTTTGATGACACGATCTGAGATGTGTTCTCGTGATCATGTGGTTTCATCTTTAGTTTTGAAAAAATTTTAATTTCCGCCGCATCTATCGACTAGTGCGACTAGTCGACCCGATTGCATACGATGCGATCGACACGCTTCCATGATGCACTTAAAGATTCTAAATATCCTTCAAGTGGTATCATATCCATAAGTCTATTAAGGTTTTGGATGTGATCCATAGACCTAGGACGACTTGGGTTTGAATGGGTCGCAAAAATTTTGTCGCATTTCAATTTTCGCACCTCTGTCTAATTGAAACTTTCAGTACTGTTTAAATTGTTTAAACAGAAATTTGAAATTGGATTTTGCTCCCCATTAATTAAGGAAATCATAGGATCTGATTTTACGAAATTTGAATTTCATTTGCTCAAGATATGGCCTTTTGAATATGCATATATTCACTGTTGCGGGAACTGCGGATCTGAACGTGATTAATGAGTTAATTACTATTTTGATACGCCTTGAAATGCGTGAATTATCAGTTGGATTCTTTAATAAATCAAATTGTCAATCTTAGGAAACTGATTTTGCAATTGTTGGATTTGAATTGATCAAGAAAAGTTAATTTTAGTGATTGGGGGTCATTGCTGGAAATTGACATCTTTTGATCATGAACCTTGTGATTGGTCATTCAAATATGATGATGAAAATTAATGGTTAATTTTCTGAAATAATTAGTGATAAATATTTGTGAAATATTTAAATAAATAATTGTTTCATTGAATGACATTTGCCTAAACCATAATGATATGATAATTGATCTTGATCATTGGTTGACATGAAACCATCAACAAACGTTTTTCATGAAAAACCTTAGTTTATCCTACAATAGTTGTAGGACAACTTTTACATGAAAATCCTCTTGCTTGAATAGGAATGGGGATTTGTTTAGCAAATCTCCTTGTAATATAATCAAAATTATTTTGATGTATATTATATGGTATAATTTCGGTTGAAAAACCGATGAGCATCTCAAAGTACATGATGATCTATCTGGCATTATCCTTTCCTGAGGTGGATATGATGCCTAGTCGGAGAGCATTGGGGTCGCAGGTTGCAACGTATGTGGTCCGTCCCACGCTCGTCGGTACTGGCCATGACAGCGGGTAGGGACTCGATAATGCCGGAGAAGTCAAAGTGTATTTTTCTAATTATTAAAATTCGAATAATATGTACTTTGAGAATATACATACTATTCAAGAAATAATCAAGTTTGTTGATTGATGATTGGATTAATGATTAATTTAATGTGATTAAATTAATTATATCCAATTAACACTCTATTATGAATAGATGTGTATTTCCCTTGGAAGAATTAATTATGTGAATAAGATTCACGATAATTAATTATTCAATTTGAATATGAGATGGAGGATCACATAAGTGACATCCATGGTCTCTCGTCAAGGCAAAGGATTCCATCGCTAGTTGTTGTGTATAGGAGACGCCTGTCCGAAGTGATAGATCATGTATATGATTTAATTGGATCGGGTTCTTTGCTTCTCAAAAGAGTAAGGTCGTATATATAGTGACCCCAATATCGGATCCTCATATTATTGGGGTCATATTGGATTGCATAGATCGAGTATTAAGCCTGTTGACGGTTGGTTCATTTAACATCGGGTCAACATCATCTTAGGGGTGGTGGGCCCTGGTGTTAAAGATCGAATTGGGAAATGCAAGTTGGACTTGCAAGGCGGAATGTGTTCCCGCTTCTCTTATTCAAGTCACAGGTTATGATATTATTGGGATGCGATAATGATAGAGAGGAGATCCCAGATATTGCTTGAGATATAACAGTAAGTGTATCTCTTACTTTGAAAGAAAAAATAAGGTAATAATCTTTCAAAGTTGACATGGCAAGACAAATTTGATTTAAAATGCCTTAATCAAATATTTTAAAATGAATATATATTTATCTATATATTCTAATATAGTGCATTCTTAATTTCAGAAAATGAAGTCCATGAACCCACTTATCAGGCTCCTGGAGGTCAACCAGTTGACCGGACCAAATAATTCGGATTGGATCCGAAATTTGGATCTTGTCCTCTCTGCAGAGCGCATCTCGTATGTGCTATCCGAGGACAAGATAGCAAACCCTCTGACTGCGGAAGATAAATCATATAATGAGAAATATGATGAAGACCATAATCTGGCAAGGCGTTACATCCTTGGGTCATTGTCCAATGTGCTTCAGAAGCAACATGTGGAAATGAACCATTTCCAAGAGATTATGCTGAATCTGAAGGACATGTTCGGTTGACATAAACCGCACACAGCGTTACAACGTGATGAAAGAGCTTATTCGCTGCAAGATGCAGGAAGGGACCTTTGTCAGAGAACACGTACTCAAAATGTTTGGGTACCTCTATGAGTTGGAAACCCTGGGAGCCTACTTGGATTCTGAAATGCAAGCTGATTTCATTCTCATGTCACTCCCTAAGTCTTTCAACAACTTTGTCGTGTCTTACCACATGAACAAAGGCGACTTCACCAATGCTGGGCTGTTAGCTGCATTAAAGTCTGCAAAAGATGTGATGAAGAAGGACGATCCCTCTGCTAGTGCAATGGTTGTACAAGTGAGAGGAAAGCGCGGACGGAAGCAAGGTTCTCTGAAGGGCCCAACCCCGAAGAGAAAGAAGAAGAATCAAGGAGTTGGTTCATCTTCTAGTGCATCCACACTAATGACATCGAAAAAGTCCGATGTCTGTCACTACTACAAGAAGCCGGGGCACTGGTGGCGTAACTGCCCAGATTACCTGCAGTCTGCTGACAAAGGTAAAGCCCCAGCAGGTATGAAATCTGCTTTCATCATTGAAACTAGCTTTCTCGTTGGACGAGAAGGAAGTTGGTTTAGAGATTCTGGTTCTTCTGTTCATGTATGCAATTCATTGCATTTGTTTCAGGAAACTAGGAATCTGGAGTAAGGGGAGATAGTCATCCAGATGGGATTTGATGCAAGTGTTGCAGCAGTCGCCATCGGGACGTGCAGACTATCATTATCTAGTAGTCGAGTCCTAGTACTTAAAGAGTGTCTTTATGTACATAAAGTCAGGAGGAATTTGATATATGTATCTAAGCTTGTTAGACATGGATAGTCCTTCCTGTTCTGTAATAAGTTAGTCATTAATCAATATGATAAATTTATTGCGGAAGTAGTTCTGACTTCTGGTGGATTTTATGAATTGTGCATTGATGAATGTGTCATAAATGTCACTACCACTAATAATAAAAACCCTAAAAGATCCAGGGAGAATGGAAATCATTCGAATATGATTTGGCATCAAAGGCTTGGTCATTTATCTATTGATAGGATCAATAGATTGATAAAGGATGGACCTTTAGATTTTCTACAGGTTCATTCTTTACCTACCTGTGAACATTGTATTCGAGGTAAAATGAGAAGGATGCCTTTCCATAACAAGGTTACGAGATGCGAAGGTATTCTTGACCTAATACATACTGATGTATGCGGTCCCTTCAGTACCGCAACTAGAAATGGATATCGATATTATTTGACGTTTATTGATGACCATTCGCAATACGGGTTTATCTTCCTACTACGTCATAAATATGAAACCTTTGAAAAGTTCAAAGAGTTTAAGGCTTCGGTTGAGAACCAAACTGATAGGAAGATCAAAGGATTCGATCTGACCAAGGTGGTGAGTACCTCTCAGATAAAGAGAATGGAATTGTCTCCAATCTCACTCCCCCTGGAACTCCCCAACTTAATGGTGTTGCTGAAAGACGCAACAGGACCATAATGGACATGGTCCATTCAATGATGAGCAAAGCACGTTTACCTCTTAGTTTCTGGGGATATGCAGTAGAGACTGCAATATATATCCTAAATAAGATTCCTAGAAAGTATGTACCCAAGACTCCTCATGAGCTCTGGTATCGAATCAAACCTAGTGTTAATCACTTGAGGGTTTGGGGATGCTTGGTCCATGCGAAGAACGTGGACGCAAGTAAAATAGAATCTCATACTCGTGAGTGCTACTTCATTGGGTATGTTAAAGATGGTATTGGATACCAACTTTATGACCTTGAGATCCAAAAGGTTTTTGTCTCCAGGGATGTGAAATTTCTAGAGGATGATTTCCATAAAGGTCAAGACAGAAATGAAGTAGAGGAACTCATTTAATCCCTTGAGGATTCTGAGATTCCTAAACCAGAAACTGAAGAAATAAATAAGGATGAAACACCCACACCTCTTTGAAGGAGTTCGAGGGTGGTTGCACCACCTGAAAGGTATGGATTCCATGTATTAGGTGAGACTGACAATGATCCTTCTTCATTTGATGAAGCTCTTGCAGATCATGACATGGATAGATATATGCTATCAATGAAGTCAGAAATTGACTCCATGCAGAAGAATGGTGTATGGACCCTAGAGGATCCACCTAAAGGGGTAAAAACCATTGGGTGTAAATGGATCTTCAAGAGAAAGAGGGGACTTGATGGGAAAGTAGAGACTTTCAAGGCAGGGCTCGTAGCCAAGGGCTACGCACAGAGAGAAGGCATCGACTACGATGAGACGTTCTCTCCTGTGGCGATGCTTAAGTCCATCAGGATACTGCTAGCTATAGTTGCATCTCTTGACTACGACATCTGGCAGATGGACATCAAGGCAACTTTCCTCAATGGACATCAGATTTGACGAAACCATAAAGAGTTATGATTTTGTGCAGAATCCTGATGAACCTTGTGTGTACAAGAAGCTTAGTGGGAGCGCCATCGTGTTCATCGTGCTTTATGTAGATGATATCCTTATCATTGGGAATGATACAAGAATGATGACCAGTGTGAAGATTTAGCTATCCCATACATTCGAGATGAAAGATCTTGGAGAAGCCTCTTACATCTTAGGCTTGAAGTTGTTCAGAAACCGAGAAAAGAGAATATTGGGATTATCACAACGTGGATACATCAAGAAGACTCTAGAACGATTCCATATGGATAGTTCAAAGAAAGGATTCCTCCCCTTTGGACATGGTATCCATCTGTCCAAAGTGATGGCTCCTCAAAGTGTTGAGGAAAGGAAAGTCATGGCTGGATGCCCTTACGCATCAGCTGTAGGAAGCTTGATGTATGCTATGATGTGTACTAGGCCAGACATCTGCCATGTAGTGGGAGTGGTAAGTCGTTACCGATCCTGCTATGGAGAGAAACACTGGAATGCAGTAAAGAACATATTCAAATATCTAAGATGGACGCAAGATTACATCTTGGTCTATGGGGATGGTGATCTCCAAGTCTTGGGATATATAGATTCAGACTTCCAGTCAGATATTGATGATCGAAAGTCGACATCAGGGTTTGTATTCCTGTTGAACGGTGGTGCTATGAGCTGGAGAAGGAAGAAGCAGGACACTATGACGGATTCAACAACAGAAGCCGAATACATTGCCGTGTCGGATGCTGCAAAGGAGGCAGTGTGGTTGCGCAAGTTCATCTTGGAGCTTGGCGTAGTTTCCTCTGATACTCCCATCCCGTTACTCTGTGATAACGCCGTAGACATTTCCCAAGCAAAGGAACCCAGGTCCCATCAAAAGAGCAAGCACGTGGAAAGGAAATACCACATCATTTGGGAGATTTAAAAGCGTGGTGATATCATAATCACCAAGGTGGCCTCTGCCGACAACATTGCTGATCCTATTACCAAACCTCCGACACAGAAGGTTTTTGACCAGATGATGAATCTGCGATTCGTCATCTTTATTCATTTATTTTAGCTTAAAATCCCTTATAAAACACCTGCATATAACGCTAACTCCATATTCTTACTAACTTGCATTTGTGTGTAAATATTGTACATTTCTTACTAATTTTAACCTAAAATAAATAAATAAATAAAAGAAAGGAAAAATAAAGAAAAGAAAATAAAAAAAGGGAAGACTGTATACAGGATGACCCGAACCCCGAGAGAAGGTCAAGACTTGACCTGATCGACCAGGAATAAAGTAGGGGGAGATAGGGTCCTCAACCAGAAAATCCAAAAAAAATGTGTGTCTCTCACTTATTTTGTGTATATCTGTATAAAACTAACACTAATTTATTTATACGTTAATTGACACCAAATCAAATAACATTCAAAATCAAAGTTGTAAATAAAAATGGGTCCTAATTAATAAAACTGATTGCACAATTAAATCATGTACAGAATAAAAGTAGCCATACTTGGAAAAAGCCACTAAGCACTAATTGAAAGATCAATTCCGGCTCCATATGATCTCAAATTGAACAAATATCACTTCCATTGAATTCTAAATTAAATTATCTTCAAAATGACTGTGATTTTATAATTTTTGGAGTTACGTTGAAAAGTTGGTTTTCTGGGGTGGTTTGTGCATTTTTCCCTTGTATTTTGTGCATATTGTATTTGTATATATATTTGTAAATATTATTACTAATTACTTAAAACAAAAATAAAAATAAAAAAATTAATAAAATTCTTAAAACAAAAAAAGGCTAATTTCCCCATTTATCCTTGTATATAATGTCATATATGTATATAGTACATGTATATAGTTGTTATTTTTAACTAACCATCATAAAAAAATAAAAAAATAACATTTTTTAATTCAAATAAATAAAGTGACGAAAATTCAAAAAAAATAGATAATTTTGTAAATAATTTTGTCTTTCTATTTTATCTCTCATGTTATCTCTTCCACCAAAAAAATCTCTCTTATCTTCTTATCCAAAAATTCAAAAATTCAAATGTCTCTCTTTTCTATTTATATGGCTCCATCTCCCTCATTCCAACCTGATCAATCTTTAGAGAGAGGAGCCCGATCTCCGAGAGAAATTTCGTCGAGGAAAGGTGTCTAGCCTCCGAGTCGTCAGGTGACAACGCGACGGCCTTCGTCGAGGCGATTACGATCCATATTCCGCTCCTAAGGTGAGATCCAATTTTTCTTCGCATTTTATCTTAATTTAATCGTATTTTAGTCTTTGCGTTTTTTTCCATCGTCATTTCTTTTCTAGATTTTAAAATCCATCACGACTTGATCCGCACGCAACTCGATTTTTCATCTCATCTTCTTGACCTCTTCGCGTTCGATTTCTATCTCCCACGACCTATCAACTCCGGCCGCGTACGGTGGCCGGAGATCGGATTCGAATCCCTCATCTTTCGCTGAATCTCCATCCACGTCCCGATTTGTAGATAAATAAAAAAATCATTTTTTTATCTATAATGTTTGTTTTGCAGGATAAAAAAACAAAAAAAATTTATTTCTTGTTGTTCTCTAACGTTTATTTTGCAGGATCACATAAAAAATTAAAGAAAAACAAAAAATTCTTTATCCTTGTTATTTCCTATTTTTTTTCGGATTTACAAAAAAAAGAACAAAAAAAAGTTTTTTTATTTACTGTTTACATCATTTAAAACAAAATTACAAAAAAAATTAAAAAAATAAATAAAAAAAATTCTCCAGGCAACAGGGTCGCCACCCCCCGCCGCCACCCATCCGCAGGCGGCAGAGCCGCCATAGTCGCGCCCCTCCATCGAGCCGCGCCGCCACACGCGGCCACACGCGCGCGCGACACGCGCCACCAGGCGCCTCCCCTTCAGCCGAGGCCCGGCCCTTCGCCCAGTCGCGCCCTCTCCACCGCAGCGCGATCACCAACACGCCGCCCGCACCCTCGTCGAAGCTCTCCATGCGCCGCTCGCCCCTCCACGGCGGCCCCCTCGTCGCAGCTCGCGCGGTGGTGCGCTGCCTCCGCACCTCCCTACAGCCCCCTTGACGCCATCCGCACTCCGTGCCCAAAGCCCGCCGAGGCCGCCGCACAGCCATACGCGAAGCCGCCCCCTTGCGTGGAGAAGAAGAAGGGGCGGCGGCCTTGCCCCTTGTGCTCCCTCTGTGCGTGAAACGAAGAAGCCCTAGCTTAGGGCTTTTGAAGAAAAAAATATTATATTGGAATAGTTGTAGATCAGCCGTCGGAGGATTCTAAAATTACAAAAGCCCCTGTCTACAAGCAAGTCACGTGCTCAGCATGTGCCAAACTGGGTAAATTGCATTTTAGCCTTTCCATTCATTTATATTATTTATTTGAGGCAAAAACATTGAAACTTTACATTTCAGTACAGAACTTTTCTAATATTTACATTTTAGCCCCCGAACTGCATAACGATGATTTGCTTGGTCTTTTGAAGAAAATAAATGTCATTTGTTATCCAAAAATTCTGAGAAAATTATGCTATGCTCTTCATGTGATTGTTTTATTAGCATAAATTTTCATTGCATTTTGACTTCATTTGATATTATAAAAAAATCAAAAACAGTGTCTTTTTCATTGTTTGAAATTCCAAAATTCATAAAATATCGAATATTGTCCCAAAAATTCCAAAAATATTAGAGTAGTTATATTTCATTGTCTTTTAATTTCTGACCAATTTTCACGCATTAATTATTTATAAAACCCAAAAAATTGAAAAATATCAAAAATCGTCTAAAAATCATAAAGAATTCTACAAAAATCCAAAAATTGTGATTTCAGTTCCTGTTTGTAGATATTTTCTTCTAGTTTGTCTTAAAAATAATTGCCAGGTGTTTTGGGCATTTAAAAGATTATTAAATTGCAAAGTACTCCAAGCTGTGCACATTTTCATATTTTCTCACTGTTTGATTTTTAGAAAAATATAAAAACATCTGAAAATTCCACAAAAATTCTCAAAAACATTTAAAAACTTTTAAAACCCAAAAATATTTTCTTTGATTTTTTCTGAGCATTTTTGGCATAATTGAAAATTGAAAAAAGAGTTGGTGTGTGTATATTCTTGATCTTTGTTCCTATTGCTTCGCATTATTTTTGAAAATTAAAAAAAATTGCAAAATCAAAATCACTAAAAATTTAAAAATCAGAAATATAAAAAAATAGAAAGAAAAAAATAAAAAAATAAAAAGATAAAAAAATCACAAAAACCAAGGATAGTTGTCCTTTGAGATTCCTGTTTTCCTTTAATTAGTTTCTGATTAATTGAATAACCCTCGGGAATTGTAGCCTCCCTGAGTTCGACCCTGTCCGCTATACAGGTTAATAAGTAGCAAAAATCATAAAAAAAATATTTTTTGTTGACGCGGGATTTTGGGGAAAAACAACGACCTATTTTTACAAATAATTTCCAATCTCTAAAATTCCGACTCAACAAAATGGCGCCGTTGCCGGGGAGGCACGGCGAGGGAAGTTAGGTTTCTCTTTTGACCTGCTATTCTTGGTTGTAAATATCTGTTTGCCACATTATTCCATTTGTTCATATCCATTGCATTCATTTCATCAGTTTCTCATATTTGAAAATTGTGTTTCTTACACATTCTCTTTTCTTTTTCTTGTGAGGGCCCGCGGAGCGAAGGAGGCGATCCTAGGAGAGCCGAAGCACGCAAGCGACGTGGAGGCGGCTTGATTCTTCACCAAGCTGCAGGATAGCGTGAGAAGAGGAGAAGAAGAATTGAAGGAGACGAAAAAAAAAGAGAGAGAAAAAGAAAAAAAAGAGAGAGTTTTTTTTCTATCATTTGAACTTTGTAAACGGACATTCATCTGTTGCGGGGTCTGTTTCGCCAAGTGCCGGTGCACTTGGGGGACCTCATCGGTTTTATTTTCATCGCCTTTATTTTCTTTGTTTTCTGCGGATTTTGAAAGCCACCTATTGATTTCTTTAATTAATTTGCTTGAGCCAGGTAATTAATTAGGTCCAAACACCCTAAACAAGAATTTCTGTGCCTATAGAGTAGATCGTAATTTGGACTTAGTCAAATTAACTTGTTCTTTCCCGTTAATAGAAGTTATCATCTAGGACGGTTCACTTGCATTTGCATATAGGTTAGTTTATTTTCTGTATTTAAATTCTGCGCGGATCACTTGCATGTAGAGTGCTGGCGGCAAGGTACGCATCTCTAACCCCTGCATGCATCATCGTTTTTAATCGCGCATTGGCATTTCCGATCTCCTCCCTTGTTTTCACTCACATAAGTTAAAAAGGAAATTGGACACTCGGTAGGCGATTCTTTGAAAATATCTTAACCAAGTGACAACTGCCTAAAATTTGGGACTGCTAAAGAAAACTCGACCCTAAAAAAATACAAGGAAAAATCATTATTTTGGGGAGAGTAACCCCCTCATTGTATTCGTTTTAACTTGCTCGCGTACACACTAAGGTTAGTGCCCAAATCCCATAATTCAGCCTAAGTGTTTGTACAACTTTGTGATTATCACCTAACTCTAAAACATACAAGATTAAGAGACCGAACCTTCACGGTCTTCACATTGCGTTGAGTTGGTGAATTGGGGGTTTGTATTGTGTTTGATTGTTTGTGTGCATACCAGATCTTTTCTGTGCATTTGCGCCTTTTTCTCCATATCTTTTGGCTTGACCCTCGTGCTCTCCCATCATTTGTTTCGAAGATGGCCGACAGGAGTTATTCTAATCCGATCTTCGCAGATACCTTGTACTCTCCAGACGATCCACCTTCCCTTTTCCAGGAGGATCTTCCTCCTGAGGTTTGCGCATATCCGCCTAACCCATTATTTCAGGAGACGGAGGACTTTGATTTTCACCCACCCTCATTCAACCCACCCTATCTTGGGATTTTGGAGTCACCTTTCATGATTTCCACACTTAACACATTGAATCAAATGGTGGAGCATATGAATTCGAAGATTTCCAATTTTATTAACATAAATGATAGACAGAACGCTGCTCCAATATTTGAGGATATTGATTCACTCGAGGATAATCATGAGAGCTTAAAATCATCCAAAACACAAAAAAATGAGAAAATTTTGAAAATACAAAAAGATTCTGGGAGACATATTATTGATTCATTTTGTGAGAAAAGAACCCAAATGCCCGATCATTTACCCACACAGCCATGTCCCAACCTAGATCCCGAGGATGCCACTGTACAGACTGCTCTTGGCAATCCTCATGTAAATGCTGATTCCGACCTCCTCCCTTGTATGGATGGGGTCCAAAAATTCAAAAAAATGTTGACTAAACCCGAAGTGGTGGCCACCCTTCATGAGATCATTAAAGCCCCACTTCAACAGGCCATGACAGATTTATCTACTCCTCCACATAAGAAGAGAAAGAGAAGGAGAAGATCTGAGCATCACATCTTGACCATGGCCACTGCCTACGCCATCTCTCACCGTCCATATTTTAAGAAAGGGAACACGGCCACACCTCTTGTGAGTTGCTCCATATCTGACTATTCTTGTGATAACGCTCTCCTTGACGGCGGTTCGTCAATTAACATAATACCCTTCTCTATGGTACAGTCTCTTCATCTTGGGCCTCTCAAGAAAACCAGGATGATAGTTCAATTTGCTGATGGATCTATCAAGAGGCCGAAGGGTATTTTAGAAAATGCTGTCATTATCATTTAGGGCATGGATTTTACTTCGGATTTTGTTGTAATGCCCATGGAGACCTCCACCCCTGTGGAGCACCCTCCAATCATCCTGGGACGGCCTTTCCTTGCCTCTGCGGGAGCCGTTATTGATTATGGTTCAGGAGAGATTCGCTTCCGTTCTGATATAGGGAGCGATGTGTTAATCACTACACCCACTACCATCCAGAAACCCGCATCCCATGAGAGCCCACCCGTGTTAGACAACCCCAAGGACTTTGATCATGATGATAATACCAGAGATTTTTGCTATATGATGGATGATACTGAAACCCGAAAATTCCTCTTCAAGGAGGAGGACTCGGAAAGCATAGACCTTGGAGTTCCCTCTTCTGGTATGTGGCGATGCATTGATGACATCCGCGGAATTTACACGATAGACACTCTAGAGCGGAAGGCAGACTCTGAGACTAGACAGGACGGACACGATTCGACTACTTTCACTGATAAGTCCGTTTCTATTCTCCCTGATTCAGAAGAGACCGATCAGGCCAAATTTGATTTGATTGCTTTTATAAAAGAATTTGGACCTTTTGATAAAGATGATGATCCGGTAGAGGCTCGCCAGATTGAAATTGATCCTACTTTTTCTGATAATGATTTCGAGCCATTCTACTTTGATGTTTGCGAGAATTCCCAGGCAGGACATGATCACACTACTTCCAATAACCGGTTTAGGCCTGCACAATCTGAAACCGCTGAGGATACTTTCTTGGTCGATCCTACTCAGTTCATATCTAATGATAATCCCAATATCGACCTACACCTTGTCAAATCCATACCTCAGCGGTGTCGCAAGAAGGTTCGTTTTCGACCTTCGTAACCTTTGTAAATCCACTCCTTTTGTATATCCTTTCGTTTCACTCTGTCTTCTCCCGTTTTATCATTCACCCCTTTTCCGTGTGTGTGTATATATGCTATACTTAGGATGTGCTTTATCCTAAGTATAGGGGGGTGAAGGATTTGTGTTGTTCATATTCATCCTATTTATCACCCTTGTTGTTGTTGCCTATACTTAGGGATACTCTACCCTAAGTATAGGGGGGTGATGTTGTTCATATCGTGTCTCTGTGAGTCTGTACATTCTCTTCATCGGTTTTCCCCTTTGTACATTCCACTATACTTAGGATTACTTGATCCTAAGTATAGGGGGATCACCAACTTCTCTTCATTTTATCTTTTCTTTGAGTCGTTGTAGCATAGGAGTCTTTTCACCTTTCTTTGCTTAGCACGAGTTATGTCTTCCTTTGTCGCTCTCTGATCACTACGAGGACATAGTTCGAGCTAAGTATAGGGGGGTGTCGTATATATTGTATATATACTTTAGACATAACTCGTACTTTTAAATACATTTATTTGAGGGGTTATGTGTATATTTTGTAAAATCCACGTGTGTAAAAAAACAAAACAAAACAAAAAAACAAAAAAAAACACAAAAAAACAACAAAAATAACAAAAAAAACAACAAAAAAACAAAAAAAACAAAAAAAAACAAAACAAAAAAAAGAAAGAAAGAGAAGAAAAACAAAACAAAAAAAGAGAGAAGAAAAAAAAACAAAAAAAAACAACACAAAAAAAAACAACAAAAAAGGGGAAGAGAGAGAAAAACAAACAAAAAAAACAAAACAAACAAAAAAAACACAAAATCTCGTGTATATACTTGTATATATTACTAACCCTTTCTCCTTTTAAAAAAAACTACAAAACCAAAAATCATAAAAATGTGCATAAAAAAATTTCTTTCACATCTGCATTTTTCTCCAAAAATCCATAAAAAGATCAAAATTAGAAAATTGTTTAAAAAAATTGTTCTTTTCACATGTGCATCATTCTCTAAAAAAAACTCTCTGCATTGTTCATAGTCTGCATTTGCATGTGCATTTTTCTGGATAGTATTGATATTTAAACTATGTCTGGAATAAAATTGAAGAATGGAGCTTAGTTGGACCTTAATCCACCTAATTCTTAGAGGAACTTCACCGAGAGATTTGAATTTTAGAAGCTTTAGGTCTTTGACTTAATTCTTTGAGTTCCACATGACAATGTGCAGCATTTGACCCTTAGTGTCTAACCTGGTCTCTTCATTCTGGGTACAACTCTGGAATAGCGAATTAATTTGTACTCCCGCACTATGCACTTAGCTCAACTCAGACGGGATGTTGGAAGACTATGTGAGTTTCTTTTCTGGTAGCGTGGAAATCTAAAGACCGGAGTACGGGTTGAAATAAAGCTTCGGAAAAGGGATGGACGGCTGGGCACAATTTTTCTAAGACCCCAAAACATGTACGAAAAAAAAAGATTCTATATACGTAGGGGCACAACAAGATCCAAGCAGAACCACCAAAACTCCAAATACAAAGAAGCTACTACCAAATAAAAATCTGACCAAAAAGGTCCAAGCTTCAAGAAAACCTGCAGATCTTGGTGGAGACTCGGCTACACTGGCCAGCTTCACAAGGAGAGGTGACTACACCAAACCACCCTCCAGTTCTTTTCTCATTCTTCTAACTTCTCCCCCAATTCGATTGTGAACACAGCACGACAGACCTTAGAAGGAAATACCTGACTTCCCGAGGATGAGTTATTGGAGAGGAGATTTGCATGGTAGTCCGGCATTCTGGATGGGAAGAGCTAAAATTTTTCACACACATGAGTCGATTATTCAATGTTCATAGGGTATGCTTTGGGAAGAGGATCGATCTAAGATGACTTCTGGGCCAAAACTGTGACAATGATGTGTAGAACTTGAAGGTTGTTGGTTTTAAAATTCTAAGTCTCACAGAAGTTCCGACACACAAATAATCCAAAGGTCCGACAGAGCTCCAAACTACAATTTTATGAAGATAAATTTAATACTCAATATTGTCCTACTTTCTTTATTTTCCCTTTCATTTTCTTCTTCACTTATTCTTTCAAATAAGTGTTTGCTAAGGGACTAGCAAAGGTAAAGCATAGGGGGATGATGAATCTGCGATTCGTCATCTTTATTCATCTATTTTAGCTTAAAATCCCTTATAAAACACCTACATATAACGCTAACTCCATATTCTTACTAACTTGCATTTGTGTGTAAATATTGTACATTTCTTACTAATTTTAACCTAAAATAAATAAATAAATAAAAGAAAGGAAAAATAAAGAAAAGAAAATAAAAAAAAGGGAAGACTGTATACAGGATGACCCGAACCCCGAGAGAAGGTCAACACTTGACCTGATCGACCAGGAATAAAGTAGGGGGAGATAGGGTCCTCAACCAGAAAATCCAAAAAAAATGTGTGTCTCTCACTTATTTTGTGTATATCTGTATAAAACTAACACTAATTTATTTGTACGTTAATTGAACCCAAATCAAATAACATTCAAAATCAAAGTTGTAAATAAAAATGGGTCCTAATTAATAAAACTGGTTGCACAATTAAATCATGTACAGAATAAAAGTAGCCACACTTGGAAAAAGCCACTAAGCACTAATTGAAAGATCAATTCCGGCTCCATATGATCTCAAATTGAACAAATATCACTTCCATTGAATTCTAAATTAAATTATCTTCAAAATGACAGTGATTTTATAATTTTTGGAGTTACGGTTGAAAAGTTGGTTTTCTGGGGTGGTTAGTGCAATTTTCCCTTGTATTTTGTGCATATTGTATTTGTATATATATTTGTAAATATTTTTACTAATTACTTAAAACAAAAATAAAAATAAAAAAATTAATAAAATTCTTAAAACAAAAAAAAGGCTAATTTCCCCATTTATCCTTGTATATAATGTCATATATTTATATAGTACATGTATATAGTTGCTATTTTTAACTAACCATCATAAAAAAATAAAAAAAATAACATTTTAATTCAAATAAATAAAGTGACGAAAATTCAAAAAAATTAGATAATTTTGTAAATAATTTTGTCTTTCTATTTTATCTCTCATGTTATCTCTTCCACCAAAAAAATCTCTCTTATCTTCTTATCCAAAAATTCAAAAATTCAAATGTCTCTCTTTTCTATTTATATGGCTCCATCTCCCTCATTCCAACCTGATCAATCTTTAGAGAGAGGAGCCCGATCTCCGAGAGAAATTTCGTCGAGGAAAGGTGTCTAGCCTCCGAGTCGTCCGGTGACAACGCGACGGCCTTCGTCGAGGCGATTACGATCCATATTCCGCTCCTAAGGTGAGATCCAATTTTTCTTCGCATTTTATCTTAATTTAATCGTATTTCAGTCTTTGCATTTTTTTCCATCGTCATTTCTTTTCTAGATTTTAAAATCCATCACGACATGATCCGCACACAACTCGATTTTTCATCTCATCTTCTTGACCTCTTCGCGTTCGATTTCTATCTCCCACGACATATCAACTCCGGCCGCGTACGGTGGCCGGAGATCGGATTCGAATCCCTCATCTTTTGTCGAATCTCCATCCACGTCCCGATTTGTAGATAAATAAAAAAAATCATTTTTTATCTCTAACGTTTGTTTTGTAGGATAAAAAAACAAAAAAAAATTATTTCTTGTTGTTCTCTAACGTTTGTTTTGCAGGATCACATAAAAAATTAAAGAAAAACAAAAAAATTCTTTATCCTTGTTATTTCCTATTTTTTTTCGGATTTACAAAAAAAAGAACAAAAAAAAGTTTTTTTATTTACTGTTTA
Organism: Ottelia alismoides; assembly: GCA_037367405.1. Classification (NCBI taxonomy): domain Eukaryota; kingdom Viridiplantae; phylum Streptophyta; class Magnoliopsida; order Alismatales; family Hydrocharitaceae; genus Ottelia; species Ottelia alismoides. The sequence continues at coordinate 304,720 of JAZKJV010003188.1, forward strand.
CATCATTTAAAACAAAATTACAAAAAAATTAAAAAAATAAATAAAAAAAATTCTCCAGGCAGCGGGGTCGCCACCCCACGCCGCCACCCATCCGCAGGCGGCAGAGCCGCCATAGCTGCGCCCCTTCATCGAGCCGCGCCGCCACGCGTGGCCTCACGTGCCACCAGGCGCCTCCCCTTCAGCCGAGGCCCGGCCCTTCGCCCAGTCGCGCCCTCTCCACCGCAACGCGATCACCAACACGCCGCCCGCACCCTCGTCAAAGCTCTCCACGCGCCGCTCGCCCCTCTGCGGCGGCCCCCTTGTCGCAGCTCGCGCGGTGGTGCGCTGCCTCCGCACCTCCCTACAGCCCCCTTGACGCCATCCGCACTCCCGCGCACAAAGCCCGCCGAAGCTGCCGCACAGCCATACGCGACAGCCGCCCCCTTGCGTGGAGAAGAAGAAGGGGCGGCGGCCTTGCCCCTTGTGCTCCCTCTGTGCGTGAAACGAAGAAGCCCTAGCTTAGGGCTTTTGAAGAAAAAAAATATTATATTGGAATAGTTGCAGATCAGCCCTCGGAGGATTCTAAAATTACGAAAGCCCCTGTCTACAAGCAAGTCACGTGCTCAGCATGTGCCAAACTGGGTAAATTGCATTTTAGCCTTTCTATTCATTTATATTATTTATTTGAGGCAAAAACATTGAAACTTTACATTTCAGTACAGAACTTTTCTAATATTTACATTTTAGCCCTCGAACTGCATAACGATGATTTGCTTGGTCTTTTAAAGAAAATAAATGTCATTTGTTATCCAAAAATTCTGAGAAAATTATGCTATGCTCTTCATGTGATTGTTTTATTAAATTTTTCATTGCATTTTGACTTCATTTGATATTATTAAAAAATCAAAAACAGTGTCTTTTTCATTGTTTGAAATTCCAAAATTCATAAAAATTCGAATATTGTCCCAAAAATTCCAAAAAACGTAGAGTAGTTATATTTCATTGTCTTTTAATTTCTGACCAATTTTCACGCATTAATTATTTATAAAACCCAAAAAAATGAAAAATATCAAAAATCTTCTAAAAATCATAAAAACTTCTACAAAAATCCAAAAATTGTGATTTCAGTTCCTGTTTGTAGATATTTTCTTCTAGTTTGTCTTACAAATAATTGTCAGGAGTTTTGGGCATTTAAAAGATTATTAAATTGCAAAGTACTCCAAGCTGTGCACATTTTCATATTTTCTCACTGTTTGATTTTTAAAAAAATACAAAAACATCTGAAAATTCCACAAAAATTCTCAAAAACATTTCAAAACTTTTAAAACCCAAAAATATTTTCTTTGAATTTTTCTGAGCATTTTTGGCATAATTGAAAATTGAAAAAAGAGTTGGTGTGTGTATATTCTTGATCTTTGTTCCTATTGCTTCGCATTATTTTTGAAAATTAAAAAAAATTGCAAAATCAAAATCACTAAAAATTTGAAAATCAGAAAATCTAAAAAAATAGAAAGAAAAAAATAAAAAAATAAAAAGATAAAAAAATCACAAAAACCAAGGATAGTTGTCCTTTGAGATTCCTGTTTTCCTTTAATTAGTTTCTGATTAATTGAATAACCCTCGAGAATTGTAGCCTCCCTGAGTTCGACCATGTCCGCTATACAGGTTAATAAGTAGCAAAAATCATAAAAAAAAATATTTTTTGTTGACGCAGGATTTTGGGGAAAAACAACGACCTATTTTTACAAATAATTTCCAATCTCTAAAATTCCGACTCAACACCAGCATGTAATGAGTATGGGTTTACGGATTGTACCTGAATGGTCCTGAGGGCTAGTGGGAGATTGTTGGACATGTGAGCCTTGGGCGAACCATTCTTACAATAAATGTTATTGTAATGTCTATGTTTATCAATAAAAAGTTATTGATGTTTCACTCCCTTTCTGAAATTATATGAATGAATGCACTCTAAGGTCCCTCTGTACAATTAGGGTTATGTACCATGGCCATCTTGATGATCATATAGTTGTTGATTCATTAAATAAATCATAGAGACTGGCGTTTGGATGAATATCTAAGAAGTTAGATAGAGGACTCATCAAGCACCGTCAAATGATTATTAAGATATGATCTCCATCCTGAGTAGGAGATGGCAATCCTTTCTCACATAGGTTGATATCTGACCGACCTCTTGATGCAGGTCCTCTGCATGGGAATAGTGATTCGGAGGTGTCAGATTAGTTAGGTTAATGGGTAGATTTAACAAGATCGAGATAACCTAAGTCCTATGTTGAATGCTATCACAGCATAAGCACACATCCTCTGACCAAAGAATGATGTATTGCTATATGTCTGAGTATGTTCATTTAGTAGACCGATAGGTTGATGGCCTAACCAAGGTCTATACACCGGCGAGATGGTGTGCATATAAGGGCATATGAGCAATACGATCTCACAAAGGGATCATACAGGTTCACTTATGAAACGAAAGACATGAGCTCACTCATGAGGTATTGGGACTGATCAAATTCCATGCATGGTCGTCGTGCTTTGGAAGCATGACATGAATTTGAAGGTATGTTATATGCTTTGGGAAAGCATATGATCAATACCAACTCCCAGTGACCAAGAATGAGAAACTTAGTGATCAAACCCTGAAGAAGACAGTGTAAAATTGATTTTGATCTTCGGGTTGACCATGGGTCTTCCAGTATGCAGGATGTACAGGTATTGGGAATACATGAGGGTGATGTGATCATAAACGATTGTATATCCATGACGCTTCCATTCCGAGGAAGTGATGAAACAGATCTGGATTTTAGTGACTCCTTTCAAAAGAGAAGCAATCTGATCTTAGTCCAAGTGTTGGACATTGGTCTGAATGAGCTTCAAATACAATGAGAAGATTAGATTTGCGGTCTTGATTTAATCAAGCATCTATGGGAGGTTCGTAAGATTTGGATTTGAGATAAGATCTCAATATCCAAGTCACTATACGTGGAACAATACAGTCGCCCGGTCCTTATCTCCAAGTATCTGCGGAGAAAGCACATTGTTCTCGAAGGGGTTCAAGAATAATTCATTTGATGAACTACATATCCATGCAAGAAGGACTTGATGATTAAATGAGATTCAATTATCGAGCATAATATGAATGGGACTCATATTGTGAGAATAATTATTCAAGATAATTAAATAGGATTTAATTATCAAGGATTAGAGAATGTGGTTAATACTATCCATAATATTTGTGTATTATAAATATGATTTATAATATACATATATTGAAAAGAGAGAGAATTTATGTAAATAGACTTTGTTAATTATTATTGTGGATTGGATTCACATTAATTAATTAATTGGAAATGCAATTTACAAATTAGTTTGGGTTGTGAATATGATTCACATATTTATCAATGGCATGATTGAAATATTCACAAATTAATTTGGAATTAATTTGGTGAATAAATTTGTGATAATGGTTATTACAAAATTAATCAAAAGATAATTAATAAAATAAATGGGAGATAAAATCACCTCAAAAATAGGGGTGGCGTCAACTATGGTTGACGCCCCCTATTTTAGGGGGATTTATATATCTCCTAATTTATTTTATCTTATTATCTCTTGATAAATTAATTTATGTTAAATTAAATAATGTTGATAATGTTACAACATATATTTGATTTAAATATAAATTAAATGTTGTTTTTTAACCAACAACAATCTTGGCCATTGATTAATACATAGACCAACCATGGCCGTTGGATCTATGTGTCCCATGGATTGAGATCCATTGGATCCTAAACTAATATAAAAGGAGGGCTAACCTAGCCTTTCAAGGTACATTACTAAGAGTTGTAGAAGCCTACTACTCTCTCTCTCTCTCTCATTCTCTCCCTCTCTCTTTCTCTTCTCCATCAAGTGGCCGTCCACTTTGTATTGAGAAGGAGAGACTCTCGCCTTCGCCATCGAGGACTCGAGGATCTCCTCCTTATTTTGGAGACTTGCTCTAGAGGAAGATGACGGATTTTGTTTGACAAAATCAGGGGATTCATTGCTTGGATCTTCATCGAGGATTGCAGGAGGAACGCGACTCATCATCGTGCCCGCAAGTACGTTCTTTGTGGATCGGACTTAAGACAAGAGGATCTCTTGTTTGGGATCTCACGATTACAACCACGCTCCAAGAGGTATTCATTATACTTGTGGTTTTGATGAAACGATCCGAGAAGTGTTCTCGTGATCATGTGGTTTCATCTTTAGTTTTGAAAAATTTTAATTTCCTCCGCATCTATCGACTAGTGCGACTAGTCGACCCGATTGCATATGATGTGATCGACACACTTCCGCGATGCGCTTAAGGATTCTCATAATCCTTCACAACGTAGCCATGTATCCTTTAGAGCTTGACAAGGGTAGCCAAGTCTCCACTCACAAGCAACCATGTAACTTTCACTTTGAATCACAAACCTTGCTTATTGATAAGTAACTCTAATGGCATGGTATTTTCATTAACCTTTTTTCTGTATAACTTTTTTGGAGTCTTTATTTCAGATGTTTTTTATATGTACATAATAACAACATTTGCATAAGGAGTTTTTCTTCTTGAGCAAGTAGATTATCCATCTTTTGAAGATTTATTGCAACCCACAACATCTTGTCTTTAAATGTCAACACCACTAGATTAGGATGGGGTATGCTGGACACCTATTAGGGCGATATATGTTTCCATATGTGTGCTTCTCATGAAAAAGAATTTTCCCTTCACCACTGCATCTGAGTTGAGTTATGTACAATCTGCATGCCCTAGTTAGGCCACTCTCAACAAGGGTCATGCATATGTCACAAAATATTCTACTTAGGATAATCAAGATGACATGTGAACATAGTCTTGCAGACTCAATGAATTAAGTCACATTGTCATGAAAAGTCTTAATTCCAGATCCTATAAGGTTCCTATTAAATTAAGTGGATTAAGGTCATTAACGAAGCTCCAATGTTCAGATTTTATTCCAGACTAGTTCAATTGTCAAAATTATTCTGAAAAATACGAATGCAAATGCAAAGATATTTTTGTGAAGTATATTTTATAGTTTTGATTTTTTATGTGATTTTTAAGAGTTTTGCCATTTTTATGAGTTTTGGAAAATTTGTAAACTTTTGAGGTATTTTTGAAAGGGTTAGTAAGATGCATGTATTTACAAGTATTCACAAGGAATGTGTACATATGTACAAAGGGTTTTATACAAATATATACAAGTTTTGTATATGATTTTATTTATAAAAGGGCTTTATTTGGATAATTTTACAACATTATTATATGAAAGGTTTTCAAGATTATTTGAAAACATTTTCCAATCATTTTACAAATATTTTTGAAAGCTTATTTTGCAAATAATTTGACAATCAGGTTTTTAAATAATTTCTAAATATTTACAAACATTTACAAAGGGAAACTTCAAAAAGTTTTCCAAACATTTTACAAAGATTTTTCAAAGGATTTAAAAAAGATTTTTCAAACTATTTCAAAACCATTTTTCAAAATCATTTGTAAAATATTTCCAAACTAAATTTTACAAATATTTTTCAACATTTTTACACTAGTCTTTCACTATTTTTATTGATTACTCTTGCCCATTATTGTAGGGCCATATTATTTAAAATACAAGAAAGTACAAGTTACGGTTAATATATATACCATATATATGACCATCATATACTTAGCTTGAACTATGTTTTCATAGTTATCAAGGAGAAACAAAGGAAGACATAGCTGATACTAAGTATAGAAGGATACTATACTACAACAACCCAATAAAAGAATGAGAAGTTGATCATCCCCCCTATACCTAGGCTAAATTATTAATGAGTACATAAGATTATACACCAAGCGATGAAGATCGAGGTGAGAATATGAAATCAATGACTCGGCTTGTTTTCCCCTATAACCAGGGAAAGAGTATCTTAGTATAGAATATAGTATCAAGAAATTGAGAGACAAGCGAGGAAAGAAAAGGAAAAACTCAAGTAACTCATCCCCACTATACTTAGGATCTAGTCAATTAAAAATAGATGTGATGAAAGGATAGATGAATAAAAGGGAAGAAAGAAAGAAAGGAAAATAAAATGAAGAAATTTGTCATTCCCTAAATATGGATTCAATAACTATCCATTTACTACAAACAACTATGTGTCACATAACAACTCAGACTTGATGATGCTATAGTTGTCAAGTATAATCTTCACTTAAAAATGATCCAGTCCATTGGGTCTTTAATTTGCTCGAAAGGAACTTCAACTTTGCATCAAATAACCACATCTTCTGACTAGGCTCAAAAGTCTTAAGTCTGATATGCTTGTCATGCTATCATTTGACTTTCTCCTTATACATTAGGCTGTTATCATATGCATAGTCTTGAAATTCTAGGAGTATGTTCAAATCAATCTTATGGTTCTGACAACCTGCTTGTGAGTCCAAGTTGCAGATGTTTGTTGAACAAAGGGATTTGTGAATTAATTTGATGAGAAAATGTCAAGGATTTCCATAGATATGATGATAGGGAGACATACCCAATGGAGACTTGTAGGAAGTACGATAAGCCCATATCATGGAATCATGTAGTTAAGATTAATCCTTCCTATTCAGCCATACAAGTTTCTACGAAATCATCTTGGTCTCCCGATTTGAATGTTCAACCATGACATTAGATTATGGGTGGTAAGAAGATATGACACAATAATCAATGTCTTACTCATTGACAAGTTTCTTGACTTATCTATTTATGAAATGGATACCCCTATATGAGATTATAATTTATGAAATTTCGAACCTTAACATAATGGTGTCCTTAAGAAAGCGACAAACCATATGACTATCTATGGATCAGGCAGGGATAGCCTCCACGCAACAACTCACATAATAAATGGCAAACATGATGTATTCATAACACTGACTATTAGGAAATAGGCTCAAAAAGTCAGTACCCAAAGCATCAAATGCATCAACTAATTTGATGAACTTGAGTGGCAAGAATATTTAGAACTAATGATTCCTCCCAATTTCTGACAATCAATGCAACAATTCACATATGTTGTAGCATCCTTCAATAGTGTAGGCTACTAGAGGCCACACAACAATACTTTTGATGATACTATACTTCTAGAAGAATGCCCTCCCGCTTTGAGCTTATGATAGTGCTCGAGGAAACTAGTGTACTCATCTTGATTAATGCACACTCACCGAATCCATTCCGCACCTTACCTGAAAAGGTATTCTTTCCATTGGTAGAAGTGAATATCGGACAAAAACTTGTACTGATTCGAATTTTGTAGAACTCTACCAAAGACGAGATAGATCAAAATATCAGCATACCAAGGAGAGATGTGACACTCAAAATTGATTTATATGGAAAAGTCTATGCAACTAGCAAATTACTCAGTGGAGTCTCTGAACTTTCAATACTAGATAAATGATCTGCTACCACATTCTTGACTCTACATGTATTTCTTATTTACAAATCAAATTCCAAGAGAAAAGGGTCCAACAGAGTAGTCATGACTTAGCATCTTCTTTTGTTGTAAGTCAGGCCTCCATCGATGAGGTATGGACTCATTTGAGAGCATCCATAGCTGTAGACCACCACCTGCACTCCATCGAGCATCTTAACATCACGAGGGGACGCTGGAGTTGCGAGAACCAAAGAATCAAAGATCAAATCTCTTGTTGTTCTTCCCTGTTCTTGGAGAAGAGCAACAACCATCCGATCAAGAAGGTGCCTCAATTCTATTCTTTATCATTGGATAAAGACATTCATTAGCTATTCAATTAAGCCCAGGATCTGATCTACGTCATTCATTGTAGAAGTGGTATCATATGATCTAGCCATCCAAGTGCATAAGTGATGTAATTCGTGACATTGGATAGCGCACAGTTAGGGATAATTTTTCCTAACCCCCTTGATGAATCCACGATTCATCACCTTTATTATTTTAGCTTCATTTCCTTAGTCAAACACCTGTAAATACCCATAAATTTCATGAAATTACCATTTTTCACGCATTTGTTAAATATGCATTTTTAACACTTTTTATACTTAAATAAAAAAATGAAGAAGAAAAAACAAAGAAAAATGAAGGATGTATTTATACAATAAATGCAGGCTTAACTGAACCCTGAGAGAAGGTCAAGACTTGACCTGATCGATCAAGAATAAAGTAGGGGGAGATAGGGTCTTTAATTCAAAAAATCAAAAAAATAATTTGTAAATCTTTCTCTATATGTTTGTATAAACTTGTACTATTTTATTTTTCTATAAATTGATCTCGGATTAATTGTTGTTGTAAACAAAAGTTGTGAATAAAAATATGTTGTAAATAATAAAAATAATTCTAAAGCAAAACAATGTAGATATTACAAATAATCACACTTAGAAAAAGCCGTAAAATGATAATTGAAATACCAATTCTGACTCCATACGAACTCAAATTGAACCAAACTCACTTCCATTATACTGTAAATTAAATTATCTTCAAATAGATATGATTTCATAATTTTTGGAGTTACAGTTGAAAAGTCGGTTTTCTAGGGTTTTGTGAAATTTTACCAGTTAATATTCGCATATTTATTCATATTTAATTTTTATACATAATGTATATAATTGTAAATATTATTTTCATTAAAAATAAAAATAAAAATTACAACTAAATTTTTTTAAAAAAATAAAATTTATTTCCTTATATGTACATGTGTATATTGTATTATATGTACATAATATTTGTAGACAACTAATTTCCTTATAACAAAATCACCAAAAAAATCAAACATTTGACATTAAGTAATTAATTTAAACTAATTGCGAAGTTTGTATTTAGATTTAATTATTTAATTCATTATTTGATTTAAAAACATACCTTGTATATAAGATATTATTCCATACCTTTAATGGCCACCATTAAGGTGGTTAATTAAATATTATAAATTATTTTATTTATTTATTTTATTTAATTTTGAAATCATTTTAAATTAATTAATTTCATTATTTATTTAAATTATTTATTTAATTAACAACTAAACATCCTTATTTTGTACATCCTTTCCTTTTGTATTCTTCTTCTCTTTTTAAAGGGCTCCTCCTCCTTCGTTATTCGTTGATCAATCTTTGGTGGAGAGGAGCCCGATCTCCGAGAGAGATCTTATCGAAGAAGGGTGCCCAGCCTCCGAGCCATCTGGTGACAGCGTGTCCGCCTTCGTTGGGGCCATCACGACATATCCGATCCAGAGTTGAGATCCAACTTTATTTTCTGGTGTTTTTCCTTGGTAACTTTTAGATTTAATTTTTGCTTCGACTTCATGATTAGAAATTATATCCTAAAATCTCAAAAATATCCATCACTCTTTGATCCGCATTCGACACCAATTTCTCATCTCATTCTCTGATCTCTACATTTCCTGTTCTACCTCGCACAACCTATCACCTCCAACAATGTATGGTGGCAGGAGGCCCAGATCTATCTTCCATATCGCAAGATCCGAACCATTCACACATCATATATTATCGGTAAATAAATAAAAAAGGGAACATATAATTGTTTTTCTTCTCTAACATTTTTTGGAAGGAAAATTAAAAAATATAAAAATATAAAAATATATTTTTTTTATTTCTTTTGGTCTACAGATCCTGCTTAAAAAATTAAAAAAAATTATTCACAGTTTTTTTTGTTTACATATAAAAAGGAAATAATAAGAAGAAGAAGAAGAAGAAATCAGAAGGTCGCAGTTTCTCGATCGACCTCCGCCCCCAATTTTGCCACCGCATGGCCCGCCCAGCAACCACCTCCATCGCGAGGTGGCGCGCCCGCATCGTTGCACGATGTCACGCCACGACGTGGACATACCAACGCCTGCAATGACTTCTCTACCTCTCAGCCCTACCAAACTCCCGCGCGTGGCCGTGCCGCAACGCGCTCCAATCTTGTGTGCGCGTGGCCCCGCGTCGCCCAACCCTCCACTAAAGATCTCCTCCACAACCCACGACCCCCTCGTGGTGCCTCCACGCATGCCAGCCACTGCACGAGGTCGTTCTCTGCCCCGTGCCTCCGCCGTGAGAGGCGCTCGCCCCATCAGTGCACCTCTGGTTGAATCCTCCTCCATCACATGCCCACGCTCCTCCCGCCCTCAGCACCACCCTACGTCGCTAGTGCTCTCCTCCCCCCAAGTCGTGTGGGCAGCGACCTCTTGGCCCCTCCTCTTGTCTTTTGAGAAATGAAGCAAACAAGAAACACTAGTGGGGTTTTGAAATAAAAAAGCTTTTTTGGAAAAATATCAATCAAGCCTTTGAAGTTTACAAAATTGCAATCCAGTCCCCACGAGAGCTGAACATCACATGCAAAGCACCCTCCTACTGGGTTATTTGCAATTTTTATACCGCATTTTATTTATGTTATTTATTTAATGCTAAAACTTCAATTATTTGCATTTACATCCCTGTGCTTCTAGATATTGAAGTTGCTTGATCTTTTTAATGCAATAAATGTCTTTCACGACCTGAAAATTCTCAAAAAAATTGTGTATAATCCTATTATAGTGTTCTTCATGTATAATTATTTCATCACATTTTAATGATATTTGATATTTTAAAAAATAAAAAACATTGTCCTTTTGTCTGCTCGAAATTAGAAAAATCACAAAAATTCTAAAATTTGCCTAAAAATTCCAAAAAATTACTTTAGGTGTATTTTACTACCCCTTTAATTTCTGTCCAATTTTTATGCTTTAATCATTTATAAAAAATGTGAAAACTAAAATCTAAAAAATTGTAGAAAATTCTAGAAAAATCAAAAAATTGTGATTCCAGTCTCTATTTGTATATATTTAATTGTAGTTTAACCTAAAAATTATTTCCAGGAGTTTTAGGCACTTAAACTATTTTTACGTTGCAAAACACTCTTAGCTTCTATTTTCCACAATTTTATTTTTATAAAATACAAAAAATTCAGAAAAAATTCCCAAAAATATTTTAAAACATATAAAACACGAAAACATTTTCTCTATACTAAGCAATCTTGGATATTTTGAAAAACACAAAAAGAGTATGTTGTGTCTATTTTTACCCCTTGTGCTTTATTTAAAAATAAAAAAATAAAATTTAAAACCCACTAAAAAGTTATCTTGGAAATTTGACTATATAGTTTTTAAATCGTGCACCTTGTGTTTGACACTGGTCATTATAGCAGGTAAATAGAATAGCGAAACCGCTTACATTCCATTGTTTGATCTTTCATTAAGTGGATAAATTTTTTTCCGTTGAGTGCGCTTGGTGATTCGGGTCACAACAACCATTCTTTATTTCTTACTTAACCTGAGTTGTCAGGCGGCTCATCAGAATGGCACCGTTACCGGGGATCACGACTTTGTAGTCATTTTTTAGTTTCACTCTATTTGTCTCTACAATATTATTACTATTTTCTGACCATTGTCTGCTTTGATTTTTGTGCGAGGAATCGCTTGGAGTGTACTTGGATTCTTTTTAGAGAACTTGCACAGGAGGAGGAGTAGAAGAAGAGCAGGAAACAATCATTTTATTTGAGAGAACAACTAATTGTTGTAATGATTTAGACTGTGAACTGTAGTTGGACTTGGACATTTTTCGGGGTTTGTTTCGCCAAGTGCCAGTGCACTTAGGGGACTTCACCGCTGTTTTCCGTGTTTTCTTGATTTCACCGTCATAACTCTCTATTTGATTCTCACGGTTTTGGTCCCTAGACGTAGGATTTTTTGTTGAATGTGATGTAAATATCTAAGGCCCAACACCTAATTGATTATATGTTCCTATAGAACGTAATTGGACCTGGCTACAAATTAATTGAAAAAGTTAGCTTAATTGAAGACATATACAATGCTAGCAAATACAACGCTAGCAGGAAATGTTGTGGCGGGCACCGAGTGACTCCCAAGTTCGGACACCAGACTCGATTCGATTAGCTAACTATTGTTCTTCACGATCAATAGAAGCTGCTTGTCTAAGGTCGATTTCCTTGTGTATCATATAGTAAGTTTACTTTATGTATTAATTTATGCACGGATCTTATTGCATGTAGAGTGCTAGAGCAATGTACGCATTTCTATCCCTGCATGCATCATTGTGTTTGACCGCGCATCAGCTTTTCTGGCTTCCCCCCTGTTTTGGGACTCTAAATAATAAAAGGAAATCAAAAAATTCATTAGGCATTGTTTGTTTTTGAAAAAAAAATCTAAAAAAGTGAAAGCAATAAAATCTGGTACTGCTAATATAAACTTGACCCTAAAACCCACATCATATAAAAATATTTGTTTTGGGGAGAGTCACCCCCTCATTGTTTGGTTTGCTTGAGCGAGAGATTGACCCACACAGGATAGAGCCACACCTGAACTTCTGTTAGACTACTTGTCTTAGGATTCATCGTTGTCCAGTGAGGATCTCTCTAGTAACCGGTAAAGTGGACTGCGACATCGTTAGCATAACGAGTTGATCGGGTAGTCGGTAAACAGTTTGCAACTTGTACTGGATATAAAAGATCTAGCTTTGGAATTGGGTCAGTCTCTTGTGAGCATCGGGTTCCTACCAACGCGCTTAATCGCTTTGCAACATTGATTTATCACCTAAACTAAAACTGATAAGATAAACGCCAATCCTTTACGGTCATAAGCTTGTGTTGAGTAGGTGAATTGGGGGTTTGACTTCTCATCTTGTTTGCTTACCAGATCTCATCCGCACTCATCCCCACATCACGATGATGGACCGTAGGTCCCTTAGGCTTCCTTTGGTAGCACCGCTCTCCGGCACTCTGACTCATTCATCTAGGGAAGTTTTGGGGAGCCTAGACCTGCTCTCTGAACTTGAGTTTGATTCCATTGGGTTCTCTATTGACCACCCTTCTTCTAGTCCTGAGGCTCTGAGCAGAGAACTGCACAGTTTTTTGTTTATTTGATGGCACCTGAGTTGAGATCTGTTGCCTTTGCAGAGACCAGAGAGATAGCCAGCAGTGATGGACGAATCGATGGACAACCGGAGAGTTCGACATATGTTCTAGATCAGGGCACCATCCACAACACCTTGCTAGTCTCACTAGAGTTGATGCAGCGACAGATTCAAGATCAGGGAGAATTCATGGTAGAGGTCCGTGAGGAATTAGCATAGATGCAAGCCGAAGAGGAGAGCCACAACCAAGACCAGTCGGTAGAGAGATACCTGTTGCTGGAGGAGGAGTAGGAGGACATCTAGAAGGCCCACAGGATCCACCCATAGTAGGCAGACTGATGAGGGAGTTGCACAACCCTGGTGCAACCCTCACACACTGTTGGATCCAGCTTCCAGCTATTCTTGGTGACTTCAAGCTTCCACCCTAGACCATTCAGCTTTTACCCAAGTTCCATGGGCTAGCCACCGAGGAGATGCGTCTTTACCTACAAGAGTTTTAGATGATCTTCAGTACTGTCCATGATCGATTCTTGGATGAGGACACCATCATGATGACGACATTTCCTTTCTCCCTATTTGATAAAGTAGCCTACTGGCTAACACATTTGGGGAGATACATTACTTCATGGGAGCAGCTCCGGACCGAATACTTGAACAAGTACTATCCACTCAATCGGAATAACACAACAAGATCTTTGATCAACAAATCCATGATCCCTAACAAACAATTCCATGAGATGTGGAATCGATTCCGTGAGGTCATTGACCGGTGTCAACATCATGACATATCTAAGCCCAATCTTGTCTAGAGCTTCTTTTGTGGGCTGACACCGGAGATGCAGGGGCTTGCTAACGCTTCTAGTGGGGGCTCCTATTTCGCTAATGATGAAGACCAGGTCTGGGCTATCTGAGATGGCTGAAAATTATAAGTGATGTCCCAGACTAGGCTTTACGCTTACGGAAGCCCCCACCCCTGGCCGTGTCCTATTAGGGTATAGCATGGGTTGATGCAGGTACACCCATTTCTTCGTCAGCAGCAACAAAAGAGGCATAATCTTCAGCCGCTGACATGGGTATTATTAGCGAGAAGTTGGACTGCATAGAGATAATAGAGAAGAAGCAGTACTAGGGCAGGATACAGATAGATCAATTGGCACAGACTCTTAGTGACCTGAAGAACCATATCTTGTATCTCTATGAGGCACAAACAACTTCTCAATCTCGTCCCATGTCACAAGTTGATCCCAACAGCAGCAACTCTTCCCAACACTCTGCCCAGTACCACCAGGCTCACCACATTCAGGTAGAGCTAGTTCAGTAGTTGTAGCAACACTACTCTCAGCCACCACCATCTCAGGACACTCGAATGGTGGTGTATCAGCCGCATCAGCCACTCGCAGTTCTTCCCCCACCCCCTTACAAGCAGGAGCCGTTGATTGAAGTCAACAGGATTTGGTGTGACTGGCAGCAGTTCGGGATACACTGATATCACCCAGTATTCAGGTGGTCCAACGGAGGCACCTCATCCCAGCATCAGCCTCCAGCTCCAGGTGGATAGAGCAACCAACAGCAACAATAACCCCATTACTCCCAGCCACACCAGACTTACCAGTAGGTCCTCATCCCTACCATCAGGGACAACAGTGGAGGCAACAACGACCTCACTAGTATTCTCAGCCTCCCCCTCATCAGTGCCAACAGAGCCAACTACATTTCCAACGAGGAAATTCCTTCAGTTCTCTTGGACCAGCCTATGAGAACCCATCCACTGATGACTTAGCCCGCCTACTCTCAGACTGGCAAGCATACTTTAGGAAGGATATGGACGAGTTTAAGCAAGAGATAAAGGAAATAATTAAAGTCAAAGCCGCCATACCCACTCAGATTGAACCGAACCCGAACAATCTGAAGAGGATGTCCGAGAAGGTACAGTTTACAGAGACTACCACTCCTAGTGATTCATTGGGTGATATTTCTTCCTACATATTTGATACTGATTTTGTGACACTTAGGAGTGGTAGGATGCCAGCTGGTGGTGCCTCGTTTGAGCAATAGCCCCATGATGATCCAAGAGCATCAGACGAGGAGGATAGTAGTGTTGATGCCGCTGATGTTGTTGATGACGGTGGTGCTGACGCAACCAAGGATGATGATCCAGTCGACGACACTGAGGCCGTAATTTTTACAGATGTAGTTGATTGTACTAATGCCACCATTCGATTAGATGCTTAGCAAGAGCGTGGTATTGATGCCACAAAGGCATATGGCGTAGGTGGTGCAGATGCCACCATTTCTAGTCCCGTTGTATTTCCTCATGTCTTTATACCTCAAGAAAATATCAAAAATAATAAAAAATGAATAAAGGAAAGGTTTCTTCATCTACTCCGAGTCCATATGTGTTGCATGATGATCCTTGTATGGGTTCCATTCCTTTACAGTAGCAGGAACCTTTTCTAGATACTCTATCTGAGGAGGTTCCATCTATCCCCTTCCCTCAAGCACTCTGCTCGAGGCAGGGGAAGAAAATAGAAAATCCAAAAAATCACAGTAGTTAGATTTTAACCAGCAGATGATTGACAGATTCTATATCCAACTGACTCTACAAGAGGAACTAGAGTAGATCCCTCTCTTCTAGAAGCACTTGAGAGAGAAGACCACTATACATAGGAAGAAGAGGAATCGTACTGCAGAGATCCGTG
Organism: Ottelia alismoides; assembly: GCA_037367405.1. NCBI lineage: Eukaryota > Viridiplantae > Streptophyta > Magnoliopsida > Alismatales > Hydrocharitaceae > Ottelia > Ottelia alismoides. The sequence continues at coordinate 320,357 of JAZKJV010003188.1, forward strand.
TGTTGATTCGTGCCACATGTTTCGCTATTCAGAATAAAATACTAGCTAAGAGACCTGATAGAGGAGCTTCATATATTAGATGCCACATTCATGAGCAGCAGTTCGATCATATCTTATTAGATAACAATTCTTCGATTAACCTTATTCCGACTGCCTTACTAGATCGATTCGAGTTTGTCCCTCCTAGACAGAGCAGGACGATCCTTTAGTTTGCTTATAGATCAGTTAAGAGGCCAAAGGGTTACTTAGGAATGTTGTCGTCACAATTCAAGGCTTGAAAATCCCTGTGAACTTGTTTGTATTGGACATGGAGGTCCCTCAATCCGTGACAGACACCTCTATCATCTTAGGATGACCATTCTTGGAAACAGCCAAGGTGGTGTTCGACCATGATAGTGAGAAGGTATACTTTCACGTTGAGGGTGAAAGTGTACAAATAGAGACGATCGAGGAGACCGGAGATAGAGATTCAGAGTGCTCAGATCAGGTGACCGACTCAGAGCAGATGGCTGAGGCAGAACTAGACATCAACCAGGAGTGTGACTTTGTGATTACAAATGATGAAGCAGTTTGGGAAGATCCTACATCACGAGCTCTTGCCACATCTTCAGATAGTGTAGATTCACGGAGCAAGGTATGTGAGAGTTCAAAGAGCACACTCATGGAACAAGATATATTAGAGGTTGCTTATCATAGTTAGGATAGCGAAATAGATTCCGTCTCATACTCATCTAATTCAGATCCCTCAGACACAGACACCGATTTTGACTGGAAGGAGTTCGATGAACATTTACCGTGCCTGGTGCCAACATAGTTGATAGTTAGGATGATGAGTAAGCCATGTAAATTAACAAAGATACCAGCAGGGCCATGATGAATCTCCATTTCATCACCTTTATTCTATCATTTTGGCCTCAAAAACCCCAGCAAATGCAGAGAAATAGCATTAATTTGTATATAATAGCATTCAGCATTCATTGTGTTAAGTGTACATAAATAAGGTTTTAATGCCAAAATTATAGAATAAAGGAAAGAAAAGAAAAAGGAATAAAATATTGCAAATATTTTATGCCCAAACCCCGAGACCAAGGCCAGAATGGTATTGGTCGACAAGGAATAAAGTAGGGGGAGATAAGGGCCAGTGTACAATAAATACCCCATTTATTCATTCATTTGTTTAGGCATTGTTGATACCTATTTTGTACACAATTATTTATTCCTCAAATAAGGAAACTTTGTTCATGAAAGTTGTAAGGAATAATGTAAATCAAAATCCAAAATTGAGTTTGTGTAAAAATAATACTCAGTGTACATTCTATACACAAAATAAAAAGCAAAAATCTCAAACTTCACAAACCCATATCTTGCAAATAAAAACTCCAAATCACCCAAACTCACCTTTAATTGTATATAGCATTCCATGAACTATTTTATAAAATTGGTTTCATAATTTTTGGAGTCCATCTGTGGAAGTTAGGTTTTTGGCCCACCTTGTATATAGAACCTGATTAAAATATTCTTTCTATTCAATATTCATTATTTTTATAAATTCATATTTTTAGAATTTTGAAAATAATGTATATAATGCATGTACATATTGAAATTAAAAGAAAGTCCAAAAAGAATTTGTAAACTAAAATAAATCTATGTAATACATAGGCAAAATATCTATGTATAATAAAAAAAAAGGGGAAATTCATTCTTTATTCATTTATATTTTTACTAATTGTAAATATCATCTATAATACATTAAAAATATCAATCCAAAATAAAACTTAACAAAATTCATTAAATATGTAAAACAATTACATAATATAGGTAAAATACCTATAAATATACCTACATAGTGTATATATTTATAAACTCATAAAAATAAAATAAAATTATATTTATACTCACAAAAATAAGATATAAATATATAAAATAAGAGAATAAAACAATAAAATAAAACATAAGGTAAAAATAAATAATACAAAATACATATAAATATACCTATAAATAAGTCATTAAAATAAACTCATAATAAATATACATCATAAAAATAAATAAAAATCGGAATAAAATACTACATAAAATTTCAAATATTTTTTATTAAATAACCATAATTTAATTCGGCTATTATCTATTTTTAATTAAATTAACAAACATTTTGTTTCAGGGTTTTTCCTGGTTGGTCCACGTGGACCAACCAGGAGGCCAGAACTGTTGATTAAGGTCAACAGTCTGACCTACCCCTGTACTTTGGCGCGCCTCGTTTTTCTCCCGCTTTGGCGGATTTTTCGAGGGCGCCCTGTTCGTCCTTTGAGGTCGATCTCTCTTGCGATCTTGTACCTGGTACAACCACCTACCCCGCCGATCTCTCAAATCTTCCCAGATCTCTTTGGCTCGCCCGTGATCTCGCCTCGAAGATCGACCTTCAACCTTGTCTATAAATAAGACCCTCGACTTCCTTCCGCTCTTTGGTCTCCCTTCGGTTGTTTTCCACCATCTTTTCCAGTCCTTTGAGGATCCTTGTGACAGGAGGGTTCTCCTGGAAGTTTCAGACGGTCGGAGGAGTCGAGAGGAGTGCCCACGGTCGTCGCTCGCCGGAGGTCCTGCTCCCTGGTCGCCAACCAGGTATAAGAGATGTTTTGATTTCGTTTTTAGCTTAGTTTTAGTTGTTAATCTTTAATCTAGCCTTTAGAGTATATTGTAGGACTGTAGGAGTTCGATTAGAACCAGATCGAAGTTCGCTGGAGTTCAGCTCCGGCGAACCTCTCTACACTGATCGACACGTGATTCAACCCCTCGCTTCACCTCATCTCCTTCCCCTACGCATTCTTCACTCAGCCCACGCTTCAGATCATCCAGAGCTCGCCCAGCTCTGCGAATCGAGGTCCATCTCCTCCGCTTCGCCGGACCTCTCCGCCCTCCGCCACTCCCCGTTCTTTTACCCTAAACCCCGGGTCGAGGAAGACCTCCTCGAGCCCCTCGTTCATTTGGTGCAGGTTGGAAGCTGAAAGGAGCCCCCTGGGGCTCGATTTTACCTCCTGCTCGGTTCCAGGACCCCCCTTTATTCTCCAAGCTCGTTCAACCGATCTAGGGGGTCCTGGACCTTCTGGAGTACCTCGGACGGTGCGCGCCGTCTCGCCGGACGCCTGGGACCCATCAGAAGCAACATGGAGCGCCTGGAGGCGGAGAGATCACCGATCGAAGCCAGGGAAGCCCGTCGTTCTTCCCTGTTCTTCGCGAACAGCAGTCACCGTCGGATGAAGGGGACGGCCCCAGTTCTAATCAGACCTCAGATGTAATCAAGGCCGCAGATCGTCGAAGGGGTATCGAGCGCTGAGTGCTCGACACGTGGATAAGTGGCGCGCTCGATGCCATTGGATCGCACGCGATTTTGGGGGTAAATTTCATCCCTAGCCCCCCCGCTTTTTGTATTTCCAGTTTAATACCGAAAATAAAAAGTTACATTGTATATAAATTGTATAAATTGCAGAAGGACCCTTACGTTTTTTTATTTGCGTTTTAGTCCCCACGCACCTCACGTGTAGCACCCACGTGAGGCGCGTAAAAATTGCAGTCATACCCCGACGTGTTTTGGTAATTATAAGATGGTCCGAAGAATAAAAGTTAACGTTCATTTTTATTGTAATTTTTGCATGGATGCCCCTGTCATTTATTTTAATTGCAAAAATACCCCTGCCAGGCCATTTATTTTTGTATGCTTTGTCTATTTATTTTGTGCTTCATATATCGTGGAAAAATTTTGCAAAAATAGACATAAGCTCATGTTATTGTACCATTGCACGCTATATTTTTAGTTCTTAATTTTGTTGCATTTTTGCATTAATTAAAAATCAAAAACATGCATTTTATGTACTGTCTAGTTTATAAAATACCAAAAAAATACTGAAATGCCCCGAAAAATCCAAAAAAAATTACCTATGACGTATTTTGATCTATTTTCGCGTCAGTCCAAAAATCCCTAAAAATGTCAAAATGAAAACCATAAAAATTATAAAACACCAAAAATCTTTATAAAAATATTAAAAATTCATAAAAAATCACAAAAATGTAATTTCTGTCTCTTAATTTTCTCTATTGTATCCTATTTATATTAAAATTAGTTTGGAGGAATTTTGCTACTATTTACTATTATTTACATCTAAATTAAGTTCGGAGATTTATTAAACTCATTATATTAAGTATTTTTGACTTTAAAAAAATATATAAAAATTAGTAAAATGTCTTAGAAAATCACAAAAACATTAGAAAAAGATGAAAAATCCAAAAACACTACAATTGCCTTATTCTACCTATTTTTAGCCTATTTATATATACCTCTCTCTCTCCTCTCTCTTATATATGTATATATATTCTTTATATAGTTATATCTAGTTATTAAAAGAAAAAGAAAATATAAAAATATCAAATATAAAAAAAATACAAAATCAGAAAATTAAAATCAAAATACAAAAATATAAAATCAAAAATTAAATAAGAAAAAAATAAAAAAAACCCACTTCACACAAGGATGACTCTGAGATGCATGCAGGCTTATGCATTTTTTTGTATTGCTCTCTGTGGTTCGACCTCTATATGCTTGTCACTGTACATTTTATGGTAGAGTAAATAAAGATTAATTCACACTTCTTTTTGAGCTCGATTGTTTTATTCTTTGATTGTGGGTTAATTGCTGCATAACTCGGGTTTTCTGCGAGCGGTCGCCTCGGCGACAACTTGTGTATATTATTCATGGTGACCCTCGTGGAAAACGCCTGTTATCAGATGGCGCCGTTGCCGGAGAGCAATGAGCATAGCCTACTCTATTTTTGTCATTCTTGTGTACAGTTTTGATTCATAATTGATGTTATCTTGTGAGCAGCTATTTTATTGCCATTAATCACTATGCTTCATTGATTCATTTCTTGTGATTATTTTATGTGCTCTATGATTGATTGATTGAGCTATTCTAATACACTCTTTTTGTGACTTTGATGCGAGGGTCCGCCACGCAAGGATGGCTTCTTAGGGGGCCAATGCAGCCAAGCTTGGAGGAGGATGGTCTTCTCTTCTCACGACCATCAGGAGAGAGTATCAAGGAAGCAAGGAGACGTGGATTAGATAGGCTTAGAACACTTAGGATTATTTCCGTAATTTTTGGTGAGAGAGAGATAATTTTGGCATGTAATAATTAACAGGACTCTACTCTTCAAAATGAGGTCCGCTGCCCGGGTGTATGTTCACCTGGGGGCCTCATCGTTGTTTTCCGCGTTTTCTACCGCCTTATTTTCTTTGTTTTCCGTTGTTTTGTGATTTCCGCCTTTATTTTACTTTGTTTTGTGTGCTTGGAGCCCCTAGATATAGGCTGCTTGACTCGGTAGCTAGGTCCAAACATTAATAAGAATGCATGTTCCTATAGTCTACTTCGTATGGATCTAGTCAAACTTAAACAGCTAGGTCATCTATCTCTTAACCCATGTGCCGTGAGCGAGCCCCATCAAGCGCTACTCCTGAACTCGAGTGTGTCGAGAAGAGGAGGGGTATGCCAAGAGCGGATCCTTAGGTTAAAGATAAATGACCAGCTTGTGGTTCTTCATGTTAATAGCAGCTAATGTTTAGGGCGATTTTGTCGAATTCTCACCGCCATGTAGATAGGTTTCAAAATTCTGTTTTGCATACCACATGGAGAGAGCTGGGATGCACTGTAAGTCTTCTAACTCAGCATGCATCATTCAGTTCAATGGTTAAATGAAAATCTACCAAAACGTTAGGCGCTGGTATGAAACAGATCCAAAGAAAGTGAAAATCCAAAAAAATTAAAACCAGGGGACTGCTAAATAAACTTTGACCTTAATTAAAATCTGTAATGGACTATCATTGTACCGGGTTCAAAAAGCCCTCATTGTTTTCAGGTACCTCGGAGGGGGACCAAAACCCTACTCCCTTGAGCGAGTGCGACCCCCTAAGGATTAGAGCCAAAAACCCAGTCTGCAACTGCCTTGTGTATCGCCTGGATTTCCGAAGTAATGGCGCTTCTATCGTACGTAGGCGAGTAGGGCTTGGTCACCAATGATGACTCTCTGTTGTGTAGAGCATCGATCCTGTCCGAAGTATAGAGCATAGGCCACGCCTTCACGGGGGTGTCTGTCTCATTGTCCTGCGTCTGAGTAGGTTCTTGTACGCTCACGGGTGATTCCGTTGCGAGCGAGAACCGAAGTAGCGGTTTCGCCTATCGGCTTCCTCTCTCTATTTCTTTGGCTGAGTAGGGATCCAGGAAGGGTTACAAGGACTCCAAAAAGTACAGGCTACATGTTACACAGGAGGAGGACAAGTACGGGATACCCTTCCGGCAGTACTCTCTCTCCTATAGGGTAGCGTACTAAGGACTTGTTATAATATATGTCTGAAACAACAACTCTAAAACTAAAAAGATAATAAGTAGCCGAACCTTTACGGCTTCACATGGCGTGAGTTGGTGAACCCGATTTTGTATTGTGTTTGTATGGATCTAGATTAAGGTTCAAAAATCAAGTCCCGCGCCCTTGCGCAAATTTTGTTATGTCACTCCTCTTTGACCCCCGCTCAGCTTGAGCCTTTTCTACTGTTTTGCACTCCCTTTTATTCCTCGTTGACCATCATATCTTCCATCCAAACATCCTATCTTCTCTTGTACTTCGCGAAGTTGATCCATGGATGGTTTCCGTCGGGACCATGCCGACACCCACATCGATTCCATGGACTCAACTCCGCCAATAACTTCGAGGCGATTCCCGAGAACCCGATCCGGACTTTGCGGATCGATCTCTAGACTCCTCGTTTTCTACCTTTCTCTTGGCCACCCAATAAACTGGGATCACCTTTGTCCCACTTTCGCCGTCGTGAATGGAAGTCGATTACAGTCTACATCCTTTTCCATTCACAACATGCTGGGGTTGACCTGAATTCCAGCTTCATCTCGACAGCGGAACATTAATTACAAGCAGTCTGATCAGGACTATCTCCTCATGCAGATAGAAGACAGTGCGAGCCCTGGAGACTACTTCGGAATTCATCTCTTCCGATTCAGACCCTGACATGGCTCCAGGAGGAAAGGGCAACGGTCAGCAGCCACCCACACCAGAGGGACAGGCGCCAGATCAGAATCAGGTCAATGCACAATTACTGGCATCTATCCAGGCCATCCAGCAGCAGCTGACCGAACAGGCCCTCACTCAGACAGCCTTCCAGGACATGTTGAATGATATGTTGAACCGAGATGATGGAGGAGGAGGCAGAGGCAGAGGAGGCAGGGGAGGAGAAGGTGAAGGTGGAGGAGGTGGTGATGACCACAATGATGATCTTGAATTACCACCACCAAAACCTACCCTTAAAGAAACATACAATCTGGGAGACAGCCAGATGACCGAGTGGATCCTCATTCCACCAGTACACGCTCACTTTGAGCTGAAGCCCCAATTTATTGCTCTTCTTCCTGCATTCCATGGAAACACCAGCGAGGAGCCGTACATCCACCTGCAGCAATTCTCCCGCATTTGTCGTACTACTCACTATCCCAATGTCCCTCTGGACATTGTCAAGATGACGGCTTTCCCCTTCAGCCTACAGGACAAGGCCCTTTATTGGGTCAATCATATGGGGAAGGTTGTGACAACCTGGGAGGAGATAAAGTCCGCCTTCTTGCACAAGTATTACCCTCTAGGTCGGCTCAACCAGATGCGAGCCCGTATCAATAATTTCTCCCAAGGACCCCATGAGTCGATACATGAAGCATGGGAGAGATTCACTGACCTGCAGGAGAAGTGTCCCCATCATGATATACCGAAGACCAGCTTGGTCCAGCATTTCTTTGAGGGACTGAACATTGAAAACCAAAGGCTCGTAGACGCAGCATGTGGGGGCTCACACTTCAATAAGGATGAAGACGTCGTCTGGCAGATATTTGAAGAAATGGCCGAAGGAGAGGCCGCCCTCTCTTCATCCAAGGCATATCAGAAACAACCCCAAATCCTTCAAAAACAAGTGCACATGGCAGCGTCTAAGGAATCAGAGAGAGATGAGAGCTCCAACCTCAGCATCATCGGGGGCCATCTCTCTAAAGTTGACATCATCGAGAAGCGATCACAGGATCTCGAAAAACTCGCTGTGATCGAGAAGAGGACCCAGAGTTTGGACAAGCTGGATCACATCACCAAGCAGTTGGAACTACTGGTAGGTACCATCAATTCTGTTCAGTCTGCAGCACCACTCGAAGCTCCAGCTGAGAGAAAAGACGAGCAACCACCGCTACACCAGCCTCAGCCGAGCCAGGAACCACCGGCAGTTCAGCACGTGTACTACGTGCAGGCACCTGATCAGAGCCAGCCGCAGCAGCAGATGGTTGTGTATCAACCAGAGTTTATCTCAGAATCCGATTCAGTGTTCCCACCACCACCCCTGGTCCAGGAAGTTAATGGGGTTTGGACTCATGACGCACAGCCGACCCGTCCTATGGGACAACCACATGGTCAGCCATTTGCCAACTGGCAGTACCACCAACCTCAGGGTGGTCGCTTTGGGCAGTCCTCTCAGCCTCAACAACAGTACCATCAGTCCCCCCAGTATGCAAACCAGTGGAGGCAGAATTTTCCACATCAGCAGCAGCCGCAGTACCGTCATCCACAGTCGTTTCACCGGTATGCAGTTGCCCCGCCTCAGCAATACCAGCAGTATCCTCCTCCATCTTATCATCAACTTCAACTTCCTGCACCACCTCAGCATCACCAGCAACAGCATCGGCACCAGCAGATGCAACAACAGCATAATCTGCACGCTGACACCACCGAGGCACCTCTAGTGAACCCCTCCATGGATTGCCTAGCCCAGCTTGTCAAAGGGCGAGCAGAAATGACCAAGCGGCTTGATGACCTAACTGCCACCCGAACCACCATCCCGGCTCAGGTCGAAGCAAATCCCAATAATTTCAAGAAAAAAGAACAGGTAGAATGTGATGTCCTGTCCGTATCTGGTAAGGATACTACTGTTTATTCTAATGTTGTTACTCTCAAGAGCGGTAGGGCCTTGCCTCCGCCTGCTACTACAAGTGGGGTGAATAAAGAAACAGGTGGATCGTCGTCTTCCGCATCAGCCGTGCCAGCCACAGGGGCGGGTGAGGAGGAAGAAGAAGGAGAAGCCAGTCCAGTCGTCGTACCATGCCAGCAACAACCTCAGCTGAAAATACATAAAAATCAGCAAAAACAAAAACAACAAAAAGAAGCTCGTAGCGGAAGCGAAGCCGTGCCAGCATTGGAGGAGCCGCCAGCAGCAGTCGATCCCTCGCCAGCCGATGGAGCAGACGCTACCCTTTTGGACAGCCCAACACCAGCATGCCAACATCCAGATTGTATTCCTTTTTGTAGTCCGGATGAACGACATCCTGTGGGCGATGAGTTTGATGTAAATAAGAACTTTGATTTTCCTGCTAGTGATGTACATATTCCTTTTCCTCATGCAATACAAAAATCCAAAAAAATTGCAAAACGAAAAAAGGCATTGTCTGATCCAGGGGTTGTGGATATTTTGGATAAATTGACTATTGAGATTCCCTTGTTGAAAGTCGTGGAGTACATGCCAGCTGTAAAGAAAGGATTGAAGGAGGTATGTACCACGAAGCGTCGCCCATCAAGAAAGAACAGACGCCAGCAACTTGAGAAGCATGTCCTAACCTTGGCCACGGTAGCAGCTATCAGTAATCTCCCACAGAAGAAACAAGACACCGGAGCACCTCTGATCTGTTGTGAGATTTTTGACCAGGTCTTCGAGCGCACTCTCTTGGATAGTGGTTCTTCCATCAACCTTCTACCCTCGTCCATAATGCAAGAATTCAGGTTGGGATCGCTCAAGCAGACACGCATGATCCTTCAGTTCGCTGACCGATCCGTCAAGTGGCCCCGAGGTCTCTTGGAAGACGTGATAGTTAAAGTGCAGGAAATGAAATTCCCAGCTGACTTTGTAGTCCTTGATATGGACTCGCCTGCACCCCTGCTCCAGACCCCTATCATCCTTGGCAGACCATTCCTCCGTACTTCAGGTGTCGTGGTTGATTGCGGGTCTGGAAAGATCACCTTCAGCTCGAACACCCAACAAATCATGATAAAAATGAACAAAGAGCAGAATGCCACGACTGATGAGAGCGAGGCAGCATCAGAAGCAGGTTGTGGTTTTATTGCAGAGATCAGAGACTCAGATTTCTCATTGGAAGATTCCTGGACCCGAGAAATCCTCACTCTTGAGGAGGACTTGGAAAGCGCAGTCAGCATATGCTCCGATGATTTTTGGGAGATAGACTCTCAGATGCAGGCGCATCTTCTTGAGCATTCACTCCAGACCGAACATGATCAGCTTAGCGCGGAACTGTTCGGTGCATCACCGGGATCTCAACAGAATATTGAGGATGGCAACAGCTTCACAGAAGTACAAACCACCACCAGCATGGTTTTAGAAGTGACAGATAAAGTGGACAGATTAAAACTAGAACTCAAGCCACTTCCTGCCGGCCTGAAGTATGCTTTCCTTGCAGGTGAAGAACAAATGTATCCGGTCATCATCAGCAGCAGGCTGACACCAGATCAGGAATCTCGACTTCTCGAGGTTCTAGAAAAGAACCGCAAGGCACTTGGTTGGAGTGTATCAGACCTCCGAGGGATGAATCCAGCCTTGTGTTCACACCATATTTACCTAGAAGAAGATGCCAAGCCATCCCGCGAATTTCAAAGAAGGCTGAACCCTAACCTTCGGGACGTAGTCATGAAAGAAATAACGAAATGGTGTGATGCAGGCTTCATTTATCCCATCTCCGACTCAAAATGGGTAAGCCCCTTGCATGTAGTTCCCAAGAAGTCAGGGCTTACCGTGGTCATAAATGAAAAAGGAGAGGAAATTTCAACTCGGGTATCTACATCTTGGCGGGTTTGTGTTGACTACCGCCGTCTCAATGCAGCAACTAAGAAGGATCACTTTCCCTTGCCATTCATGGATCAAGTTCTGGAAAGATTAGCAGGCAAGGAGTTCTTCTGCTTTCTGGATGGGTACTCCGGGTACAACCAAGTGGCGATCGCTCCTGAAGATCAAGAAAAGACTACCTTCAGTTGCCCGTTCGGCACCTACGCCTTCAAGAGAATGCCCTTTGGTTTGTGCAATGCACCTGCAACCTTCCAAAGATGCATGTTAGCAGTCTTTGCCGAGATGGTAGGCAGTTTTCTCGAGGTGTTCATGGATGACTTCTCTGTATATGGTGATAGTTTCGATTCATGTCTTCAGCACCTAGACAGAGTGCTTCAGAAATGCCGAGAAGTCAATTTAGTGCTTTCATGGGAAAAGAGCCACTTTATGGTCACCGAAGGTATTGTGCTGGGCCACGTCGTTTCCAAACGTGGCATGGAAGTCGACCCGGCAAAGGTGGATGTTATTTCAAATCTTCAGCCACCTCAGTCAGTTAAGAATGTGAGGTCATTCCTGGGGCATGTGGGATTCTACAGGCGATTCATCAAGGATTTCAGCCGCATTGCCCGACCTCTGACAGAACTCTTGTGCAAGGAGATTGAGTTCATTGTTGATTAGCCGGTTCTCCTTGCTTTCAATCAGTTGAAGGAGCTTATCACTCAGGCTCCAATCTTACAGCCCCCCGACTGGACTCTTCCTTTTGAAATAATGACCGATGCGTCAGACTTTGCAGTCGGAGCTGTTCTTGGGCAGAGAAAAGATAGAGCGCCCTATGCCATTCACTGTGCCAGCAGAACACTAAACGAAGCACAGAGAAATTATACAGTGACAGAGAAAGAATTGCTGGCTGTGGTTTTCGCCTTAGAGAAGTTCAGATCCTATTTGTTGGGATCAAAAGTCGCAATTTTCACGGACCACTCTGCTATCCGGTACCTACAACAGAAGAAGGATGCCAAGCCCAGATTGATTCGTTGGATCCTTCTCCTCCAGGAATTCGATTTGGAAATCAAGGATAAACCTGGAGTTCAGAATGTGGTAGCAGATCATCTCTCCAGAATAGAGCAGCATGAACCTCCTCTGAGCCATGCACCTATCACAGAAACCTTCCCTGATGAAGCCATATTAGCGGTGGATTCTCTTCCTTGGTATGCGGATATAGTCAACTACCTCGCCTCTAGGGTAACACCAGCGGAATGGACGAAAAACCAGAAGAACAAATTCATGTCGACCATCCGCTTCTACCAATGGGAAGATCCTCTTTTATTCAGAGAAGGAGCAGATTGCATTTGGCGCAGGTGCATTCCTCAGGAGGAGCAATCTAGTGTCCTCGAGCATTGTCACTCGCTCGAATCTGGTGGGCACCACTCTGGAGATCGGACGGCAGCCAAAGTACTTCAGTGTGGCTTCTGGTGGCCCACTTTATTCAAGGATGCAGCTGAATTTGTTAAACGATGCACTGACTGTCAGAGAATGAAAGGTACACTCACTGCCAAAGATTCAATGCCCCTGAAAATCATTCAGATAGCAGATGTTTTTGATGCATGGGGCATTGATTTCATGGGACCTTTCCCTAACAGTCAAGGATTTGAGCACATCCTTCTCGCCGTCGATTACGTGAGTCGTTGGGTTGAAGCTATCCCTGCTCGAGCCGCCGACAGCAAAACAGTTTGCCAGTTCCTGAAGAAGAACATCATTTCGCGGTTCGGGAAACCAAAAATCCTTATATCAGACGGGGGTAGCCACTACATTAACAAAGAGGTCAAGAAGTTAACGAAGGAGTACGGCATCGACCATCGTGTTGCGTCTCCTTATCACCCTCAGACCAATGGCATGGCGGAATTATCAAACAGAGAAATCAAGACTATCTTGCAGAAACTTGTTAGGCCAAACAGAAAGGACTGGTCTCAACTCTTGGACTCGGTCCTATGGGCTTACCGAACTGCCTACAAGTCTCCTTTGGGAATGTCGCCCTATCGTCTTATATATGGAAAGCCGTGCCACCTGCCAGTTGAATTAATTCACAAGTCTTTATGGGCAGTTACCAAGTGCAATTTGGACTCACGCAAAAGTGGTCAGAAAAGAAAAGATGATCTGAACAAGCTCTTGGAATTCCGAGACTATACATACGATAACACCTTGATGTACAAAGAGAAGGTGAAACGCTGGCACGACAGGCACATTAGATGAACGACCTTTGACGTTGGACAGAAAGTGTGGTTATTTGATGCAAAGTTACGGATATTCCCAGGCAAATTAAAGAGTAAGTGGACAGGGCCATTTCGAGTTTGTGAAGTGCGTGACAATGGAAGCATTGCTATATCAGAATTGTCCCCTGACGCACAGCCATTCGTCGTCAACGGCCAACTACTGAAGCCTTACCTCGAACCAGACACATTCCTGGCCGTTGTTGACTCCGTTCAGCTCATGCACCATGATGATATCTCGACAGCACCTGCGGCAGAGAAAGATTCAGACTATGCAATTCAACAACGGTTTATCTGATTTTCTTCTTTTCTTCTTTTCCACTTCTAACTTCTTTTCGTATCTAAAAGGTGCCGCCCTTGTAGACATTTTCTATACTTAGGACGTACTTTGTCCTAAGTATAGGGGGGATGTGCACCTCGAGGAATTCATTTCATTTCGATCCTCTCCATTGTCTCCTCTTCTTGTCTATACTTAGGAGTATCTTACCCTAAGTATAGGGGGAGACAATCTGAGTACGATCTGTGTATTCCCACCCTTGACCCTCCCCGCTTTTTGTACAGTCTGCTATACTTAGTATTACTTGATCCTAGGTATAGGGGGGACGGTCAACTTCTCATTCATTCATTTCATTCATATATACTCTTTAGACTTGTCTATACTCAGTATGAGTTATGTCTCTGTTTTTCTCTTCGATCTATGAGGACATAGCTCAAGCTAAGTATAGGGGGGTCGTATATACTGTGTATATACTATAAGCCATAACTCATACTGAAAAATAAAACATCAACTCAATCTAAAAAGCAATAAGTAATTCTATAATAATAAAAGATGATTGTCAGATCCTCAGACTCGTTGTACTTGTACTGATTATTAAGTCAGGAAAAATGTTTTTGTGAGAGAAAGATTTCTTTGAAAAATCTTGTGATAATTGTTTGAAAATAGTGTGTACAAGTATTCAACCTTTGAAAAATCAGTTTTGTTTGACAAAATTATTTTCTTTGAGTGAAATCAAAATGTGTGAAAATCAGTGTGCAAATGATTGAAAAATTTGTTTGTCAAATTGTTTTGAAAAATCTATTGATCTTGTGAGAAAAACCTTTGTAAAATCATTTTCAAATGCGTGAACGTCTTTATCAAATTATTTTGGACTATAGTTTTCAAAACTCTTGTGAAAAGAATTTTTGAAGGAGTCTGAGGAGTCTGCACAAAAATCTCTCATACAATAAAAAGCAGTAATCCCTAATAAAACTTAAAAAAACATATTATACATCAAATACAGTTTCTCATCTTTTGTATATACTGAATAATAAATCAGATACCTATACAGTATGATTTGAAAACTAGTATGAACTGTTTGAAAAATTTGTTGTGTAATGATTTCAACTTGTGTAAAATTGTGTGGATTGCAAAATTTTTCTTTGTGTGAAAGAAATGATTGGAAAAACCTATGTGCAAAGGTTTTGAAAAATGTTTGTCAAAATTATGGTGAAAATTGTATACATATAGTGTGAAAAATCTGTGCAAAAATAGTTTTCAAATGTGTGAAAAAGATTGCAGAAATTATCGTGTACTATCGTTTGCAAAATTATTTCCAAAAACTAAGAAGAGCACCATTACAACACTTGTAAATCATAAATAAGACACACACAATTCTTTTTGTACAATTCTAAATAAACTACTTCATTCAAACCTGTAAAGTCTTTATAAATTCATACATTTTGTAAATAAAGTGGCAAGCCGTATAAATAATTGTATGTATGCTTTGTATGTGTCAAATTCGTATTTCGTTTGCAAAAACTCTTTGTGCAAAGATTCTTTGATTCTTTTAAATTCTTTGTGAAAAATTGCATCATTCATCGTGCATAGCATAAGCATACCATTCATATTCTTTTTGAGTGAGCTTGAAGATTGAATCAGTCTAATAAAGTCTCAAATTGGAGCTCGGTTAGACCTTACCGCACCTAACTGCACCGGAACCTTACGGGAATTAGATTTGAGGTACTTCAGGTCTATACAGACTTAATTCTTTGAGAAATCAGGGCTGGGTTCAAGTCACCTCAATGGACTAGGTAGAACTTTTCGGGACACACGCACGACTCTTGCCGACCGTGACCTAACTTGGACGCCTGCACCTTTCACATAGCTCTCCACGGATGAGGTGGTGAGGAGGCAGTTTCCTTTGGCTTGGGGTAGCATATGAGGGTAGTACTTCTAGGCGGAACCTCTCTTCTTCTTTTAGTGAAGGAAGTGCACCTCAACTTGGTCTAGTGGTGATGAAGGCTAAAGACAGAAGCCGTGGGTTGCAATAAAGCTTCAAAAGAGGGATAGTCTACTAGCTCAAGAGGAAAATTTCTTGTATATATGTTGCATCATGTAGATATGTTGTACAGACGTAATTGAAAAAAAAATTGCAAAAAGAACTCCAAAAAAGTAGTGGGTCGGATTGAAAATTTAATAACCCCACCGGAGTGTATATAGTCCAATAAAGCAAAAGCTTACGATATCCATGTTACATCTCATGAAGCTTGCAGTGGGAGACTTAGCTACACTGGTTGAGCTCCCAAAAGTCTATACCTCTTATTCCCCCTCTTCTTGAGCCGGTTGTACTTGAACTTAGAAGGGAATACCCCGCTTCTCGAGGAAAGAGTTGCTAGACCGAGGCATTAGAGTTACCAGGTTGGGGGAGGTTGTTTCTTTGTTACTTCTGAGGTGGGGAGCTACATATCACTTACATTGTACGAGTCAGATTCATAATTGTAAGAGTTTGCGTATGATGTAGGCTAGTTCTGACCAGGCTATTGAGGTGGGTTGAACCGAGTTCTGTGACTCTCGAAGGCTGTTGTGCTTTAAAGTTGGTTCCCGACTAGGTTCTACACACAACCACACCTAAGGTCTAGCAGAAGCTCCAAATTCTGATTTTGTAAGGACGCCCATTGCACTGAAAGCATTCCTATCACTCTACCTTTTTCATTCTCCTTTTTCTTTTCTTTACTCTTTTTTGTACTTATTGCATAAGTGTTTGCTAGGGACTAGGAAAGGCAAGTATAGGGGGGTGATGAATCTCCATTTCATCACCTTTATTCTATCATTTTGGCCTCAAAAACCCCAGCAAATGCAGAGAAATAGCATTAATTTGTATATAATAGCATCAGCATTCATTGTGTTAAGTGTACATAAAATAAGGTTTTAATGCCAAAATTATAGAATAAAGGAAAGAAAATAAAAAGGAATAAAATATTGCAAATATTTTATGGCCCAAACCCCGAGACCAAGGCCAGAATGGTATTGGTCGACAAGGAATAAAGTAGGGGGAGATAAGGGCCAGTGTACAATAAATACCCCATTTATTCATTCATTTGTTTAGGCATTGTTGATACCTATTTTGTACACAATTATTTATTCCTCAAATAAGGAAAATTTGTTCATGAAAGTTGTAAGGAATAATGTAAATCAAAATCCAAAATTGAGTTTGTGTAAAAATAATACTCAGTGTACATTCTATACACAAAATAAAAAGCAAAAATCTCAAACTTCACAGACCCATATCTTGCAAATAAAAACTCCAAATCACCCAAACTCACCTTTAATTGTATATAACATTCCATGAACTATTTTATAAAATTGGTTTCATAATTTTTGGAGTCCATCTGTGGAAGTTAGGTTTTTGGCCCACCTTGTATATAGAACCTGATTAAAATATTCTTTCTATTCAATATTCATTATTTTTATAAATTCATATTTTTAGAATTTTGAAAATAATGTATATAATGCATGTACATATTGAAATTAAAAGAAAGTCCAAAAAGAATTTGTAAACTAAAATAAATCTATGTAATACATAGGCAAAATATCTATGTATAAAAATAAAAGGGGAAATTCATTCTTTATTCATTTATATTTTTACTAATTGTAAATATCATCTATAATACATTAAAAATATCAATCCAAAGTAAAACTTAACAAAATTCATTAAATATGTAAAACAATTACAGAATATAGGTAAAATACCTATAAGTATACCTACATAGTGTATATATTTATAAACTCATAAAAATAAAATAAAATTATATTTATACTCACAAAAATAAGATATAAATATATAAAATAAGAGAATAAAACAATAAAATAAAACATAAGGTAAAAATAAATAATACAAAATACATATAAATATACCTATAAATAAGTCATTAAAATAAACTCATAATAAATATACATCATAAAAATAAATAAAAATCGGAATAAAATACTACATAAAATTTCAAATATTTTTTATTAAATAACCATAATTTAATTCGGCTATTATCTATTTTTAATTAAATTAACAAAACATTTTTTTCAGGGTTTTTCCTGGTTGGTCCACGTGGACCAACCAGGAGGCCAGAACTGTTGACCAAGGTCAACAGTCTGACCTACCCCTGTACTTTGGCGCGCCTCGTTTTTCTCCCGCTTTGGCGGATTTTTTGAGGGCGCCCTGTTCGTCCTTTGAGGTCGATCTCTCTTGCAATCTTGTACCTGGTACAACCACCTACCCCGCCGATCTCTCAGATCTTCCCAGATCTCTTTGGCTCGCCCGTGATCTCTCTTCGAAGATCGACCTGCAACCTTGTCTATAAATAAGACCCCCGACTTACTTCCGCCCTTTGGTCTCCCTTCGGTTGTTTTCCACCATCTTTTCCAGTCCTTTGAGGATCCTTGTGACAGGAGGGTTCTCCTGGAAGTTTCAGACGGTCGGAGGAGTCGAGAGGAGTGCCCACGGTCGCCGCTCGCCGGAGGTCCTGCTCCCTGGTCGCCAACCAGGTATAAGAGCTGTTTTCATTTCGTTTTTAGCTTAGTTTTAGTTGTTAATCTTTAATCTAGCCTTTAGAGTAGATTGTAGGACTGTAGGTGTTCGATTAGAACCAGATCGAAGTTCGCCGGAGTTCAGCTCCGGCGAACCTCTCTACCCTGATCGACGCGCGATTCAACCCCTCGCTTCACCTCATCTCCTTCCCCTACGCATTCTTCACTCAGCCCACGCTTCAGATCATCCAGAGCTCGCCCAGCTCTGCGAATCGAGGTCCATCTCCTCCGCTTCGCCAGACCTCGCCGCCCTCCGCCACTCCCCGTTCTTTTACCCTAAACCCCGGGTCGAGGAAGACCTCCTCGAGCCCCTCGTTCATTTGGTGCAGGTTGGAAGCTGAAAGGAGCCCCCTGGGGCTCGATTTTACCTCCTGCTCGGTTCCAGGACCCCCCCCCCCTTTCTTCTCCAAGCTCGTTCAACCGATCTAGGGGGTCCTGGACCTTCTGGAGTTCCTCGGACGGTGCGTGCCGTCTCACCGGATGCCTGGGACCCATCAGAAGCAACATGGAGCGCCTGGAGGCGGAGAGATCACCGATCGAAGCCAAGGAAGCCCGTCGTTCTTCCCTGTTCTTCGCGAACAGCAGTCACCATCGGATGAAGGGGACGGCCCCAGTTCTAATCAGGGTCGTCCATCTAGCACAAGCCTAGGCCATGCGATCACACCTCAGATGTAATCACGGCCGCAGATCGTCGAAGGGGTATCGAGCGCTGAGTGCTCGACACGTGGATAAGTGGCGTGCTCGATGCCGTTGGATCGCACGCGATTTTGGGGGTAAATTTCATACCTAGCCCCCCCTCCCCCCCCCCCCCCCCGCTTTTTGTATTTCCAGTTTAATACCGAAAATAAAAAGTTACATTGTATATAAATTGTATAAATTGCAGAAGGACCCTTACGTTTTTTTATTTGCGTTTTAGTCCCCACACACCTCACGTGTAGCACCCACGTGAGGTGCGTAAAAATTGCAGTCATACCCCGCCGTGTTTTGGTAATTATAAGATGGTCTGAAGAATAAAAGTTAACGTTCATTTTTATTGTAATTTTTGCATGGATGCCCCTGTCATTTATTTTAATTGCACCCCTGCCAGGCCATTTATTTTTGTATGCTTTGTCTATTTATTTTGTGCTTCATATCTCGTGGAAAAATTTTGCAAAAATAGACATAAGCTCTTGTTAGTGTACCATTGCACGCTATATTTTTAGTTCTTAATATTGTTGCATTTTTGCATTAATTAAAAATCAAAAACATGCATTTTATGTACTGTCTAGTTTATAAAATACCAAAAAAATACTGAAATGCCCCGAAAAATCCAAAAAACATTTACCTATGATGTATTTTGATCTATTTTCGCGTCAGTCCAAAAATCCCTAAAAATGTCAAAATGAAAACCATAAAAATTATAAAACACCAAAAATCTTTATAAAAATATTAAAAATTCATAAAAAATCACAAAAATGTAAGTTCTGTCTCTTAATTTTCTCTATTGTGTCCTATTTATATTAAAATTAGTTTGGAGGAATTTTGCTACTATTTACTATTATTTACCTCTAAATTAAGTTCGGAGATTTATTAAACTCATTATATTGAGTACTTTTGACTTTAAAAAAAATATATATAAATTAGCAAAATGTATTAGAAAATCACAAAAACATTAGAAAAAGATGAAAAATCCAAAAACACTACAATTGCCTTATTCTCCCTATTTTTAGCCTATTTATATATACCTCTCTCTCTCCTCTCTCTTATATATGTATATATATTCTTTATATAGTTATATCTAGTTATTAAAAGAAAAGAAAATATAAAAATATCAAATATAAAAAAATACAAAATCAGAAAATTAAAATCAAAATACAAAAATATAAAATCAAAAATTAAATAAGAAAAAAATAAAAAAAACCCACTTCACACAAGGATGACTCTGAGATGCATGCAGGCTTATGCATTTTTTTGTATTGCTCTCTGTGGTTCGACCTCTATATGCTTGTCACTGTACATTTTATGGTAGAGTAAATAAAGATTAATTCACACTTCTTTTGAGCTCGATTGTTTTATTATTTGATTGTGGGTTAATTGCTGCATAACTCGGGTTTTCTGCGAGCGGTCGCCTCGGCGACAACTTGTGTATATTATTCATGGTGACCCTCGTGGAAAACACCTGTTATCAGACCATCTTCGTCAAATCCACCATTGCAACAAGAGTTCTCACACACAGATCTGATAGCATTCACTCAGACATTCCAGAAGACAGATTTACCAGCTCCCACTTGCCCAGAATTGAAGACCTTACCGTAGAGCATGAAGTATAGATTCCTTGCAGGTGAGCCATATATGTTCCCAGTCATTATCTTTGCAGATTTGACTAAAGACCAAGAATCTCGTTTGATGGAGGTTCTTGAAAGAAACCGCAAGATAATAGGATGAAGTGTAGCTGATCTCCAGGAGATAAGTCTGGCCTTGTGCTCCCACCACATTTATCTCAAAGAAGATGCCAAGCCCTTATATAAGTTCTGGCAGTGACTGAACTTGAATCTTTGAGAGGTGGTCATGAAGAAAATATCTAAATGGTGGAGTGCCAATTTTATCTACCACATCTTTGACTCCATGTGGGTCAGTCCATTGCATATGGTACCCAAGAAGACGGTTATCACCATAGTTGTGATCGAGTCTGGAGAGGAGATAGCTACCCAAGTACCTACTTCTTGGAGCGCCTGTGTGGATTACAAATGATTGAATCAAGCCACCAAGAAGGACCACTGCTTGCTACCATTCATAAATCAGATCATCGAGAGATTAGCGGGGAAGAGTTATTACTGCTTTCTGGTTGGGTATTATGGATACCACCAGGTGGCCATAATGCCCGAAGACCAAGAGAAAACAATTTTCACCTGTCCATTTGGGACATATGCTTTTAGACAGATGCCCTTTGGATTATGTAATGCCTTGTCTACATTCCAAAGGTGCATTCTCTTTATTTTCTCGGACATGGTTGGTGAATTTTTAGAGGTTTTCATGGATGACTTCCTGGTCTATGGTGATAGTTTTGATGCATGTCTTAATTACCTAGATAGTGTATTTCATCGCTGCATTGAGGTCAACTTAGTATTTTTTGAGAGAAGAGTCATTTCATGGTGACTCAAGGGACAGTCCATGGCCACATCATAACCAACAGGAGCATGGAGGTTGACCCAGCCAAGGTGGATAGTTGCAGTCTTTTCTGGGGCATGTCAGTTTCTATTGACGGTTCATACAAGACTTCAGAAGGATTGCCCGATCGCTTACTGATTTGTTGACAAAAGACACCGAGTTCCTTATCAATGATAAGTGTCTTGCATCATTTAAGACTCTCAAAAATCTAGTTGTTGAGGATCCTGTCCTTCAGCCACCTGATTGGCCTCTCCCATTCGAGATCATGATGGATGCCTCTGATTTTGCCATAGGGACTGTGCTAGAATAGAGGAGGGACATATTACCTTATGCCATTCACTGCGCTAGCCAAACAATGGATGCCGCTCAGTGGAATTACACAATCACAGAAAAGGAGATGCTAGCTGTAGTCTTTGCCTTGGATAAGTTTCGATCTTACATTCTCGGATCTAGAGTGACTGTGACTATTTATACTGATCACACTGCCATCCGATACTTAATGGCAAAGAAGGATGCCAAAGCCAGATTGACCCGATGGATCCTTCTACTCCTGGAATTTGATATGGATATTAAAGATAAACCTGGAGTAAAAAATGTGGTGGCAGATCACCCCTCCTGTCTAGAGAACCTTGAGGTTTCGTATTAGATAACACCTAATACAAAAATATTTCCAGATGAGGCGATCCTTACAATCACCTCACTTCATGGTACACCGATATTGTGAACTATCTTGTGAGGAAGAAAGTTCCACAAGATTGGCCCAGACAGTGAGTTGAGACCTTTCTTATGAAGGCCAAGTCATACCATTGGGAAAATTCCACTCTTTATCATGAATGGGGGGATAACATCAAGAGACGGTGTATTCCTCAAGAAGAGAAACATAGTGTCCTAACCTATTGCCACAATCTTGAGGTAGGAGGACAACATTCTGGGAGACGAACATCATAAAAGGTGCTTCAATCCGTCCTTTGGTGGCCTACAATCTTTAAGGATTCAGATGAATTCATGAAGAGATGTACTGACTGTCAGAAAATGGGCACTTGTGGACAGAGAGATATGATGCCGATACAACCCATTTACTTCTGTGAGGTCTTTGACGCATGGAGCATCGATTTCATGGGTCCATTTCCTAGAGTCAGGGATTTGAGTACATCTATCTTGTTGTAGATTATGTGAGTCATTGGGTTGAGGCCATCCCCGCCCGAAGCGTAGATGCTAATACTGTTTGGAAATTCTTGAGGAAAAATATAATTTTACAGTTTAGAGTACCTAGAGTTTTGATATCAAATGGGGGGACTCATTTTATCAATAATAAGTAAGGGCCCTTGCTAACGAGTGCAACATAGATCATAGAGTTGCCACTCCTTATCATCCACAGATGAATGTTCTTTCTGAGGTTTCTAACAACGAGATTAAGACTATATTACAGAAGGTAGTCTACCTTGATCGAAAGGATTGGTCACAACTTTTATACTCGATCTTGTGGGCATATCAGATATCCTTCAAGACTCCATTGGGTACATCTCCATTCCGACTCGTTTATGGCAAGCCATACCACTTACCAGTTGAGCTGAAGCATAAGTCACTTTGGGCAGTTACTGAGATATTCTTGAATCCAGAGAGTGTAGGAGATCAAAGAAAGGAAGAATTGCAGCCTTGGAGGAACTTACAGATACAACCTTTTCGAGTAGCCTACAGTATAAGGAGCGAGTGAAGATATGACATGATTCTCACATCAGCCATAAGCAGTTTGAGCCAAATCAGAAAGTATCGTTATTCGATGCCTGGCTAAAACTATTTCCAGGGAAGTTGTAGAGCAAGTGGAAGGGACCATACTTGGTCCAGAAGGTGCTTGATAATGGCAACATTGATAAATCTGAGATGTCATCTGAATCCACCTTCTGAGTTAACAGTTAGAGCCTGAAGCCATATCTAGATCATGATCTGTTGATCGTTAATGTTTCCCTATTCATTTTGCATGAGATGTGTTTTTTTTACTTACATAATTTGCATCTCATGCATGATTATCACTTCCTCCCGCAAATGTATAGATCAAGATGTCCATATTGCACATTCTTTTGTCTAAACACCACATCCCCATCTTATATTGTGCTATACTTAGGGTGTACTTTACCCTAAGTATGGGGGGGTGTCATACTTGTGATTATTCTTTTGATTCTTTTTACCTCCATTTTTGTGCATATACTTAGGAATATTTTACCCTAAGAATAGGGGAGGTAAACCCAGTACATTTCGATCCTCGGTTTTCCCCTTGTGTACAATCTTTTATACTCAGGATTACTCGATCCTAAGTATAGGGGGATCACCGACTTCTATTGATTATATTCTTTTATTCATTGTTGTAGTATACCATTCTTTTCACTTCCCAGTGCTTAGCACGGGTTATGTCTTCCTTTGCAGCTCGTTGATCACTATGAGCACATAGTTCGCGCTAAGTATAGGGAGGTGTCGTATATATTGTATATATACTTTATCCTAACTCGTACTTTTGTATTTTTAATATGACTAAAATACTACCTAAATACTAGTAAAAAAACTATCTAATAAAAAGTTGCAGATATTTCCTCAAATTTCTTTTTGTATATACTGACTAGTAAGTCAGGTTAAAATATTTTGAAAAATATTTTCAAAGTAGTTGGAAAATCTATTTGAAAAATCTTTCGAAATCTATTTGAAAAATGTTTGAAAATATTTTCAACCTTTATAAAAATGTTTTGGCTTGTAAAAAGTTTTCTCTTTGTGTGAAATAAAATCATTTTGGAAAAAATATTTGCAAATGTTTTGAAAAATGGTTGAAAAATTCTTTTAAAAAAATATATATTGCTTGAAAAATGTTTGCATAATTGTTTTCAAATGTTTGTAAATGATTGTAAAGTTGTTTGAAAAATTATTTTGGACTATAATCTTCAAAATTATTTGTAAAATTATTTTGAGGAATATATGCATCAGAAAAATAAAAAAATAAAAATCCAATTGTATATATATCGGTATAAATTACTCGAGTTGTAAGTACATTCACATAATTCATGTTAATAATTAATTCACTTCTGTGTAAATATGTGTATTTCATCCCTAACCCTTATTAAAAATGTATATATTTGTATATATTACTAACTATTTGCATAAAAAATATTTTTGCGTGTGCATCATTTTTCAAAAATCCATAAAAAAGTTCAAAATTAGAAAATTGTTTTACAAAAGATTTTGCTTTCTTTTCTTTGCATTGTACATATTTCTTGCATTTGCATGTGCATTTGTAAGGATAGTATTGACATTTAAACTAAGTTTGGAATAAACTTAAAGAATGGAGTTTACTTGGACCTTAATCCACTTAATTTTAGAGGAACCTTATAAGAACCGGAGTTAAGACTTTTCAAGTTCTAGTGACTCAATTCTTTGAGTCCATAAGAATATGTTCACATGTCATCTTGATAAGTCTAAGTAGAATATTTAACAACACACACATGATTCTTTCAGACCGTGGCTTACCTTGGACAAGCACTCTACAGGTAGCTCTTCATGGAGGAGGTAGTGAGGGGGTAGAATCTTTTGGCTTGGGGTAGCGTACAAGGGTAGTACATCTAGGCATAACCTCTCGTCCTCCTCTAGGGAGGGAAGTGCATCTCAACCTAGTTTGGCGATGTTGAGGTTTAAACACAAGATGTTGTGGGGTTGCAATAATGCTTCAAAAGAGGGATAGTCTACTGGCTCAATAGGAAAAACTCCTTATGTACATGTTGCACCTTGTGTGTGTGTGTGTGTATATATATATATATTAAAAAAATGCAGAATTATCAAAAGTGGACTGGCATGATTGAAAATAAAATGCATGCCGGAGTGTATATACAAGTGAAATAAAATAAAATAAATAATAAGAGCTTCAAAGTCAAATGTTTGTAAGCTTGCAGCGGATGACTTGGCTACACTCGTCATGCATCCAAGGATAGGTAACTACACTGGTTACCGTCCATTCTCTACTCTATTCCCTCTTCTTGAGCTGGTTGTACTTGAACATAGAAGGGAATATCCTCGCTCCTCGAGGAAAGAGTTGCTAGACTGGGGGATTAGAGTTACCTTATTTAGAGAGGTTGTTTCTTTGCTACTTTTGAGATGAGGAGCTATATTTCACTTACACTGTATATGTAAAGATTCATAGTCATAAGAATTTATGTATATAGACTTGTTCTAACCTGACTATTGAGGAGACCTGAATAAGAGTCTTGTGGAACTTAGAGACTGTTAGGTTTTAAATTCATTTTCCATTAAGGTTCCGACACATTAATAATCCAAAGATCTGACAGATCTCCATACTACAATTTTAAGAAGATAATTTTAAAAGTCAATATTGTTCTAACTTCTTTCCTTTTTCTTTTCTTTATTTTTATTTTCACTTATTTTCCAAATAAGAGTTTTCTATGGGACTAGCAAAGGTAAAGTATAGGTTAATGATGAATCCACGAGTCATCGCCTTTATTCTTTTATTTTAGATTCATTTCCTTAGTCAAACCCCTATAAATACCCACTAATTTCATGAAATTACCATTTTGCTTGCATTTGTTAAAAATGCATTTTTAACACCTTTTGTACTTAAATAAAAGAATAAAGAAGAAAAGACAAAAGGAAAAATATATGATCTATTTATGCAATAAATGCAGACTGGCCTGAACCCCGAGAGAAGGTCAAGACTTGACCTTATCGGCCAGGAATAAAGTAGGGGGAAATAGGGTCTTTAATTCAAAAAACTAAAAAAGTAATTTGTAAATTTTTCTCTATATATTTGTATAAAACTTGTACTATTTTATTTGTCTATAAATTTACCTCAGATTAATTATTATTGTAAATAAAAGTTGTGAATAAAAAATGTGTTGTAAATAATAAAAGTAATTGCAAAGCAAAACAATGTACATATTACAAATAATCACACTAAGAAAAAGCCGCAAAACGATAATTGAAATACCAACTCTGACTCCATACAAACTCAAATTGAACCAAACTTACTTCCATTATACTCTAAATTAAATTATCTTTCAAATGGCTGTGATTTCATAATTTTTGGAGTTACGGTTGAAAAGTCAATTTTCTGTGGTGTTTTGTGCAGTTTTACCACTTACATATTTGTATATGTATTCATATTTAGTTTTTATAGATAATGTATGTAATTTTAAATATTATTTTCATTAAAAATAAAAAAATATAATGAAAAAATAAAAAAAGTATTTAAAATTATTTAAAAAGTATTTCCTTATCTGTACATTTGTGTATTGTATTATATATACATAATATTTGTATAAAATTAATTTCCTTATAGAAAAATCACCAAAAAATTAAATATCTAATATTAATTAATTAATTTAAATTAATTATGATATTTGTATTTAGATTTAATTAATTAATTCATTATTTGATTTACAAACATACCTTGTATATAAGATATTATTCCATACCTTTAATAGCCACCATTAAGGTGGCTAAATATTTTTTGTAAATTATTTTATTTAGTTAATTTAATTAATTTCGAAATTCATTTTTATATAGTTATTTTAATTTATTTTATTTAATTATCCACCAAACACCTTCCTCTTTTGTACATCCTTTCTTTTTGGAGAGGAGCCAAATCTTCGAGAGCGATTTTGTCGAATAAGTTTTCCCACCCTTCGAGCCATCCAGTGACAGCGCGTCAGCCTTCGTCGAGGCCATCACGACGTATCTAATCCTGAGGTGAGATCCAACTTTGTTTTCCTTCATTTTTCCGAGGTAAATTTTAGATTTAATTTTTGCTTTGATTTCGTGATTGGAATTTAAATCCTAAAATCTCCAAAATATCCATCACTATTTGATCCGTGTCTAACACTGATTTCTCATCTCATTCTCCGATGTCTACATTTCTCGTTCTATCTCATACAACCTATCACCTCGGACCACACACGGTGGTCGAGGGCACAGATCTATCTTCCATATCGCAAGATCCGAACTATTCATACATCAATTTTTGTTGATAAATAAAGAAAGAAAAAGGGAACATATAATTGTTTTTCTTCTCTAACATTTGTTTTGCAGGAAAATTAAAAAATAAAAAAAAAAATATTTTTCGTCAGTCTATAGATCTTGCATCAAAAAATTTAAAAAAATTATTCATAATTTTTTTTGTTTACATATCAAAAAAGAAAAAAAGTAAAAAAAAAATCAGTAGGTCACAACGGCTCCACCAACCTCGGCCCCCAAATCGTGCTACCGTGCGACCAACCGCTGCATGGCCCGCCCAACAACCATCTTCGTCGTGAGGCAACGCACCCGTACCTCCATACGCTGCCGCACCACCACCTGGACAGACCGACGCCCGCGACGACTTCTCTGCCTCTCAGCCCAGCCAAACCCCCACGCATGGGCATGCTGTCGCGTGCTTCAGCCTCACGCGTGCACGACCTTGCGCTGCCCAACCCTCTGCCAAAGATCTTCTCTGTAGACCACGACTCCCATGTGGTGCTTCCGTGCGTGCCAGCCACCGCGCGAAGCTGCTCTCCGCCCCGTGCCTCTAATGTGAGAGGCTCTCACCCCAGGGGTGCACCTCCGACCGAGTCCTCCGTCACGCGCCCACGCTCCTCTCGTGCTCAACACCACCACGCGCCGCCAGCACGCTCCTCTCCCCAAGCGGCGTGGGCAGCAACCCCTTGGCCCCTCCTCTTGTCTTTTGAGAAATGAAGCAAATAGGAAACCTAGTGGGGTTTTGAAATATTTTTTTTGGAAAAATATCAATCAAGCTCCTGAAGTTTGCAAAATAACAATTTAGTCCCCGCCAGAGCATAACAACACGTCAAAGCACCCTCCTTCTTGGGAATTTTGCAATTTTTATACTACATTTTATTTATGTTATTTATTTAGTGCTAAAGTATCAACTATTTGCATTTAAGTCCCTGCACTTCCAGGCACTGAACTTGCTTGATTTTTTTAATGAAATAAATGTCTTTCATCCTCTGAAAATTCTCAAAAAATTTATGTATACTCTTGTTATAGTGTTCTTCATTGTATAATTTTTTCATCACATTTTGTTAATATTTGATAATTTTAAAGCATTACAAACAATGTCCTTTTGTCTGCTCGAAATTAGAAAAAAATAAAAATTTGAAAATTTTCCTAAAAATTCCAAAAAAAATATTGTAGGTGTATTTTACTACACTTTAGTTTCTGTTCGATTTGTGTGCATTGATCATTTATAACAACCAAAAATTGTAAAAAATAAAAAATCTAAAAAAAATATAGAAAATTTTTGAAAAATCCGAAATTGTGATTCCAGTCTCTTTTGTAGATATTTAATTGTAGTTAAGCTTAAAAATAATTTCCAAGAATTTTGGGCACTTAAAGTATTTTTATGTTGCAAAATACTCTTGGTTATGCACTGTTTTCTCTATTTTCCACTGTTTTATTTTTATAAAATCACAAAACATCAACAAAATTTGAAAAATTACCAAAAATATTATAAAACATATAAAACGAAAAAACATTTTCTCGGTAATTTTCAGAGCAGTTTTGGATATTTCCTAGACCTCCGGCGAGAGTCAAAATCGTGCCTCAGGCTCTTCTGTGGTGAGCATGACCTGCAAAAGGGATTAGAAGGTCCAGGGCAAAATGTCAGGACCCCGCGATGGCGAAATAGAAGGGTGGACGACGAAAGGGAGAGGTCGCTAGAGCAAGCTCCGGCGGGGTGATCGTTGAGGTGATCCAACGGGTGCAACGTTAAGCTAACGACGGGATATTAATCCTAGGACTACGGCGTACGAAAGTAGCAAAAGAAAACGAAGAAAAACAAGGACCTCGAAGGTGGGATACCTGAGGTAGGGGGGACCTCGACGCTGGAGTTGGAGGAGGTGGTGGAGGTGCCTATGGCCTTCCTTGACTCGCCTGACGCAAGGATGATGGAGCTGTCACCTCCAGGGACCGGGAGAACACAAAAGGGAGGAGGATGGTGGACCAAAAGGAACTCGAAATTTTGTTTGAAAATCGAGTGGTCTTTTGAAGGGTCAATGACCAGGCTCCAAAGATCGAGATGGATCGACAAAATCGATGCACCTCGGCCCTATGAAAGCGTAGGGTGTGAAAGAGCAATGATTGAGGTACAAAAGGCGTAAAGGATGTATCGCGAAAGAAGGAGCCGTTTGACCTTGAAAAAATCGCAAAAATGGCCAAAAATGAGGTCTGACAAGGGGCAGAGGGGAAGGACAGCCAGTTGACCGCGGTCAACGTGGACTGTCACATAGTTGGTCCACGTGGACCAACCAAGAAAAATCCTGTAAAAATTCATAAAAATTCATTTAAAAATAGTAAATGAATTTAGTATTTTTAGACCATAAAATAAAAAATGATTATTATTTTATGAGGTATTTTATTATAATTTTTAATCATTTTGTATAAAAATACAAGTTGCCATATTAGGCCTATATAGGTATACACATATATATATTATTTTTATTTTGTATATTTGCTTTATTTATTTTTTTGTTATTTTATAAATTACAAATTATTTTTATACACTTAAATATATTTTTATTTTATTTTTCCGATGTGTTTTGTACATTTAATAAAATAGAAGTATATTCTATGTAGGTATATTTACAAGTATTATACCTATGTATTTTATACAAGTATTTTATTTTTGTATTTTCTTTATGTTTTTACTCTGATTTTAATGTAAGTGTATATTATAATTTATATTTACAAAATTATAAAAATATAAAAATATAAAAATAATGAATAAATAATAAAATGAATATTTTAATCTCTACAAGTATACTATAGGGGTCCAAAACTCAACTTTCAAACCGTAGCTCCGCAAAATGCGAGACCACCTTCATTAAATAGCTTATTGAGAAGTATATACAATTAAAAGTGAGTTTGATGCATTTCGAGTTTTTATTTGAGAGATAGAGGTCTGGGATGTTGGGATTCTGGAATTTTATTCAGATCGTAACTTTTTATCTGTACATTATTTTTAGGTGAAATCAATTTTTTATACTTCTTTCTTTAATTATCTACAACTTTCATGTACAAAGTTTCTTTATTTGAAGTATAAACAGTGAAACCAAAAATAGGTCCCAAAATGAATAAAGAATGAATTGAGTAAAAGGGTATTTTGTCCTTTATCTCCCCCTACTTTATTCCTTGTTGACCTATTCATCGCGATGCCTAGGTCTCGAGGTTTTGGGTCATAAAATATTTACAATATTTTATTCGTTTTCTTTTCTTTTCTTTATTCTATAATTTTGACTTTAAAAACTGTGTTTTATATACTATTTACACACACATGCATGCATGCTAAGATGCAGGAATTAAGGATATTTACAAGCATTTTACAGGATTTTTGAGGCCAAGTTGACAGGATAAAGATGATGAAATGTGGATTCATCATCCCCCTATACTTTGCCTTTGCTAGTCCCTAGCAAACACTTATGCAATAAGTGCAGAAAAGAAAAACAAAGAAAAGAAAAAGAAGAAAATTGGATTAGGTTTAACCATCAAACTTGTCTTCACAAAATGAAAGTTTGGAACTTAAGTCGGACCTTTGAAATTTTAGTGCAGGCGAAACCTTAATGAGAACCGGACTTGAAATTCAACAGCATTCGAGAATCCCAACACTCTGCTCAAGTCTCCTTAATAGCCAGGTCAGAAATATTCCAACTCATACGTAAACACGCAAACCCTTACGACTATGAATCTGACTCGTACAATGTAAGTGATAGTGCCTATCCCCAACTGAAATGACAAAGAGACTGGCTTCTCCAATATGACAACCCAATGATTCCCTAATCCAACAACTCATTCCTCAAGGAGAGGGGTATTCCCTTCTAAGTTCAAGTGGCAACCAACTCAAGAGGAGAGGGTGAAGAGAAGAATGGACGGTAGCCAGTATAGCTACCTATCATGGGATACAAGACCAGTGTAGTCAAGTCATCCAGCTGCAGGCGCGCATGATTTGACTTTGAATCTCAAGCTTGCTTATTTGACTATACACATATGTACACTCCGGCAGGCATTTTTATTTTTGTACAGGCATGTCCACTTTTTTGGAGTTTTTTATTTTTGCATATTTTTTTCTCTTTTCTTTTTCTTTTTAATACTATATACAGCATCATTTACATAGGGAGTTTTTCCTCTTGATCCAGTAGACTATCCCTCTTTTGAAGCTTTATTGCAACCCACAATCTCCTATCCTCAAAACTCATCATCACCAGATGGGTTGGGATGCACTTCCCTCCCTAGAGGAGGACAAGTGTTTCCACCTATGTGCGTCTCATACTGGCAAATCCAAGCCCCTCACCACTCCAACTTAGTCGAGCCATGTGAAAGGTGTCCAAGTTAGGTTATTATCAACAAGAGTCGTGCGTGTGCTGCGAAATACTCTAATTAGGCAGTCAAAAATCCATTGAACCAAGTCCCGTGATCCTTAACGAATTAAGTCAACTAGACCTGAAGTACCTCAATTCCAGCTCCTATAAAGTTCCGGTTAATTAGGTAGATTTGAGGTCCAACCAAGCTCCAATATTCGGATTTTACTTAGACTTGTTCAACAATCAAACTCAATCCGAAAAATGTTCATGTTATGCAAATGCTATGCAGAAAATATTTTTGAGATGCAATTTTCAAAGATTTCGAACTTTCTATGGATTTTTGAAAAGATGATGCATATGCATTTTTTTAGATTTTTCAAAAAGGTTTTTCAAATGTTTTTGGTATTTTACTTTTGCAAATATTTTTCGTATTTTTGAAAACAAAAACGTTTTGTCTAAAAACTAGGTACAAATATTTACACGAGGATGTTTCTTGTTTTTACAAGAAGTGGATTTTAAGATTTGCAAGGGTAAGTGGTCGATTTTATATGTATATACATAGAGACTTTCAGGTGAGATGTAAGTGTTCCTCAAACTTATTTGACACAGGTTTTTCAAACACTTTTGAAAACTATAATCCAAAATACTTGTTATAATGAATTTTACAAACATGTATACACATTTGAAAATCATTTTGCAAAGCTTTTTCAAATAGTATATATAGATTTTTAAAGTATTTTTGCAACCATTTTTCAAACCATTTGCAAATCATTTTTCAAACCTTTTTATTTCACACATAGAAAATAATTTTAGAATCAACATATTTTACAAAGGTTGAAAACATGTAACAAAACGTTTTTTCAAATAGTTTTCAAAAGATTTTTCACAAAGGTTTTCAAACTATTTTTCAAAAATTTTGCAAAAAAATGTGTTCACCTGATTTATTGATCAGTACATACAAAAAGAATTTAAGGAATAATAACATCTTTTTATTAAGGTTTTTTAATGAATTTTAATTAGTGTACTTGCCCATATTTATTAAGAAAATACGAAAGTACGAGTTATGGCTAAAGTATATACACAGTATATATGAACCCCCTATACTTAGCTTGAGCTATGTCCTCATAGATTGGAGAGAAAAGAGAAGGCATAACTCGTACTGAGTATAGACAAGTCTAAAGAATAATGACGAATGAATAAATGAATGAACATATGAGAAGTCGATCGTCCTCCCTATACTTAGGATCAAATAATCCTAAGTATAGCATATTGTTCATAAAGCAGGGAGGGTCAAGGGTGGGAATGAACAGATCGTACTCAGATTGTCTTCCCCCTATACTTAGGGTAAGATATCCCTAAGTATCGACAAGAAGAGGAGACTGTGGAGAGGATCAAAGAATAGAATCAACTTGGGTTGCACGCCCCCCATAGTTAGAATAAAGTACGTCGTAAGTATAGAAGACTGACACAAAAGGGTGACACCTTTTTGATAGATAGAGAAAATAGAGATGGAAAAGAAGAAAAGAAGAAAAGAGAATACACATATCACATGTCAGTGTGTGCACCCCCCTATACTTAGAACAAAGTACGTCCTAAGTATAGCTAAATCATATGATGACAATGGGGTGGCAGACATACGGAAGAAAGAGTGAATGATATGGACAAATGGATCTATATAGTGGAAGATAGAAGTGATACCATTTAAGAAATGCAGGTGATGTGAGTCAAAGAGCACATCTCATACCAAATGAATGGGGGCAACGCCAACGGTCGGCGGATCATGATCTAGATATAGCTTCAGGCGTTGATCATTAACGCGAAAGGTAGAGGAAGATGACAACTTTGATATATCAATACTACCATTGTCATGTTTAGAGCTGTGGACGAAGAACAGGGAAGCAACACCGGCGAGGCGAGCTTCCCCACTCCAGATCTCGGTCCTCCGATGGTCTTCGGGCTCCAAAATTGGCCGACAGCTCCCTGGGGTGGTCTCCTATCTCCTGGGTGCTCCAAAATACTCCAGCAGTGGCCGGAGCTCGCTGGGAGAGGCGACGGAGCTGGCGGGCTCTTGGACCTCCGGCGAGAGTCAAAATCGAGCCCCAAGCTTATTTGTGGTGCGCAAGACCTGCAAAAAGGATTAGAGGATCCAGGGCAAAATGCATGGACCCCACGATGGCTGAATAGAAGCGTGGACGATGAAAGGGAGAGGTCGTCGGAGCAAGCTCCGACTTGGTGATCGATGAGGTGATCCAACGGGTGCAACACTAAGCTAACGAAGGGATATTAATCCTAGGACTACAGTGTACGAAAGTAGCGAAAGAGAAAAAAGAAAAACAAGGACCTCGAAGGTGGGATACCTAAGGTAGGGGGGACCTCGACGCCAGAGTGGGCGGAGGTGGTGGAGGTGCCTATGGCCGTCCTCGACTCGCCTGACGTAAGGATGATGGAGCTGTCACCTCCAGCGACCAGGAGAATGCGTAAGGGAGGAGGATGGTGGACCAAAAGGGACTCAAAATTTTGTTTGAAAATCGAGGGGTCTTTTGAAGGGTTGACGACCAGGCTCCAAAGATCGATATGGATCGACAAAATCGACGCACCTTGGCCCTATGAAAGCCTAGGGCGTTAAAGAGCAATGATCGAGGTACAAAAGGCATGAAGGATGTATCGTGAAAGAAGGAGCGATTTGACCTCGAAAAAATCGCAAACATGGCCAAAAACGAGGTCTGACAAGGGGCAGAGGGGAAGGACAGCCAGTTGACCACGGTCAACGTGGACCGTCACCTGGTTGGTCCACGTGGACCAACCAGGAAAAACCCTTTGAAAAATCATTAAAAATTCATTTAAAAATAGTAAATGAATTTAGTATTTTTAGGACATAAAATAAAAAATGTTTATTATTTTATGAGGTATTTTATTTTGATTTTTAATTTTTTTATGAGGTATAAAAATACGAGTTGCCTTATTAGGCCTATATAGGTATACATATATATATATATTAATATTTTATTTTTTTTGTATATTTACTTTATTTATTTTTCTATTTTTTTATAATTTTACAAAATATTTTTATACACTTAAATATATTTCTATTTCATTTTTCTGATGTGTTTTGTACACTTAATAAAATAGAAGTATATTTTATGTAGGTATATTTACCGGTATTGTACCTATGTATTTTATAGAAGTATTTTATTTTTGTATTTTCTTTATATTTTTACTCTGATTTTAATGTAAAAGTATATTATAATAAATATTTACAAAATTATAAAAATATAAAATTATAAAAATAATGAATAAATAACAAAATGAATATTTTAATCTGTACAAGTATACTATAGGGGTCCAAGATACAGGTCTGGGAAGTTCGGATTCTAGAATTTTATTCAGATCATAGCTTTTTATCTGTACATTATTATTGGAAGAAATCAATTTTGTTTTTTTCTTTATTAAATTATATACAACTTTCATGGATAAAGTTTATTTATTTGAAGTATAAATAGTGAAACAAAAAATAGGTCCCAAAATGAATAAAGAATGAATTGAGTAAAAGGATATTTTGGCTTTTATCTCCCCTACTTTATTCTTTGTTGACCTATTCATCGCGATGCCTAGGTCTTGAGGTTTCGGGTCATAAAATATTTACAATATTTTATTCTTTTTCTTTTCTTTATTCTATAATTTTGGCTTTAAAAACTGTGTTTTATATACTATTTACACACACATGCATGCATGCTAAGATGCAGGAATTAAGGATATTTACAAGCATTTTCCAGGAATTTTGAGGCCAAGTTGACATGATAAAGATGATAAAATGTGGATACATCATCCCCCTATACTTTGCCTTTGCTAGTCCCTAGCAAACACTTATGCAATAAGTGCAGAAAAGAAAAACAAAGAAAAGAAAAAGAAGAAAATTGGATTAGGTTTAACTATCAAACTTGTCTTCACAAAATGAAAGTTTGAAACTTAAGTCGGGCCTTTGAAATTTTAGTGCAGGCGGAACCTTAATGAGAATCGGACTTGAAATTCAACAGCATTCGAGAATCCCAACACTCTGCTCAAGTCTCCTCAATAGCCAGGTCAGAAATATTCCAACTCATACGCAAACACGCAAACCCTTACGACTATGAATCCGACTCGTACAATATAGGTGATAGTGCCTCTCCCCAACTGAAATGACAAAGAGAGTGGCTTGTCCAATATGACAACCCAATGATTCCCCAATCCAACAACTCATTCCTCAAGAAGAGAGGTATTCCCTTCTAAGTTCAAGTGGCCACAAGCTCAAGAGGAGGGGGTGAAGAGAAGAATGGACGGTAGCCAGTATAGCTACCTATCATGGGATGCAAGACCAGTGTAGTTAAGCCATCCAGCTGCAGGCACGTACGATTTGACTTTGAATCTCAAGCTTGCTTATTTGACAATACACATATGTACACTCCGGCAAGCATTTTTATTTTTGTACAGGCATGTCCACTTTTTTGGAGTTTTTTATTTTTGCATATTTTTTTCTCTTTTCTTTTTCTTCTTAATACTATATACAATAGCATTTATATAGGGAGTTTTTCCTCTTGATCCAGTAGACTATCCCTCTTTTAAAGCTTTATTGCAACCCACAATCTCCTGTCCTCAAAACTCATCATCACCGGATGGGTTGGGATGCACTTCCCTCCCTAGAGGATTCCGCCTGTGTGCGTCTCATACCGGCAAATCCAACCCCCTCACCACTCCAACTTAGTTGAGCCATGTGAAAGGTGTCCAAGTTAGGTCATTATCAACAAGAGTCATGCGTGTGCTGCGAAATACTCTAATTAGGCAGTCAAAAATCCATTGAACCAAGTCCCGTGATCCTCAATGAATTAAGTCAACTAGACCTGAAGTACCTCAATTCCAGCTCCTATAAGGTTCCTGTTAATTAGGTAGATTTGAGGTCCAACCAAGCTCCAATCTTCGGATTTTACTTAGACTTGTTCAACAATCAAACTCAATCCAAAAAATGCTCATGTTATGCAAATGCTATGCAGAAAATATTTTTGTGATGCAATTTTCAAAGATTTTGAACTTTTTATGTATTTTTGAAAAGATGATGCATATGCATTTTTTAGATTTTTCAAAAAGGTTTTTCAAATGTTTTTGGTATTTTACTTTTGCAAATGTTTTTGGGATTTTTGAAAACAAAAATGTTTTGTCTAAAAACCAGGTACAAATATTTACACGGGGATGTATCTTGTTTTTACAAGAAGTGGACTTTAAGATTTACAAGGTTAAGTGGTCGATTTTATATGTATATACATAGAGACTTTCAGGTGAGATGTAAGTATTCCTCAAACTTATTTGACATAGGTTTTTCAAACACTTTTGAAAACTATAATCCAAAATACTTTTTACAATGAATTTTACAAACATGTACACACATTTGAAAATCATTTTGCGAAGGTTTTTCAAATAGTATATATAGATTTTATAGTATTTTTGCAACCATTTTTCAAAGCATTTGCAAATCGTTTTTCAAACCTTTTTATTTCACACAAAGAAAATATCTTTACAATCAAAATATTTTACAAAGGTTGAAAACATGTAACAAAACGTTTTTTCAAATAGTTTTCAAAAGATTTTTCACAAAGGTTTTCAAACTATTTTTCAAACATTTTGCAAAAAAATGTTTTCACCTGATTTATTGATCAGTACGTACAAAAAGAATTTAAGGTATAATAGCATCTTTTTATTAAGGTTTTTTAATGATTTTTAATTAGTGTACTTGCCCATATTTATTAAGAAAATACGAAAGTACGAGTTATGGCTAAAGTATATATACACAGTATATACGAACCCCCTATACTTAGCTTGAGCTATGTCCTCATAGATCGAAGAGAAAAGAGAAGGCATAACTCGTACTGATTATAGACAAGTCTAAAGAATAATGACGAATGAATAAATGAATGAACATATGATAAGTCGACCGTCCCCCCTATACTTAGGATCAAGTAATCCTAAGTATAGCAGACTGTTCATAAAGCAGGGAGGGTCAAGGGTGGGAATGAACAGATCGTACTCAGATTGTCTCCCCCTATACTTAGGGTAAGATATATCTAAGTATCGACAAGAAGAGGAGACTGTGGAGAGGATCAAAGAATAGAATCAACTTGGGTTGCATGCCCCCCATACTTAGAACAAAGTACGTCGTAAGTATAGAAGACTGACACAAAAGGGTGACACCTTTTTGATAGATAGAGAAAATAGAGAAGGAAAAGAAGAAAAGAAGAAAAGAGAATACACAAATCACATCTCAGTGTGTGTACCCCCCTATACTTAGAACAAAGTACATCCTAGGTATAGCTAAATCATAACATGACAATGGGGTGGCAGACATACGGAAGAAAGAGTGAATGATATGGACAAATGGATCTATATAGTGGAAGATAGAAGTGATACCATTTATGAAATGCAGGTGACGTGAGTCAAAGAGCACATCTCATACCAAATGAATGGGGCAACGCCAACAGTCGGCAGATCATGATCTAGATATAGCTTCTGGCGCTGATCGTTAACGCGAAAGGTAGAGGAAGATGACAACTCTGATATATCAATACTACCATTGTCATGTTTAGAGCCGTGGACGAAGAATAGGGAAGCAACACCGGCGAGGCGAGCTTCCTCACTCCAGATCTCGGTCCTCCGGTGGTCTTCGGGCTCCAAAATTGGTAGGCAACTCCCTGGGGTGGTCCCCTATCTCCAGGGTGCTCCAAAATACTCCAGCGGTGGCCGGAGCTCGCTGGGGGAGGCGGCGGAGGTGGCGGGCTCCTAGACCTCCGGCGAGAGTCAAAATCGAACCCCAGGCTCTTCTGTGGTGCGTAAGACCTGCAAAAAGGATTAGAGGGTCTAGGGCAAAATGCATGGACCCCACGATAGCAGAATAGAAGCGTGGACGGCGAAAGGGAGAGGTCGTCGGAGCAAGCTCCGACTTGGTGATCGATGAGGTGATCCAACGGGTTCAACACTAAGCTAACGACGGGATATTAATCCTAGGACTACGGCGTACAAAAGTAGAGAAAGAGAAAAAAGAAAAACAAGGACCTTGAAGGTGGGATACCTGAGGTAGGGGGACCTCGACGCCAGAGTGGGCGGAGGTGCCTATGGTCGTCCTCGACTCGCCTGACGCAAGGATGATGGAGCTGTCACCTCCAGCTACCGGGAGAATGCGTAAGGGAGGAGGATAGTGGACCAAAAGGGACTCAAAATTTTGTTTGAAAATCGAGAGGTCTTTTGAAGGGTTGATGACCATGCTCCAAAGATCGAGATGGATGGACAAAATCGACGTACTTTGGCCCTATGAAAGCCTAGGGCGTGAAAGAGCAATGATCGAGGTACAAAAGGCATGAATGATGTATCGTGAAAGAAGGAGCGGTTTGACCTCGAAAAAATCACAAACATGGCCAAAAATGAGGTCTGACAAGGGGCAGAGGGGAAGGACAGCCAGTTGACCACGGTCAACGTGGACCATCACTTGGTTGGTCCACGTGGACCAACCAGGAAAAACCCTTTGAAATATCATTAAAATTTCATTTAAAAATAGTAAATGAATTTAGTATTTTTAGGCCATAAAATAAAAAATGTTTATTATTTTATGAGGTATTTTATTATGATTTTTAATTATTTTTATGAGGTATAAAAATACGAGTTGCCTTATTATGCCTATATAGGTATACATACATATATATATTAATATTTTATTTTTATTTTGTATATTTACTTTATTTATTTTTGTTTATTATTTTATAATTTTACAAAATATTTTTATACACTTAAATATATTTCTATTTCATTTTTGTGATGTGTTTTGTATACTTAATAAAATAGAAGTATATTCTATATAGGTATATTTACAGGTATTATACCTATGTATTTTATACAAGTATTTTATTTTTGTATTTTCTTTATATTTTTACTCTGATTTTAATGTAAGAGAATATTATAATAAATATTTACAAAATTATAAAAATATAAAATTATAAAAATAATGAATAAATAACAAAATGAATATTTTAATCTGTACAAGTATAATATAGGGGTCCAAAACTCAACTTTCAAACCGTAGCTCCGCAAAATGCGACACCACCTTCATTAAATAGCTTATTGAGAAGTATATACAATTAAAGCGAGTTTAATGCATTTTGAGTTTTTATTTGAGAGATACAGGTCTGGGAAGTTGGGATTCTAGAATTTTATTCAGATCATAACTTTTTATCTACACACTATTTTTGGATGAAATCAATTTTGTATTTTTCTTTATTTAATTATATACAACTTTCATGTATAAAGTTTCTTTATTTGAAGTATAAATAGTGAAATAAAAAATAGGTCCCAAAATGAATAAAGAATGAGTTGAGTAAAAGGGTATTTTGGCCCTTATCTCCCCCTACTTTATTCCTTGTTGACCTACTCATCGTGATG
The DNA here is from genome assembly GCA_037367405.1 of Ottelia alismoides. Classification (NCBI taxonomy): domain Eukaryota; kingdom Viridiplantae; phylum Streptophyta; class Magnoliopsida; order Alismatales; family Hydrocharitaceae; genus Ottelia; species Ottelia alismoides. Next base: position 360,304 of record JAZKJV010003188.1, read on the forward strand.
CCTAGGTCTCGGGGCTTAGGATCATAAAATATGTACAATATTTTATTCTTTTTCTTTTCTTTTCTTTATTCTATAATTTTGGCTTTAAAAACTCTGTTTTATACACTATTTAAACACACATGCATGCATGCATGCTAAGATGCAGGAATTAAGGGCATTTACATGCATTTGCCAGGGTTTTTGAGGCCAAAATGACAGAATAAAGATGATGAAATGTGAATTCATCATTCAGTAATGAACTTGTGATCCTTTTGAGAGATCATATTCCTCATATACCCTCGCATGCACACCAGCGCGCCGGTGTATAAACCTTGGTTAGGTCATCAACCTATTGGTCTGCCAAATGTACATACTCAGACATATAGTAACACATCTGTCTCCGTTCAGAGGATGCATGCATGTAACGTGACAGCATACGATATAGGACTTTGGTTATCTCGATCTCGTTATGTCAAATCTTTGACCTAACTTATCTAACACCTCCGAATCTCTATTCCTATGCAGAGGACCTGCATCAAGAGGTCGGTTAGATATTAGCCTAAATGAGAAAGGATTGTCATCTCCTACTCAGGTTAGAGATCATCTCTTAACAATCATTTGACGCTGCTTGATGAGCCCTCAATCTAACCCTTTAGATATTCATCCAAGCACCAGCCTCTATGATTCAATAGTTGAATCAATAGGTGTATGATTATTAAGATGGCCATGGTACATAACCCTTATTGTACTAAGGGACCTATTATGCAAATTATTTATTCTTCATTTCAGATCAGGGAATGATAGTCGCAATAACATTTATTGCATAATGGCTCGCTGTGGGCTCGCATGTCCAACAAAACATGGATTAAAAGCTCATAGATTGAATTTTAATGAATTGAAAATAGATTTAGAATACCCCACGAAAAATATAAGTAATAGATATTTTTATAAGGTATCAAAATTAATTTTCTTAGGATTTTTTTCTTCCACCACATAAGCTATTTTTCACAGAAAAAGACCATAAAAAATACATACTCACAAGGATGTTTATGCAGATATTTAATCTGAATACCTCAGAAAACTACCGGGGGAAATGCCCAATTTTTCCAAAAATATTCAATAAAATATACATGAAGAGGTATTTTTGCAATAAGTTATAAGTTTGGAGGCCAACGTGCAAATTATTCATAAAATTATGTATTGAATATCCAAAAATTCTGACTAAACAACAACAAAATAAACTCGTCAGGGATTATATGCAAAAACACCATAGTTTGTCGACTGACATGGCAAGGGACCAATGTGCGAATACCAACAAGTTCAACATTCAAATCATAAAAACTACAAACAATTTTTAACGACAAATGAAACTTTGAGTATCAAAGATAAAAAAAATGCATGCTTGAAATATGCAATATACCTAGATCTACATGCCAACGTGCGGCTGAGGGAGATTCACTTGCCACATAGTAAGCATCCAGCAGTCGACAACGGTTCTCTGATGGAGGGCAATGATTAGAAATCGTTCTTGATCTGACGGCTAATGGTCTATAACATCCAACAATCATCATTCAAATCATCTCTTTGTTCTTCAATGAACGGTTTTGAGACCAGGAGGATGACCAAATGATGAACTCATCCTTGAAAGAATTCGATCAACAAAATCTCCTTGATCCATGCTTCTCCTTCACTGCAGATGGGTCCCTAACGACTCCTAGAGGTCTGTCACATTGGCAGATGGCTTCAAAATGCCTAAAAGGACTATAGATTGGTCTAACAATGTAGCTAGACCTGGAGGCCTTCTTCTAGTTTGGTGGGCTGCGAGGAGGATACCTTGTCTACTATTTCCTGCAGGAGATGGTCAGGGGGCAAAAAGCGAATCCCGAGTAGTCTTCGGAGGTTGGGATGAGTGAAGGGTGGGGGTTCTGAGATCCCTCTGGCAAATGACGAAGGAAGAGGGACAGGATTGCTCATTATGAGCAAGAACAAGGTGGTTAAGGATGTGTCAGGCATCGAGAAGGTGGAGATGAAGGCTATGAAGGTGACACGTGAGGTGGATGCAAACGACGGTGACAGGAAAGAGGTGGAAGAGCTCCAACTCTATCGTACTTATCGATTGGGAAATCCAATAAACTAGATAAAATCAAATAGATCTAAAACTAACTCTAAACTACTGTTATCCTAAGGAATGGAAAGAAGTGAGAAGATAGAATATAACCGTCAATGTGTGCCTGATGGATGGGCTCCGATGAAGGTGGTAGCGACCAGCGAATCGCTTCGATTCGATGCCAAATCAAGCCACGAGCGGGTCCCAGAGATTATTGTTGTCACCAGGAATCTATCTAGGATTAGAGTTTGGGATATAGGTTGTGGAAGAAGGATCAAGCTGGCGAGGTTTGGCGGAGGTGATATCTTATAAGGCTAGACTTTGATCGAATAAATCGATGGGTTCAAATGCTCTCCGAACGAGATAAGGGATTCACATATAAGATCATTCTTCGAGGAACGAAATTTGTCAAAGGATCGAAATGAAAGGGTGAAAGGGAGCGATAAAAGGAAGAAATTGAGGTGAAATGTTGGTAGGTACTGGAACCAAGGGGAGAATGGGGAGTTGACCTCGATCAACCTACCCACTCCTCTGAATGGACCATGTTGGTTGTGTAAAGACAAAATGGGATTTAAAAAGAAATAGAAAATGGAAATAAAAATATAAAATGATTTTATTTGAAAAAACTATAAACATAAAAATGTGTATTATTTTATGTGGTATTTTCATATGTTTTTTATTTATTTCTATGGCATTATTTATTACAATTTACTTTTTGAGTGTATATCATCTATGTTTTGAGTATTTTTTTTTATTTTATATTTTCAATTTATGATTTTAGTTTCTTAATTTATATATTTATAACTAATTTTTATATATACAAATATATTTTTATTGTATTTTTTTGATATAATATTTACACTAAATTAATAGGGATGTGTAACATATAGGTATAAGTATATGTATTCCATCAATGTATTTTGTATACTTTATTTTATTTTTTTATGTCTTATTTATGTTTTTATTCTATTCTAAATATGTATAAGTGTTTTAAATAATACAAAATTATAAAAATATGAAAATATAAAAATAATAAAGAATAAATAAATGAATATTTATATAGTTGAGTATACAATTGGAGTCCAAAAACCTATCTTTCACATCTTAACTCCAAAGAATATGAAACCACCATCATTAAATAGCCTATCAAAAGTTATATACAATTAAAGTGATTTTGATATATTTTGAGTTTTCATTTAGGAGATATGGATCTGAGAATTTTAGATTTTGGCTTTTTATTTAGAGTATAAAATGTATACCATATATTTTTTGTGTAAACTCAATTTTGTATTTTTCTATATATTATTATCTACAATTTCATGTAAAAAGTTTCTATATTTGAGGTATAAAAATTGAAAATAAAATAGGTTTCAAATTATAGATTATTGATGAATAAAAGAATGGCATGTTTGTTGGATTTTTGGCCCTTATCTCACCCTACTTTATTCTTTGTCGATCCAGTCACCAGGATGCCGAGGACTCAGGGTTCAGGCCATAAAATACCTTTAACATTTTATTATTTTTCTTTTCTTTTTTTATTCTATAATTTTGGCATTAAAATAGTATTTTATACACAATAAATGTAATAAATGATAAATATTAATTTATACAAAATAGTACTATTTACATGCACTAGCTAGGGTTTTTAAGGCAAAAATAATAAAATAAATGTGATGAAATGGATATTCATGAGTCGCTAAGGAGAGAAGACTCGGAAAACTCTATCTCGTCATTTGACGGATCAGATGCACAATCAGGAAGTGAAACTAAGTACAAAGAAGGTGTTGCCTCATCACGCAGATAACCCTCAGGGATGGAAGCAAACTCATCGATGAAGAATGGTGTGATGTAGGCAATCATCTAGTCCTCATAAAAAATCTATGATTTTCTTCGATCCGAAGGATAAAATGCTCATATGTTGGACTATCTATATATAGGATATGAACATGGTGACACTCACATAGCCTATAACGTCGGTACAAAATAATCATAGGAATCTAAGAAGTGCCTCTTAGAAATGGAATCTGGTAAACCATGACATGGAAAATGGATCGATTGACAGAATAGTTGAGACAATGTGGGCTCCTTCTCTATCTCCTGGAATACTAACTGGGATGGTATTGTTGGACATGCGAGCCCACGGCAAGCCATTATCCAATAAATGTTATTGCAAGTCATTCCCTGGTCTAAAATGAAGAATAATTAATTTACATAATTGGTCCTTTTGTACAATTAGGTTTATGTACCATGGCCATCTTAATTATCATACAATCATTGATTCAAATGTTGAGTCATAACGGTGGGTGCTTGGATGAATCTAAAGAGTTAAAATGAGAACTCATCAAGCATCGTCAAATGATTGCTAAGAGAGGATCTCCAGCTTAAGAAGGAGATGGTAATATTTTCTCTAAAGGATGATATCTAACCGACATCTTGATATAGGTCCACTACATAGGAAAAGAGATTCAGAGTTGTTGGATAGGTAGGTCAAAGATTTGACTTAACAAGATCGAGATAACCAAATCCTATGTCGTATACTATCATGATATAGGCATGTATCCTCTGACTAGAGACAGATGTGCAATTATATGTTTGAGTATATACATTTGGTAGACCGATAAGTTGATTATCTAATCAATGTCTATACACCGGTGAGATGGTGTTCATATAAGGGTATATGTGCAATACGATCTCTCGAAGGGACCATACAAGTTCATTACCAAATCGGAAGACATGAGCTCATTCGTGAGATATTGGGTATCAAATTCCATGCATGGCCATCTCGCTTTGGAAGCTTGACTGAATTTGTAGGTTTGATATATACTTTTGGAAAATATATGATCAATACCTGGGTATGATATATGCTTTTGGAAAGTATATGATCAATACAAACTCCCGATAATCAAATGAGGAACTTAATGATAAAACCCTGAAGGAGAGAGTTTAAAAAAGATGTAAAACTTAAGATTTATTCTAAATCTTCCGGTATGCATGATGTACAGGTATTAGGAATACCTGAGGGTCGTGCGATCATAAACTATTATATAACCATGACACTTCCATTCCGAGGGAGTGATGAAAAAGGTCTAGATTTTAGTGACTCCTCTCAATAGAGACGTAATTCGATATTAGTCCAAATGTTGCATATTGATCTGAATATTATTCAGATATAATGAGAAGATTATTTTTATCAATTTTATTTATTCAAACATCTTTGGGAAGTACCCTTGATCTGGATTTGAGATATGATCTCAATATCCAAGTCACTATACATGGAACGTACAATTGCCCTATCCTTGTCTTCTAGTATTTGTGAAGAAAGTGCATTATTCTAGAAAGAGTTCAAGGATAAATTCATTGGTTATAATGTATCTGAGCATTGAGGAAAACTGATATTTAAATAAGCATGAATGATATGAATTTGATTCATATTATTTGGTCATATAAAGAGAGTTATCTAAGATAATTAAATGTGATTTAATTATAAAAGATGTGAATAATGTCAATGTGATTCATATTATTTGGGCACTTGAGAATAGAGATCTAAGATAACTATATATGATTTAATTACCAAGGATATGAATAATGTAGATAGCACTATCTTCATTAATCATATATAAATAGGGTAAAATGTGTATGCCCCCTAGGGGGAGCTAACTTAGCTCCCCCCGCCCCTTTTTCTCAATTTTTTTTATTTTTTTTGAAAATCTAAAACCGTGTAAATTCATTATTAAATCTCTATATTATGTCATTCAAATTTCATGCGAAACAGAGACTCCTACGATCTCCATCCAAACGGGGTCGATTTAAAAAATCCTGTTACCGTTAAAAAATTGACTATCTGGATGGAGGCCGTAGGAGTCTCTGTTTTACACGAAGTTTTAATGACACAATATAGGGATATAGTGATGAATATTCATGGAAGAAATTTTCAAAAAAAATTAAAAAATATGGAGAAAATGGGGCGGGGGTAGCTAAGTTAGCTACCCCATGGGGGCAGCCCCATTTTACCCATATAAATATGCTATTATAATATATAAGAGAGGGGTATATGTAAATAACAATTACATTTTAATTGTTGATTTGAATTAGATTTACATTGGATAATTAATTGAAATTGTAATGTACATTTTATTTTGGGTATAAATATGATTCATATTTTTCCAATGGCATGAATGAAATATTCAAAAAATAATTTTGAATTATTTCTGTGAATAAATTTACAATAAATGTTGTTGTATGTTATGGAGAAATTCATGGGATCCGTGATGCCATAAAATAGGAAAAGGAGCCACATTCCAAGTAAAGGAGTGTGGATGGCCACTTAGTCCTAATTGGAGTAGTCGTTGTCCAGCCCCCTTATGGAACGAGGCTTGCCTCCTTCCTATTTCTCCAAAGATGATTGATTTAATTAAATAAGATTTTATATTAATTATTAAAGTAATTGTTTTTGTACAAAATCATGACCATTGAAAGAAACACAAATCAATCTCAACCATTGGATCTGTGTTGTCATTGATTGTGATCCATAGACTTCCAAAATTTTATAAAAGAAGATGCAAACATAGCTTTTTTATTTTAGATAACATAATTGCTATATCTCTCCCTCTCATTCCCATGCCTCCCTCTCTAGTGTGGATGTCCACTCTAAACCCTAGAGAAGAATGTTGTCGTCGCCATGTCATTGTGTCGCCACTTCGTCTGCTCGTGGATCTCTGTCTACTTCAATGAACTTCCTCATGATAAATAAGTTGGATATCGTGAGATGATATTAAGAGATTCACCACTTATATAATCAACTTGGATTGTGAGGAACACGTGGTTCATCATCGTGCACGTAAGCATCTCCTCTTTTGGGTCGGACTTGAGACGTGATGTCTCTTAATTTAGAGAAACGATAGCAACCACGCTTCAAGAGATATTCCAAATATCTATTTTGTAGTTTAGATTAAACAACATGAGAAGCATTCTTGGATCATGTAGTTTCATCGCTTTAAAAAATTTTTAAATACGGTTTCCTTGAGAACTAGTGTGACTAGTCGCTCCCGATCACATACGATGTTATCTTCATGCTTCTGTGATGTGTTTAAGGTTTTCTCTGTAACCTTCAAGTGGTATAGGATCCTTGGTAGAGAACTTGGATATGATCTGAAACCATAGGTGATTAAGGTTCATGTTTCAGATGCGTGGGGATCATTGTTTTTGCATTGGATGCAAGATTTGAATATGCTTTTCCTAAAATAAAAACTCATTGTTTGTCCACTAGTTAGACTTATTTTTTACTAAAAATGTATGTATAATGTCAAAATATATCCTAAAAAAGTAATCTAATATTGCTACCAAATGTGCATGAAAATGATTCGAAGAGTTCCCGCTATGAAAAATGTTTTGCATGTATCCATGGATCTGTAAGAAAATTATTTTTGGTTACTAATTTCTCATAACTAAATATGAAGTAAACATTTTTATTAATTATATAATCAAACCAGCAAAGCAATAAAATTTATTTCATGTGATTTCGGCTTTGTTGTCCGTAGATATTCCATATTTAGTGGAGATTGGTCGGAAGATGATTAGATCATCTTTTCTCTTATCTTATTATGTTTATAACTTAATGAAAATCATGGAAATTATAATATTTTCTTGATTCATTATGATGTCTAATAATTATGAAAATAATGGGTTAATCATCATAGACCATTGAATGTGTGTTTCATGAAAATCCCAATTTATCCTACAATAGGAGTAGGACAATCACTACATGCAAAACATTGTTACTTATATAGAAATTGTGGATTTATTTGGAACTTCTCCTTATAATATTAATCAAAATAGTTTTGAAAAATATTATATGGTATAACTTCATTTGTAATGCCTAAAATCATCTCAAATACAAAATGATCAAATCACATTATCTTGACCTAAGCCGGATATGTCTAATTGTAGATCATTGAGGTAGCAGGTTCCTCCGTAAGAAGTCTATCCCACATCCTGTTCGTACTGGTCATGACAGTGGGTAAGGAAAGGATAATTCCTGAAAAAATCATGATGTATTTGTCTGATTATTAAAATTTGAATAATATGTATTTTGATAATATACCATCCTTCAAGTAACAACCAAGATTGTTTGTTTGTTGATTTACTGGATTGATGTTTTATTTAATATGATTAAATTAATTAGATCTTATTAGAATAAATACTCTATTATGAATAGATTTGTAATTTCATTATAAAAATAAATTATGTGAATATGATTCATAATAATTAATTACAATTTGAACATGATAGGGAGGATCACATAAATGACATACATGGTCTCCCATTAAGATGAAGGGTTCTGTCACCATGGATTGTACGTTGGAGACACGTGTCTGAAGTGACAACTATTGTCTACAAGTGCACATGAATCAGGCTCTTTGCTTCTCGAAAGAGTAAGATTGTATGGTAGTGATCCCAATATTGGTTTCATATATTATTGTGGTGATATTGGATTATGCATAGTGAGTTCTAATTTTATTGACGGTTGGTTCAATTAACAACGAGTCAACATCACCTTAAGGGTGGTGGGCCTAGGTACTAAAAACTGAATTGAGAAATGCAAGTTGGATTTTCAAGGCAGAATGAGTTCCCGCTTCTTTTTATCTGAGTTAAAATTTCTCATATTATTGGGATGTAGCAAAGGTAAGAAAGGAGATCCCAAATCTTCCTTGAGACATAATGGTAAGTATGTCTCTTACTTTGAAAGTGAATAAGGGAAAGAACTTTCAGAGTTTACAAGGCAAGACGCCTTTAATATAAAATCCTTAATCAAAGTAAAATATGTATTTATGCAAATTATCTTATTTCAGATAACCTACATTGAACCCATTCAAAACTATACTCAATAATAACCAGTAAATTATCATGAATACGATTCATGATCAAGATATTGTACTTGCAGTTTGACACATAATATATGTGGTTGCAATGTGCAAGTTTCCTCATAATAATGAGGAAAAATAATTAAATAGACAATAGGACAACAACCCATAGTTTGTATGTCTCAATAGTCTTGATCTCTCATCGAATGTGCTTTGGAAGTATCATGTCGATGATGATCACAATTATCAAAAACCCTTATAAAATCTAAGAAGATGTTTTAAAAGACATATGTGCTATCAATATTTAATCATGAATGATATGGTTCACTACATTATGTAGAATGTTGGCTCGATAAGAGATGATGTACTCAAAATGTTTGAGTACCTTCCTGAACCAAAGTTTTTAAGAGTTAATATGGATGTAGATATGATGTGTGGCATCATTCTACTATCTATACTCTAGTGATTCATGAAGATTCATAATATTCATATTGTATGAATTGAATGAAGCATGTATAAATGCTGAAATACTCTTATATTGAAATATTTTGAATTTAACATAAGAGATCCTTTGTCTTAAGCAATGGGTGTTTATAGATGAAGGAAGCGTAATGGAAGCGTGGTTCTAACCCATGTAAGAAGGAATGTCAAAGAATTGATTGTCCTTATGTGACTTCCATACAAATTACGTCCGAAGAGTTGGAAGAATGTCAATACTACAACAAGCCAAAGTAGTGATAGTATGACTGTCTTGACTATCTAACATCATTAGAGAAGGACTTGGATAGTACATCAGAATAATATATATCTACATATAATAATTGAAATTGACATGCTTATTAGATAAGATCAAGTCTAATAATTGTTTCCTCTAATAACACTTGCAATTGGTTGCAATTGTTTTAGAAGACTAGAAATTTTGATCTTAAGGTTTAATAGTCATCCATATTGATGTTGATGCAATTGTTGCAACAATTTTCATTGGATGATAAACTGCATATTTTCAACAGGATAGTCCTTAGTCTTAGATAATGTCTCTATGACATAGATATTAGAATACATTCATTATTTATTTCTAAATGTTGGAAATAACATATATTCTGGAATTAACTTATGCTAAAGAATTACGTTGGATATTTTTCATATAGCAATCTAACATCTAAATGACTCTAGTGAATTAGAATATCAATGAATGATTCATTAACATTTCTAATACTAGAAATTAAATCTTGAAAGATCAATAGGAGGATGAAGATCATTTGACAATGATCTGGCATCAACACTTCGACATATGTTTGTTGATGAGATCAATAGACTAATAAGAGATAAAACTTTTGACTATCTTAAATTTCAAATCTTATATACTTGTGAATATTGTATTTAAAGTAAAAATGTCCAAAACACCCATCTCTAGTATTGGTGTAAGATGCCAAGGTATTCAAGATCGCATACATATTGATGTGTGTGGATCATCCGTATCATAATAAACATTGATGATATGTGATATCATTCGATGATTATTTCTGATATGAGATTAATTTTCTTCACCTTAGAAACCTTTGAAATGTTCAAAGATTTAATTTTTGATTTAGAATCAAAGTTTGAAGGAAGATGAAATGAATTTAATCTCACCAAAGTAGTTGATCTAACAAAAGTAGCAAGTACCTATTAGATGAATTCAAGTAATACTTTATGGAGAAAGGAATATCATTCCTACCTCACTCCTCCTAATACACATATACTCAATAGAGTTGTAGGGAGATGCAATTCGATCACGTGTAATATGATTTAATCAATGATTAACATTAGCATAATTGCCTTTAGTTTCCAGGTATATATGTAGTAGAGACTAATATATATAGATATAGATATAGATATAGATATATCCTTAATAAGATTCCATGTGAATCTAAACTCGAAAACCCTCATGAGCTATGGTTTGGAACCCAACCTTGTGTTGGACACTTGAGGAATTAAGGTTGCTTGATAGATAACCATGTCATGAATACAAGTAAGCTGGAATCTTACACCAGAGAGTGATACTTCATTATGAATATAAAGTATGGTATTGGATACCACTTTATGACTTTGAGATTCTTAAAGCATTTGATATCTAAGGATGTGATTCTTAGTTGATGACTTTCTTGAGAATCAAGATGAAAATGAAGAAAAGGAACACATTGAATCTTAAGAAGATAATGAGACTCTTGAAATTGGAAACTAAAAGGACAATTAAAGATGTAACACTCATACCTCTTCAAATTAGTGAGGATGGATTTCAATTGTCATATAAGTCCAACAATGATCTGACTTCATATGATAAAGTTTTTTAGGATCATCACAAGGAAAGATGAATGTTAACAATAAAGTCTAAAGTAGACTTCATATACAATTGGTGTATATGGAACCTCGACGATCCACTTATAAGGGTATAATCTGTTAGGTGTAAATGGATCTTCAAGAAAAAGAGGAAAACTTATGAGAAGGTAGAGACCTTCAAAGCATGACTCATACCTACAAGATATGCACAAAGAGAAGACATCTCTTGTGATGAGACTTGCTCTCTTGTGACCATGCTTAAACTCACTAGAATATTACTAACTATAGCTGCAAAATTTGACTATGACATCTACAAGATTGAAGTTAAAATTGCATTCCTCTATGAATACCTCTCCGAGGACACTCATATGAAGTAGCCCCAGGGCTTCATAATTGAGGAAAGCACGGTGTGAAAGCAGAAGAACTCCATCTATGGACTCAAATAAACTTCTTGTATTTGTAACACTAGATTTGATGAAATTATAAATGTTATGATTTTAGATAGAATCTTGATAAACCATGTGAAGCTTAGTGGAAGTGTCATTATGTTCATCATGTTAAATGTGGATATTATCCTAATCATTTACAATGATATAAGGATAAGAATAAGTACTTTTATAATTTGATCATTGCATACCTTGATATGATAGATCTTAGTTCTGAAGTTGTTCATAAACAAAGAGAAGAGGGTATTGGAACTGTCACATTAGTAGTACATCTTGATCATATTCCATTTTTGGGAAAACCCTAAGAAAGTCTTCATTCCCTTAAGATATGGTACTAACCTATCTGAAGGGCAGCACCTCAAAGATTTGAGGAAGTGAATGTTAAAGTTGATTTCCCTTGTGCATTAGTTATGAGAAGCCTAGTGTATGTTATATGTGTACAAAAGTCAGATGTATACCATGCAGTGGGAGTAGTAAACTATTACTAATCCTAATATGGAGATAAAACACTTGATTGTAGTAATAACAATATCTTGAAAGATGGCAAGACTTTTGAGATAGTGATCTCAAGTCTTATCTTCAAGAGCTTAAGACATTATAGATAATGATCTGAAAGGTCTTAACTACAGATGCCATATAGGACTTAAGACATGGTCTTAGTCTTAAGAGATAGAGATCTCTGGGAATAAGGGCATTCTGATAAGGATAATAGAAATTGCATGATGGTTATTATGATTATCAAGTTGTAGTGTCAAAAACACTATAACCTCTTTAAGAAGATTGAGTATTAGTTGCATAAGATGTAACATTCACATTGAATGCGAGAACTGTTACAAGACGATATGCAAGCATCGTAAAAGAACTTGACGTAATCTCTCGAGAATAGACTGATTGGTCAGCTCACCAAGCTATTTTTATAAATAGCTTATGATTAGCACATGTGTATGGATTTAATAATTGTGCCATAAATGGCTCTGTGGGATAGTGGGAGATTGTTGGACATGCGAGCCCACAGTGAGTCATTATTCAATAAATGTTATTGAAAATTGTTCCTTGATATGAATTGAGGAATAATTAATTTGCATAATAGTTTCCTTAGTACAGTTAGGGTTATGTATTATGATCATCTTAATGATCATACAATTGTTGATTCAAATGTTGAATCATAGAGGTTGGTGATTGAATGAATCTAAAGAGTTAGATTAAAGACTCATCAAGAACCATCAAATGATTGTTAGGAGAGAATCTCCAACCTAAAAAGGAGATGGCAATATTTTCTCTAAAGATTGATATCTAACCGACCTCTTGATGCAAGTCCTCTACAAAGGAATAGAGATTCATATGTGTTATATAAGTTAGGTCAAAGAGTTGACTTAGCGAGATTTGGATAACCAAGTCCTATGTCATATACTGTCGTGATATAGGCAAGCATCCTCTGACTAGAGACAGATGTGTTACTATATGTTTGAGTATGTACATTCGATAGACCGATAGGTTGATGATCTAATCAAGGTCTATACACAAGGGAGTTGGTATGCATAGAAGGGTATATGAGTAATACGATCTCTCAAAGGGATCAAACAAGTTCATTACTGAACGGAAGACATGATCTCACTCATGAGATATTGAGAATCAAATTTCGTGTACGGCTGCCTCTCTTTAGAAGCTTGACTGAATTTGTAGGTTTGATATATGATTTTAGAAAGTTATGATCAATACCTGGGTATAATATATGCTTATGGGAAAGTATATGATCTATACCAACACCCGATGATCAAATGAGAAACTTAGTGATAGAACTTGAAGGATATAGTCTAAATAATACCTAAAACTTTAGGTTTATACTTGGTCTTCCAGTATGTGAGATGTACATGCATTAGGAATACATGAGGGATGGGTTATCATAAACGATTTTATAGCCATGAAACTTCCATTCTGAGGGAGTGATGAAATAGATCTAGATTTTAGTGACTCCTCTCAATAGAGAAGTAATATGATCTTAGTCCAAATGATATGCATTGATCTGAATACGATTCAGATGCAATGAGAAGATTAGTTTTATGGCTTTGATTTAATCAAACATCTTTGGAAGGTCCCCTTAATCTAGATTTTTAGGTATGGTCATCCAAGTCACTATATGTAGAGCATACAATCACCATGTACTTATCTCCAAGTATCCGTGGAGAAAGCGCATTATTCTTGAAAGAGTTCAAGGATAGTTTCATTGTTGATAATGTGTCTGAGCATTAAGGAAAATTAATAGTTAAATAAGATTTTATTATTATGAATAATATGAATTTGATTCATACCATTTGGCCATATAAGAAGAGTTACCTAAGATAATTAAATGTGATTTAATTATCAAAGATGTGAATAATGTGAATGTCATATTATTTGAGCATACGAGTCTATAGATCTAAGATAATTAAATATGATTTAATTATCAAAGATATGGATAATGTGGATATCACTATCCACATTAATCATTTCTATTATAAATGTGATTTATATGATATAAGAGAGAGATATTTGTAATTAACATTTACAATTTAAATATTGATGTGAATTCGATTCACATTAGACAATTAATTGAAAATGTAATTTACATTTAATTTTGTGTGTGAATATGATTCACATTTTTCCAATGGAATGAATGAAATATTTATAAAATAATTTTGAATTATTTGTGTGAATAAATTTACAATAATTTTTATTGTAAATTATTCGAAATTCAAGGGATCTATGATTCCATGAAATAGGAAAAGGAGACACCTTCCAAGTAAAGGAGGGTGGACGACCACCAAGTCCTAATTGGATTGGTGGTTGTCCAACGCCATATGGAAGGAGGCTTGCCTCCTTCCTATTTCTCCAAAGATGATTGATTTAATTGAGTTATATTTTATTTTGATTATTCAATATATACTTAACTAAATTAAATTGATTATTATTGTATTTTTTACAATAAAATCATGGTCATTGAAAGAAATACAAATCAATCCCAATCATTAGATTTGTGTTGTCCATGAATTTTGATCCATGGACTCCTAAAATATTACAAAAAAAAGAAGCAACCCTAGCTCTTTATTTTAGACAACACCCCCCCCTTCTAGAGTGGTCATCCACTCTAAACGCTAGAGAGGAACAATTTTGTCACTACGCCATTGTATCGCTGCTTTGACTCATCATGGATCTTTGTCTCCTTCAGTGAGCTTCACTTATGAAGAAGATGTCAGATCTTGTGAGATACGATCAAGCGATTTACCACTTAGATCATCAACTTGTATTGAGAGAAACATGTGTTTCATCAACGCACTTGCAAGCATCTCCTCCAATAGATCGGACTTGAGACAATGGTTTCTTACTTTAGAGACACGATCGTAATAACGATTCAAAAGGTGTTTTGAATATCTACTTTATGCTTTAGATAAAACGATTTGAGAAGTGTTCTCAGATCATGTAGTTTCATTGCTTTTAAAAATTTTAAATTCTGCTTCCTCGAGCAACGTGTGCAACTATTTTCTCCCAATAGCATATGATGTGATCTTCAGGCTTCCATGATGCTCTTAAGATTTTCTCCAAAACCTTCAGCTATCCAATAATCGTGACCTATGAATTGTGGAACCGACTCATCCTACTACTGGGAAACCAATGGAAAATGGAGTGGTGTCTGAAAATGGAAACTCACAAAGTCCATGTCATCCTCCATGATATTACTACCTCGGTATTTACATCCATTGTCACGTGTATAATATATGAATCCTCAAGAAACTCATTACACCTATCTTGTCTTACATCCTCCAAATATTACACCTTCATTCTAACATGATACCTACCCGGTTCAATTATCTTCTCAATATCCCCACCACAGGCCTCAACCCATGGCATATCATGCCCATCATAAATAGAATGGGACCCGAGTGTGAACAAATATGGCGGGGAAGAAAAGGATGAAGAATATGAAGGAAAAGTATATAACAAAATACCAGACAAGATACCGACCAGACGAGGAATGATATCAAATCGGACAAGACACAACTGTGGTTCAAGAAGAGAGTCATCTTGAAGCAAACCAAGGGAACGAGGATGATGTGTGTGAAAAGAAGCCGTAAATTCATATAAAGTGAATAATGACCCAACATCTTAACACATTTAAGAATGAAAAAATGAAATGAAACTCGAAGACTACTAGAAACTTAAAGTAAGTGAAATGCAATGGATCCAAATCAAAATACAACATAAAGCAAATCATCAATCCACCTACTCAACTTGGTGATGACCGTAAGAGTTTGATCGTTATCTTTTCAGTTTTAGAGTTAGGTGGCTCAAGAAATTATTTAAATCAAACATGCATGTGTATTATCCTAGAGTAGTCCGTGTCCGAGTCGGTAAAGCACACCTACTTTAACACATGACTACTTATTTAAGATATGAGGTACGTGCTTGCAACAGTAATAAGACTTGAGAGTAAATCCAAGTGCTTATGGTACAAGTACTCCAGGGCTTTAGTCTCTACTCCTTAAGTATATGTGCCTCACTCGGCTAGGAGAGTACATGCGTCCAACGAGGGAGTTGTTATTCCAAAATTAATGAAGTCAGTATGCTATTTTAGAATCAAGTGGAGTTAGCAGTCCTGATTTTATTTAGGCTGTCATCTTCTTTTTGGATATTTTTCATGTAATCACCTAATAAATTTCATGATTTCCTTATTATTTCTAAGTACAAAATAGGAGAAGGAAGATGGAAAAGCCGATATGTTATGAAAACTATGAATGCAAATGCTAGAGAAGAAGGTGAGCACCTTACGCCAACACTCTATACGCAAGTGATATGCACATAAATTTAAAACTAATATATATGAAATGCATTGGGTGAAATATATGTAAATCAAGAAGTGATATTAACATAAAGAACATTTTTATTTGGTCTAATTCCAAGCATAATAGAATTGTAGCAACAAGAGATAGGTTAGGTTTTAGACCTAAGTACCAAGAAACAATCCGAGATCTAAGGGCTCAATCATTGAAGATGTAAACTAAAAAAAGGTGAAAAACTTAAATCATGGAAAATAAAATAAAATAAAATAAAGGCAAAAATATGGAGGAATAAAGACAGAAGTGGTGAAAAGAATGAAAAATCTGACAGGGTCCCATAAGTGAACAAACACTTGGTGAAATAGACCCGTAAATAATCTAAGTGTTCTGAAAGTCTTAATTATTACAAATTACAACTTAATCTCTCTCATGAAAAATAAAATATAATCTAAGAAAATAAAATGCATATGTTCTTCACAGTTCCTAGTTTTCCTCTATGGCACCCTTTTATTGGCTTAGTATGAAAGCCCACCTCCGCCTTACTAGGGTGTCATGGATCTCCTAAGAAATCCTCCCTTGCTCTACGGGCCCTTGTAGCAATTACTTTTATAATTTTGTATGGATTTTTTATACGGATATTTTATAATTTTATGGATATTTAAAGTTATAAGAAACTCAAAATAATGAATAATATTAATTAAAAAACTTGTTTAGGTATTTAAAATAAATTTATAAAAGTCCAAAATAAATTGTAAAGTGTTTTTTAATAGAAATGACATATAATAAAGAAAATCCAGATATAGAAAAAATATTTTTAAAGTTTTATATAATTTTTTAATATTTCAACATTTCGAGATTTTTAGGATTTTTATTTTGTATTATTAAGTGATTTGTGGATATATGATAGAGAATATAATAAAAGCAATCTAATTATTTTTAAGATTTTTGGAGAATATAATATGTATTTTGATGGATTTTATACTGCTAAAAAAGGAAAATATGCATGTTTTTGTATTTTTATAATTAAGAAAAAGAAATAAAATACCAAATAAAAAAATATCCATGATCAAGCTAAGTGTCAGGCATGTATACCTCTTTTCATAGAATTTTTAGACTAGAAGAAATATTTATTAATAATAAAATGCATAAAATAAATTATCTCCGCAAAATAAGGGAATATTTGTAATTTCCATAAATATACATGTGTTTCATAATATCAGAACAAAATCCAGGCTATATATGCAAAATAATCAGATTTTTAAAATATACAATGCTTGGGAAGGACTGAATATCAAATGGACAAAATTCTAGGGTTCCAATTACAAAGTAAACTAATTTATTGTAAGGCAGAGACAAGTTTTAGCATTAATATTAATAAACAAAATGCAGGGATGTGAAGATGCAAAATACCCTCCAAATGTGATCTCACAGATGGTTTGTGCATGTTCACTTAACCATGTGGACGACATAGACGTGGTACTGCTTTGCCTCGTAGCAACGCCTGAGATTAGATCGGTTGTATGTGCTTCATCGGACGACGGAGGAGGTGTCTGGTAGAACATGAACGGGCTCTTCCTAGGTCAAGCTTTGATCATGTGATTCTCCATCTTTTGAAGAAGGTTTGAGCTGCTTGAGGTCACAAATCGTTCCCGAGACACGTCCGAGGTTTCAGGTGGATTCAAAATGATTCAGGACTCATTGAATAAGGCCTTGAGATCCTGGAAACTTCAGATCACCTAGGATTAAGTTATAGGCTTCAAATCTCCTCCAAGAGGAGGTCTCGTTACATGTAACCTACTCGGAATTACTTAGGGCTCGAGAGCAAATCTCTCAACCCAAAAATAAGGTTGAATCATAGAGGAATGGGATGGTATGTGGACCTTCGAATATTGATGACAAAGAAGATTGGGCACCTCAGTCTGTGCAATATCTAGAGTGAGTGGATGCTTGAGATGATGTAGAAAATGTAGGAGAAGGTGATGAGGAATATGGCAAGTCAAAACATGGTGTTTGTGACGAGGAACAAAGGCTAGAGCCTAGTACTCTGACATACTTGAAATCTACAGAAATGAAGCGAAAAGATTTGAAAATAACTGAAATAAAAGGCATGATTACTTTAGAAATTAAAAAGTGAAATTAATGGACTAATATAACCTATACCTCGATAGGTGGGTCGCTTGAAAGTTGTAGTCACTGAAGTTAAGCTCTGTTGTATGTAATTACGCCTCGTCTTCCTTCTCCTTGTCGTGAATCATGAGGACCACCTTACTATCACTAACAGGGTCACTCTAGTAGGGGATTCTTGAGGTTACGATGGCTCGATGAGGATTGGCAGGAGCTGGAGGCTTGGATTAGATTTTATAGCATAAAATGAAAGGGATGTGTCGACCATGGATTTATGTGCAAATCGATGGAGGTGGGATCTAGATGTAGGGTGTGGTTTAGGATTTTAGCACACACAAATTTCGTGAAGGGCGAGATACGATCAGAGTTATGAGAAGGCATGTCAAAATAGATAAGAAAAGGAGTCGTAGATTTTTTGATAGTACTGGAAGGCAACTCGTGTAGAGGAAGGAATTGGGGGGTCAACACTCCAAGGACGATGATTGTTCCAAGTAGGACCGCTAGAAGACAAAATAGAAATGAAATATAATTCAATATAAAATAGTAAATGATTTCTTTAAAAAAACTTAAAACATGAAATATGTATATTATTTTCTAAACAATTTTATAGTGATTTGTATTTATTTTTCTAACTTCATTGATTAGGTTGTATTATTTTTATAATATTATTTATTGATATTTATACATATGTATTATATATTTATTTATTTACAATATTATTTAATATATATTTACATATATTTTTGAGATTTTTATGTTTTTTATATGTACAAATAATGACATGTATTTATAACACATGTACAATATATGTGTGTATATATTAAATTTATAAATTATTTTTTGATATTTTTGAATTATTTTAATTTTAATTTGTATTTTTATAAATGTTTTAAAGTATGTATAATGGCTTAAGAATATAAAGAGAAAAAAATATACAAAATAAAATACATTGGCTTATATACAAATGTACAAGTACCTTTATACCCCAATTAGTCGATTTTGTATCTTAACTCCAAATCAAATGAGACTACTTTCATTTTAAAGATAATTAAATTTGAAATATAATGGATGCGAGTTTGGTTCATTTTGATTTTATATGGAGAAGATATTGATCAATGAAGTTCTGTTTATGGCTTTTCAACTGAATGTAATGAATGACTTGTGCATGATTTATTTTGGCTAATAGTTTTCTTATTTTATATACATTATTATATACAAGTTTTATGTTGAACACTTTATTATTTGAAGTGTATCTGATGATAACTAAAACAATATAAGTTTGTGACATTATTTGTCCCCTACTTTATTTCTGATCTACCTAGTCAGTATGACTTTATCTCGGGGTTCATGATCAGTCAATAGCATAGATACCTCCTTTATTTTTATTTTCTTTTCTTTGTTCTTTTATCCTGATTTTAAATACATGTACTTATACACTATTTACAGGGATAATGATAGAGTGTTAATTCATGCAAGTTAGTGATATTTGCATGTATTTTACCGGGGATTTAAAGTCTACGAATAAAGATGAATGAATAGGTAATCATCAGTGGCGAGCTAGCAAAGGGCGCATCGACTTGAGATTTATGCCCCTTGCTCAACCAAACAAGGAATGGATATGAATTATGCATTAGATGCATTATTGGTGGTACGATCATATTCCATATCATGAAGCTCCAATATCGAGATGCAACAATATACAAAAGTTTATGTAAAAAACCATGTCCCCTAAAAGGTGGGATACTTGAGATTAATAGCTAGCAATGACATGAGTATGGATTGCATTCGAAAAGACATGCAATTCATATATTGAGCAAAAGCACACTGCAGAAGCCGTTGATGTACGCTAAGATTCTTAGAACACAGTGGTATTCCTTATGGATCAATGCACACGAATAACCATGCCATTGATCTGCTTCGCCCATCTTCGATCAAGAGCAAAGAAAAGAATTCACCTTATTCCTTTAAACAATATTGCTATATTTTTTTAACACATATACAAAGTTCCCCCACACACAGAAGACTCAGTCGATTTCGACCGTCCAGCCCATCTGATCCTCCACGAGCCCTGATTGAATCCCTGTCAGGGTCTTATAAAGCTTGTGCGCAACGGTTCCCTCTCCAAACTTGTAACGAAACCTGAACAACAAACATGATTATGAGAAAAAAATAAAAAAAACATGCTTCATAGAATCGATAACTAAATTAATTTTGAGGAAGGCAATCCACGTTTAATGAACCCACTTAAAGTGGGGGAACTCGCAAAACAAACAAGAGCTTACTACATTTGTATATGGATCATGTTCATATTGAAACGTCTAAAACTGGAACTCTCAGATGCATATAAAACTAACCTCTGGTTGCGATAAGTAACACTTCCTACCGAAGCAACAACAACTGCAGTGCCAGTGCAAAATACTTCATCTGCATTGGTTAATTCGTCGATGCTAACCTGCGACTCCTCTACCTGAACAATGATAATAAGTTTGATTAGAAAAGGAAAGAGAAGAGACGTGCATTCAGCACGATGCGATTCTGTGATCTCAACTTGAGAGCTTTTAGTTGATTTGACAGAGGGTATAAACATTAACAAAGTACTCCTAATGAACTTTGCATGCCATCTGAGGTCATCGTTCCTGAATGCTAAATACTGCGATACATATTGTTGGATATAAGAGTTGTAGTGGACCTGCGAGCATTGCGAGCATTTCTATCTAATGTTTCTTTACATACCTACATGTAATCTTCCTCGTCATCCTATCCTATGCATTCCTTGAAAATTCATTCCATATTCTATTCTCGATTAGAATTGGACTAGTAGATCATAAGAGTTTGTCCAAAAAAATACGAATCAATGGAAGAGATCAATTTAAATCTGATTCAAGGATGTTTACTGGCATGTGAACATTTGATGCACGCTAAGAAAAAAATTCAAGTATTCAAATTTAGCCTGCGAAGTTTATACATGCTGAAGTTCGCTTTAGTTCAAACTTAATGTATTTTATAATTTTTCGATTTGAAGATTCTTTGTTGGTAAAACAATGGGTTAGATGCAAACCTGGATGCCAAGGCTGCGAGCTAGTTGAATGACACTTCTCCTTGTAACTCCTGGAAGAATCGTCCCCTCGGTGGCAGGAGTCAAAATTACACCATCCTGCCGCACAAGATACAAGCAAAGATTAGAATAAGAAAATGCAGATGTAGCATATTGCTTCACATATATTTCATCTTCTTCTTCTTCCTGCGGTGGTAGCTAACCTTAACAACAAAGACATTGCAAGAAGAAGCCTCCTCCAGATGCCTCTTCTCCAGAGAATCCAGATATATAACATCCGAAAACCCCTTCCTCTTTGCTCTCATTTGTGCCTTAAGAACCTGTGACCATAAAGCGAATACGTGAAGGTTAAGATATCTATAAGAGGCCAGCGTTTGCGATGAAAATGCAACAGAGTTCCCAACTAGTACTTCTCTTACCGGTGAATAGTTTGTGATGGTCTTCACATCGCCGGTGCCACCACGAGTCGCACGATGGAATTCGTCGTCGACAAGCATATTTAAAGGTGCCAGACCCTCCTGCGAGATCAATTAGTTATTATGCAAAAGTACCCATCTAGGAATACAAACAATATTCGGCTACAAACCTTGAAATAATTTCCAACAGGAGAGGCATAAATCATGAACGTGTACTCAGGTGCAGGCGCGAGACCTAGGACAGCACCACTACCGATTAGCAGCGGTCGAAGATAGAGAGCTCCTATCCCTGGAGGAGGAACCTGTTTCAAACCACCAGAAACGGTATAAACAGAAAGATAACTTATTCGTATCTAAATATAAATCAGCAAGACTTCAATCGAATCAAAATACCCATCTCTTGTTGGCCAAAACCGTCTCCTTCACGGCCTGCACAAATTGCTCGACCGAGGGGGATGGCATACACATCCTCTCTGCACCGACCTGCATCCTTCTCGCATTTTCTTGTGGTCGGAAGAGAAGGAGTCTCCTCTCATCTTGCTTCCTATACGCTTTTAATCCTTCAAATATACCCTGCAATATGCACAAAAACACAAGTTGAGAAATCATGCACAAAGTAGGCACCCTTGCAAATCATTTGAATTGGTTACTCATCCACCATTTGTTTCATTCTTAATTGCTCTAACCCCTTACGAGATAACTGGACTGGCAATGATAATTTTGCGTTTCCACTCAAATTCATTGCGAATGACGTCCCATTCATCAACCATTTTTCTGCTGAATTAATATGAGAGGTTATCCAGAGATGTCTTAGGAACCCTTCAAGTATGGAAAACAGATTGATGGGTTTATCAGGCTTCTACAACTGGCTTATACTGCAACAATTTGGGGATTTCAAGAAGATGGGCAGTTCATAATTCAAATTGATTGTTCGTTGAATTCATCAACAATGAATTCGTTGTTACCTGACCGTAGTTGATCACCGCAGAGGACGGGCTAAGCTCGATGTTCCCATAAGCACTGAGATTCCCTCTTGAAAACTCTTCCCCGTCAGAACACTTCATCACATACATGTAATCCGTCGGCCTGATCCCGAACCCGAGATCATCCCATCTAATGTCAGCATACTCCTCCGATCTGCTTCAAATCCATCACATGCAAACGAATACAACTGAAATTTGATTGCATGCAGAGTCCATGATGAGCATCATACGACCATACCTCCCGGAACGCGTAGAGTCCGCCTTGTCGTCCCGGTTGCAACGAAGGCTGCGATGAATACGAACAATCCAACAGCTGCAAATGGGCAATTAAGAGATAAACAATTGGGCTCCACAGCAATTTACAACATATCAAATATCAACAAGACCTGCAACGTTTTCATGATGTGTGCAAATCCAGAGAACAAGATCCATGGGAAAATTGGAGGTGAAAACATCGAGGAACCCAAATCAGAGAAGGCAGAATTCAAACCTTTGGAATCGACGATCGATGGAATCTTGTGATCTTGACGCGCCTGAGGAGCATGTTGGAAGGGTGTTTGGAACGGCGGAGAAGAGGGAGAGGAGAAAGGATGAGAAGGGCGGTTGGCGCTTTTGGACACACTTAAAATGAGGGGAGGGAAGATGTATAAAATGTTAGTTAGAGGATAAAAAAAAGGAGAAATTTGTACGTTTATATCCTTTCGAGTATTTTCAATAACACTTACTCTTTACCTTTTTTACAATTACAGTTAGGCCTTCTAGTATTGCAAAATTTGCAGAAGCTTCCAGTTACTACATCGGTGCCCCGGTATTGTATCACACAAACAGAACGACATACGGATTTTGTATGAATAGAGCGGCACAAGTATAATTGGAAAAAATTAAGGATATAAAAGTTACAGAAAACTACCTTGTTATTAAAAGAGAAAATACCTTAAAAAGGGCAATCTATTCACGCAGTGGAGACAAGATTTATAGAAGGGGGACCCATTCAGTTATTCAAATGTAACGTATAAAGGAAGACGTTATACAAATGCAACGTAATAAAGGAAGGCGTTTATGCAGTGAAATGGTAAGGAAAGCATACTGGTAAGGAAAACAAACTTGTAGGGGAAGGAAAGTAATTCTCCATCGTATTTTCTTTTTTTAAAAAGTGTCGGCCCGTTGACGTTGGAAGTTGGACCTCGTGGTCTGAGCCTCGTTGAGAGCGAGAAGGCCCCGCACTGTGCTCTTCTCCACACGTCTCTTCCACGTAGGCATCCTATCCAGTTTTACTTTCTGTCATGCACTTTGGCCTTTTTAATGTTATGGTTATGACGTGTAAATTCTATCAGCTCCACTTTTGGAAACTTTGCTCGTTCGAAAAAGAGGGGAATCGGGAGTGAACTTCGATTCTCATTCAATCACGTGATCGATCTATATATGCTAATAGAATTAGGTGTGTCAATAAATTACCAATAAATTACCAAGTTCAATATTCTTTCATGTTTCGTTGGTTAAAAATTTAATTCAGATTCGATTTTTAGATTCGACTAAATACATGAACCAACTTAGGGTACGTTTGGTTGGTGGGTTGGGTTGGGGTAAACTTGTGAATAGTAAACTGTGAGGAGGGTTGGGAGGGTTGTAATAGTAGGTGTTTGATTTAAAATGGGTTGGGTTGGAGATAAATGTGACTTGATGTGATGTATTGATATGATGTATAGTTAGATTTAATGATTGAGGATTATAATTGTTTTTCTTATTGGAATAAATATAATGAAAGAATTTTCATATGTAAACAAGTATGGAGAACACATTTTTTTTGCACAAATTCGTTGTTTTGGAAAAAATCGTCTATGTCATATCAAGTTCAATGTTTTTTGGAGTAATGTTCATTTCGTTCTCGGTAGTAAACGAATGCATGATTCATTTCATTTAAACAGCATAAAACTTCCGTCTTATCAAGACGAACGATCATAAACAGTTTTCTGTTGCAACACGAAATTCATTACAATTAAAACATTCTCCTGTTAAGTAAACGGCTTTGGTAAAAACGTCGTCCACAATACGACCATAATTTTATAAGAAAATATCACCGCATACCCATTTCATCACTACAACCCAGGATCCATCAAACCACGTGTTTGTCGACCACCTCGTGCTCATCAACTTCCGCCAATCTAGTGTCCGAAGCTGCAGACGAAGTGACTCCACCGTTTCCATCAGGGAATTTCTATGTCCTCCTTCATCATCTAGCATGAGTAAAGCTCACTCAGTTCAATCTCCTTTTGCTGCAGCTCTCGCATGGTGGATTGAATCTGCTGATGCAATTCTCTATTCTCAGCCTCTTTCTCCCATAAACATTGCGCAAGGAAGAAGAACTCATCCGCCAAGTTTCCATAGTCCGCGAAAGTCGCGCGTACGGCTTCCTAGTTCAACAACGATTAACCGAGCAGACGTAGAATAGCCGTCTGACTGGATGTTCCCGACCCCTCCTCGTACCGAAGATGCAACGGATATCCACATCTGCACCTGTCATCGGCTGAATCCATCTGGGGCGTGCGGTAGACTAGAAACCAAAATGAACATCACAAACTCATAAATAAATATAAAAGTAAATAGAACTTGTCTCCAACTGATACAAGTTAAATATTGCTTAACTACAAACACTGGGCATTAACAAATAAGCATGACATATTTCTGTAGTGAAGATGGCACAACATCTGCTGCCTCTAAGATTGGCTTCTGCGTCTGTTATTCCACATTGCAAAAGCAATTCTATCCCTCAACACCTGTCCCCGCCGTATGTCGTCACGAAGGATGCCCACGACCCTATGTTGCTCCTCGTCCGGCTCCTCTGGCAGTATCTCCAGCTCGTCATCATCAGATATGGAATCCCACCGTTGAGCCGGATGAAGTTGTGGATTATACAGGTGGCCCTCACGACGTCCCGTTGGATGTTGATTGGATACGCGGGCATATCCCGAAGCAACGAAATGTTTTCTTCCACACCCCGAAGGTGCGTTCCACCACATTTCGCAGACAGGCATGGCGATGGTTGAATAAGTCCTTATGATTTTCGTAAAGACTGCCACGACCCCTCCAGGCAGGGAGATGATATAGTGACCCTCTATACGGTGCTAAGAATGTATCAGTATTGGTGTATCCGCAATCCACCAGATACTTGCAACCTTCCGGGACAACGAGTGACCCGCTCTCCCACTGCATGGGCAATACAGTCATATCCGCGCATGAACCCTCCCATCCCGTAACCACATACGTGAAGCAAAGGTTGAAGTCCACCGCGTCCATACATTCTGGGCTGTGAATAACTTCCTACACCTGTAAGCTCCTTGAACCTCTGGATCGACCTGAGCCGGGATGTAAGTTCCGTCAATAGCTCCTATCACTCCCTTGTGAATCGATATGTAATGTGAAAGCAAACCTATTAATGGCCTACCAATGCAATGCATGAGAAATAAGATATATAAAGTAACAGATATTTGATAAATATACTTTGAAGTATGGGTAGTATCGTGGATTGGACGTGATTATCTCCGGTGTGACAGGCGGTGCGAGTCGGATATATTCTTATTCCAGAGTGAGTATCTTCACGAGAACATTTCTAATGTGTCTCGAGATAGTCTCGGCATTGTGCTGGAAGGCTTCCTGAATGACTCGATTCGAATAAGCATTTGTGAATGCATATAAGAATATGCAGACCTGCTCATCGACGTCCATGTTCCTTGTGGGTTTTAATCCATGTTCGGTTAAAACCCGAACGAACCTCCTTAGCACCGTAGTTTTCATTGGGAAGTTTTGGAAGGCACGATCGTCGTGTCCTTCGAGCGTCTCCTTCACCTATTCACTGCCGGACAAAGGTCTTGTATGCAGCGGTCGGGGGATGCGTCGACCTTCTTCCACCCACTCCTCTACTGCCAAAGCTCCCACTACGTCGGCACAAGCGAGCAAGATCGCATCCCCTACTTCCGCAAATGGGTTGTAGGTAGGGAGCGACATCCCTGGAAATGGTATACGAAATGGTATAAAACAATGACTTTCATTTACTGACGTTATTAGAATTGACGTTATTAAAATTGTTTATGGCCAAAAAAAGACATGTCAAAGAAAATTATAATTGTGTAATTGCAAGGTCATCGCAACATCCCCCCTGTAAGGGGTTTAGTTTATGGTCGCATCCCCCTGCAAGTGTAACTTGAAACATAAACAAAATGACTGTAATTGTGTATGGCCACATCTCCCTGCTAGTGAATAAGACCATGGCCACAGCCCCCTGCAAGCATAATTGTAAACATAAACAAAAATGATTGTAATTGTGTATAGCCACATCCCCCTGCAAGAGCAAACGTTAATGGCCACTTCCCCCCTGCAAGCATAATTAGTAACATATACAAGAAGATTTTAATTCTGCATGGCAACCTGCACCAAGAAAAAATGCATAGAAGCAGACCCCATGAAGCTGCGTTGAAACGAAGCACGGGATCTAATAAAAACCCTGCAAGCGTTACGTTAAACATTAATCGTAGTTGTCAGAGTAGCAGTCAAAGTAGCGACATGTTCGAGTTATTACAAATTACGTTAGCATAAAATGGTTTGTAGCCGAATGGGTTGGGGTGGTGAAGAGGTAGTCGGAGTTCATGCAGAGTAGTCATTGCGAGATGGTCATTTCAATCCATTCGTTCAACCTTGCAGCGTCCCCTTGAACAAGGATGTATAAGTTTCGCCTGTTTTGGGTAGACAAGTTGTCTGCAATCTTCGCTAGTTGTGCAACTGTCAGGTCATGTCGTAGTGCGCGTATCTCAGTGCAGGCCGCATGTGCAACATCATCAGCACCAGTCCTGGTATCATTAATATTCTTCGACAATTTGATCAAAAAATTCTCAATCAGCTCCTGTCCTACTTGGGCCCTGGAGCCCCCACTCCTTGACTTCTTTATGTTGCTTCCACCGACTCGTGAACTTCTCTTCCTTGACAAAGGAGTGGGGGTCAACTCCTCGCTATCGTCGGCCTCGTCGTCGGGTTCTGTCATACACTCGTCCTTGTTCCTCATCAAAATTAAGCTCTTGGAGGCTTGAGGGAGGGCGTGACGAGGACGCTCCCACCGTCGGATGGTCAAAACCTGGACGAGAGGCGGTTGCATGCACCCCGGTGGCCACATCTTTACAGAGAAACCTCTGTATGTCACCAAAGTGCAAGAACGACTTGTTGCGATATTTGCAGTATCTATCTGCAAACCTATATTACAAAAATAAAAACAAGATTCGCAATGAAAGAAATTATTTCATCAGTAATGTCGCATGAGTACCTCAAACCAGGCTGAGTCGGATGGAGGAATAGGTCTGTTGTAACAGCATCCCATCCCCACTCCTGATTGTTGCGTAGGTAAGTGTACGCTGCGTAGTCCCTTTTCAAGTTTTTTCCATCTGCAAAGTAGTTGAGCCTTCGTGTAATTCAGACAACTTTATGTCGTTGAACCGGTCTACAATCATCCGCCAGCCGGGCACCGTGAATGTGCTACCCGCCCATGATGACTCGAACTCTAGTAGGGTGTCTACGAAAATCCTGTCCAACCCAGGATTCCAATGCACAGTCTCCGAAGCCACTGCGTCTGCGCACTGGGCCACTTCTCGACTTGGTGCCATCATGCTTATTTTCAAGGCACAAATTAGTATTAACGACAATGCATGTAAAAAGGAACGTTAACATTTTCTCTGCCAATATCATAGGTGAAGATGAAAATGTGTGTCTACATGAATACTAGAAATAGTGGATGACGATTATATTATGTCCCAGCCCAACCCCCTCACATCCAGCATCCCAGCCCCCAGCGCCCCCCCCCCCCGCCCGCCCCCTCAACAGTTGTTGCAAAACACAGCAAGACCGAACTGTGAATTCATGTCAAATATTTTGAAAACACAACGCAAGATCGGAGCTTCATTAAACTACACCTCTCATGATCGAACAACAACGAAAGTAGACAATGATGAAGATTGCAAAAATAGTGAAAATACAACTGGTGATCGAATGTTGACGCATAAGTACACCTTATTTTCCAATCTTGACGCATAACTACACCTTATCTTGACGGAAAACATACATGTTGACGCATGATCGGATGATGGAGGTGTATATTCACCTGGTAAAGCCTGATCCTGAGGTGTATATTCACATGTGAATATACCTTATGATCGAACAAGGACGAACTACCCGTCAGGTGGTTATGCGTGAAGATTGGAAAAGAAGAATTGTCTTGTACAAGAAGGAAAATATTGGAAAAGTCATACACATGTCATGGCAAAAATAATAACACTAATCGAAGAAATGTGAATATTTATAAATGAATGAATATACGCCAGTAATTTCTTCACATGAATTACAACATGTAAACTCAACATTTTGGTATACCAGACTAAGTTCGTGACGATGATTATTCAAAACCCACATCCCAGAACCCACATCCCAGATCCCAGATCCAGATGGAAAAAACGACACAAAACCCACAAAAACCCAGATCCCAGACCATGAAAAACGACTGTCTTTTTGACACACAAAACCCACATCCCATATCCCAGATGGGAGAAGATCATCTATAATATACCCAGGAGAACATATACCCACATCATCCAGACGCAAAGATAATCCACACGCACAGGATGAAACGACCTCTGTTCATATACGCAGGAGAATATCATCGGTGTATGGAGTCAGATACCTTTCAACAGCTTGGGTCGATGGTCCTCGCGAAGGCGATGGTCTCCTCCTCTCCGAGCTTGTACTTGGCGCGCGTAAATTCGAAGACCACCAGCAAGAAGGTGGTGCAGTACTTATAGGCGAGGAGCTCGTACTCGTCCTTCCTCCTCCTTCCACCCCTCAAAGGTCTAGGGGACACGTTCGGGGCTTTGGGACTCGCAGGAGTCGGCCTTGTGGTCGTTGGACAGCATCCTTCCCCTCTTGCTTGTCGGACGACCCAAGCTCCCATCTCGTGTAGTCAAGTAGGGGTCGGTAGACGATGTCGGGGCAGAGCAGGACCACCTTCTGTGGGAGGAAGAGGACATGAGTTTGGGGACGAAATCATCGGGACCCTCGCCCGCTGCTGTGGGCACGTGCGACGAGGAGGAGGGATGGGACATGTCTTATGTCTTGTTGACCGCAGACATGTGATCGGGGAAGGCCCGGATGAGAAGGGCATCCCATGCACCGCGCCTCCCATCCCGTTCGGCCAATGAACCAAGCGCGGTTTGCAAGGGGTTGACCCGGTTTGACCCGGGTCACCCTTGCTACCAACGTACCCGTAATAGATGTAAGGCTATCCTGGTTGATCTGTTTACACCTCTAATCAGAACAATTGGATTGATGATAGCATGCCACGTCGATATGATGGAATGGTTCCATTGGATCATTCAAATCATACTGTCTAAGTTAATCCTATTTACATAGGAATCCCGATCTCCCCTCTTGAAGAGAAAAATCTAATAACTTTCTCAACTCTACCAACATTCGTATCACAATTGATCCGATGTCAACATCGATACCAATCGCACGAGATATCTGTTGAAATTGTAATACGATGAGAAGCAACGCATTGGGCATCTGAGACTAAAGATATTATGGTTTTTATCACTTGTGTCCCTTTGAGATATTGTAATATCAGCTATACCTCTTCCTTTTTTGAAAGTTCAATTGTGCTCCTACCTTCTTGCAAAATTCACAATTATATCCCTTTGTAATATCAGTTATGTCCTTACTTTGCTTTAATAGAAAAGCAGAACTGTGAATTTTACAAGAAAGTAGGGGTACAACTAATATTTCAAAAAGAAAGGAGTATAACGAAGAAAAATCCAAGATATTATAGCGGAGTTGGTTTTTGAATGCCCGTCAATGATGGTTATGACTTGTGAGTTGCATGCTCGAGCTTGAACCTCTTGCTTACATCACATACTAGCGGGCAGCCCGTGCATTGCACGGGAGCGTGACTTTATCCTCCATTCACTGCGGATAAAAAAACTTCTAGCGCAATAGTAAAGTGATTCTATCCTATAATTCAATCCTACTCTGGTAAATAGTTTACATGCGATGGAAACTCTCCTATATGTGTTTCGACTGGGTTATTGACATTCATCTTGTGTTCATTTGAGTCTTGTTCAATGTAGACATTTATGTACAATAATATCATCATTGGGAAATATCTAGTGATATTAGGAATAAATTTCAAAGGAAAAGAATATCATATAATTTAGCGTAATTTTATATTGAAGGTTCATAATTTAAGATGAATAGAATCACTAGTGAAGTAGTGGTTGAAGATAGACTATATTTAAAAAAATGTGGATATACCAAGGGTAACAAAGGTGTAACTCGGATTGTTTTCAAAATTTGAGCATATTGTAATATGATTGACAAACTTTTCTATATGTGTAAAAAATGTGTTTTCGTTTTTTTCAAATGTTAGTATGGATAAGGTTCTCTATGTAATTCATGATTATAAGGGGTTATAAGCCTAATAATGTAAGCATAAAGAGCTATGAGGGTAAAAATCCCCTTTGAAGGATATGGATAATAATTTTTATTGCAAATATGCATGTGAGTAAGTGAATAAATTTTAAGTTTGAACTATGTTTATTAAAATGCAATCAAATACATATATATTTTGATTTTTCTTCTGTTGTATCCACCTTCATGAAAATTGATGGATAAGATCAGAATTCATTTTCTTCCCTTTTTTGCGTTAAGAATATGGATAAGGATATGCATTTTCAATTTTTTCTAGATTCGTATATGAATACTGTTTATATCTTTTTTGTGGATTGGTCACATATGGCATATATGGCTAAAGATATGTGTTTTATTTTATTTTCTAGATACATATATGATTATTTCTTTATGTATTCGGATATTTTTTCATTTATTTAGACATGGGTACATATATATTTTCTTTTTTACTTTGAAAATCAACATATATATTTATATATATGGACATCGTTTTACTTAGTCTTATGATGTAGATACAAATATAGTTTATTAATTTTCTCACGGAAAGAGATATACATGTCTATATTTTAAAATTAGTATGGATTTATTATGGAAAAGTCGAATATGGATATATTTGCACATTCGTTAGCTATTGTTAACATCTTCAACTAAAATGCAAATATGTGATCTTTAGCTAATAGAGAGTTCATTGATATATATATATATATATATATATATATATATATATATATATATATGGGGTTGATGGAGCTACCCCACCCCATTTTTGGGTAAATTTTTTATTTTTTTTTGAAAAATATCGTCATGTATATTCATCCCTATATCCATCCTATATGCCAATCGAATTTCTTCATACATTGAATAGGGATGCAATCGTATATAGATATGTGCGTATCTCTCTCACGTTCTATCCACTTTAAAAGTGGAATATTAATACATTTTTTTCATAAAGAATAAAGGTGTCCGTCTCCTTTTTTTAACATGACTACGAATAATGATATTGATTTTCATCTTTAATGTAACCATTTACATTTTTATTTGAGGATATAGATACAAACATGATAGTACATATTTCTTGCAAGCATAAACATGGATACATATCAAGATTACAATATAGACGTGGGTTTATCTTCGAGTCCTCCACTTACGGTACGGGGGCGAGAAGGTCACTTTTCCCTCCACGTTCAATCCCGTATATAGACCGAGGATAGTGACGCTGCCTTTTTCTTTTTCTAGGAGTGGATCCCCGACGTCTATCTTCTCATTTGATACTTAGTTTGAGGCTTTAAAGGGCTCTGTCAAGCCTCTGTCTTAGCAGTTTGACCCGTTTAGACGTCTGATTCTCTATACTCTGATTGATTGCCAAGGGATCTGAGACTATCCCAATGGAATCATACATGATTGAGTTGCTCAAACTTCTGGATAGGTTTCCTACATCTGAACTGAATTCTTTTTGGTTAAAGAATCTATTTCTTGTTGTTCTGCAACAATTAGGAGATTCCCTGGAAGAAATACGAGGTTCTGCTTCTGGTGGTTACGAATAATGATATTGATTTTCATCTTTAATGTAACCATTTACATTTTTATTTGAGGATATATATATATGCATAAACATGGATACATATCAAGATTACAATATAGACATGGGTTTATCTTCAAGCAAAATATTGATATGAATTTTTTTGTATGGATAGATATGCAAATTTAATTTCACTTTTTAGTTGATATGGTTACCACACAAAAGATATACATTTTCATTTTTGTCATTTGCAAATACAGATTTTGATATTATTTTCTTTGCTTTTTTAAGATACAGATATACGTATGATTGTAAAATAATACATGTATTGGATTATACCAATATTTCCATCTTTTGATCTAGAATGAAGTATTTTCACCGTGATTGGATGATGTTTTTGCAACTTAGCTCAAAGCAGAACCAATTAAATATCTTTATAATTGATAGAACCGATAATCATGCAATTTCATTTTTTATTTGTTTCATGTCATTATGTACCTTGGAAGTTGAGAAAGAGACTTGGCAACTCTTTTTCCAACCTCTTAGCTGCCATAACTATGATCAGTCACAGTATCAATGCATTGTTCTCGAACTATAACGTGGATACAAACTAAGCGTGTGCGTGTATAGAGAGAGATACATAAACATATAAGTTATACCAACTAAGTCTTATCACAATCTATAAACACGTTTATTATTATATATCCATGTGTCTTCTAATCTAGCAATAGTCTTACACTTTTTTTTTAGTTTTTATGATGATTTTATGAATTTTAGGTCCATCTCAAGATAGCCGAAAGTTGAGCCCAAAAAATGGCAGCACACATTCATATACTCATTACTTCAGAAGCACGAGCATCTCATTCCACTTCAGGGGGAATGCACTCAATCTCCGTCGCTCTTCATGTTACTACCTGTTGTTGCAAGACCTTCATCAGGTGCTTATAAGATACAGAACTTCCTCCTGAGCTCCAGTTAGAGGGCCCGAGCCTCCTATACGATTACCACCCTTAGCGGCCATCATCTCGCCAAAATCCACCAGCCAACCACCAATTGAGGCGGTTGCCTCTCCATTTGCTATCTCGAGTCTTGGCTCTACAGTTGATTGGAGTTCGCCATCCATCCATTCTATGTCGCCGTTTGCGGCATGCGATGCTTCTTTGTCGCCGTTTGCGGCATGCGATGCATCTGCTTCACGTCGTCTTTCAGCCTAGGGCTTATTCCTGGAGAGGGTTCTACATTCGACTAAGAGGGAGGCTGGGCTGTAGTCAAGGGCGACAATGGGAGACCACAGGAAGCAGTACGGGTGTCATCGTTGTGAAGTGTGGGGCGCATCAGAGAGGAGACGAAGGGGTAAGTGAACCGACAATAAAGGAGGAGGTGGTGGGGCAACAACCCAAGTTTTTGGATGAGTATGGACGTAGAAGGCATTGATGAAATCATTCAGGGCAAAGTTGGAATATGCTGTCAAAAGATCACAAGAGGGCAAAACTGGAATGTAGAGACCAAAAATTAATAGGTAGGGGGCCAAGACCCCCCTGCTTAATATATAGTAATGGATATCCCATAGATATCATAACATATTTCCAGTTAGCATCTTAGATTATGAAACTTGAGGTTCAAATCTTGTTATGCAAAGGGAAAGCCCTTCTGTTCTATTTATATAGTTTGCAATCTGAAGTTTGCTTCTCGCAAACGTGATATTTATATTTTGGATGACGACCCAATATATAGTCCGTAACATTCTTCTCCTTCCCCCTACAATTACACTTAAAAACGAATGCTTTTGCACAAGTCCGTACATGGTGCGAGCAACCGTATATAGGATGCGAGCGTGGTTCCGAGTCTACAAAAACGAGTGTTGAATGACTCAATCAAGAGCAATCATGTGATCGAGAAAGGAGACCGCAAAGGCATCTGGTAATGCACACATGGATATCACATGTTTTCGACTTAAAAGAAGTTATCAACCCTCCATTAAAGCTTGACTTAAGATAAACCATGAAACGTGAACTTAGAAAATTCCACTTATGATGTGCGCGGTAGAAGAAGTGAATGTACATTTTGGAGGCAAAGTGAAGAAAACCGATCAGTAGATTACCACCACGAAACTTGAGTGCAGCTTCCATAGTTACTGTTGCTGACAACATTATCCACGATATAAGTATCATCGCATAAAGAATGTTGCAACGGTAAAATTAGCATGTCTACAGTGTTTATGTCACGTTAATCTTGTTTGAATATATCAAAGGTGACCTAACGCTCAAAACTACCGCCGGAAGTTCTGCGCGCCGGTGGTTGCGCGGAACGAGTCTTGCGGGCATGGAGGGATGAGGGTGGACTGTGCGAGGGGCTTACACGCCCTATAATTGGTCCTCCTCCGGGAGGGGAAGAACAACAATGCTCTTCCTCGCACTAGAGAGCCATCTCCCATCTCTCTATCCATATCTCCTCTCGTGTTCTCTCTCGAAAGAAACGGCGTACTTCGGTGGATCTGAGACTCTGTTTTCTCCCATTGTTCACGGGACCTAATTTCTTACATAGTTGGATTCTCAGATAATGTAGGGCCAGATTGATCTATTATCGAGTGTATGCTATCGTATAGTAAGCCAAAGTAGATCTTTCTACTCCATAATTTATAATTGGTATCATTAAGGTATCATATTTTTCCTACCTCAGTAACAATGGTTTTGCTTTTTATTTAGGATCTTATGAAATAAAAGGTAAATTTGGTACGAGATTATATGATTTAGCAGGAATAAACAAGAATGCCACGTTAATCTCACAGTCACTAATATCCGTTGCCACGGCAAAAGTATTTACGGCCTAAATGATGTTATCACAGGAACTTTATTGTGATAATAGACCATGGCTTTTAGCCACGGTAAAGTTTTTGAGACGGACACATATGCCACGATATAAACAGTGTAGCCTTGGTAAAGATCTCAGTCACGCCACTTTACCGTCACGTAAATGTTTTAGTAGTGATACTTTAGTGTGGGCCC
Source organism: Ottelia alismoides (assembly GCA_037367405.1). NCBI lineage: Eukaryota > Viridiplantae > Streptophyta > Magnoliopsida > Alismatales > Hydrocharitaceae > Ottelia > Ottelia alismoides. The sequence goes on from JAZKJV010003188.1 coordinate 396,421, forward strand.
TAAACTTTAGCAACGTTAATGGTACCGTCCGAAAAGAAAACAATTATAAAAAATACAATCATGATTACCAATACCTGCTCATATCACAATCACATAAGAAAGACAACTAATCAAAATTGTGCTAATTTTATTTAAAAAAACACATACAGGAGCATCTTAATCATTGTAAAGTTCCATTAGTAAAAAAAACAAATACATCAAACTAATTATGTCCAATGAACTCAGGATAAACTCTTTGAGAAAGATCAATCTCAGAAGTGGATGTCCCTTGTGCTCTACCGATGGCATCCATTATTTTTACTCCACCATGACTTGTAACTTCTTTATTTGATCATGTAAATCATGATCAGGTTGACCATTATAAAACTTGGAGTGTTTAATGCCACCAGCTACCCCTCTCATACTTCCTGGACATTCACGTCTAGTTGCTTTTAAATAGGCTTAATAAATAGGCTAAGAGATCCATCTAAAGAGTGTTCAAGTGCCATCACGTGCTTCTGAAATTTGTGAAATTATAAAAAATGTATTTGATGTTAAGCATACATATCTCTCTCTACCTACATATATATGATATTGGCTTTAGATTGATAAATATTTAGAGAAAATACAAAGTCAAATCCTAACTGTTTTATACTTTTCCGACCCCAACGAGGAGTAGCTTGCTCCAATTTCGCTTGACTAATAGTATTCCTGCAATGAATGACTTATGGTAATTTCAAGTTTCATGTTGGAACAATCCAAATCAATATCGTTAATTCAAATCTATATACCTTATAATCATTGGATGTACAGTAATTAATAATGACTTTCATTGGTCCTCTCTTATACCATCACGTACATTTCCGAGTAACTGAGTTATCGGAATATCTTCATCAAAGTGTTACAATATAAATAACATAATTATTTTATAGTTATACAAATTAATTAATTAATTATGACATTATATATTGGTAATAAAACAAAATTGAATTTCTCTCACATCCCTATTAATCTTGAATCTCCAATTTTGATGCAACTTTGTAGCTTGCATAATAATCATCCTATCCTACTTATCTTTATCGTCTCGTGAAAATCATTCATGCAATATATTCTGTAACGACATGCTATTATAGGAAAAAAATTTAAATGAGATGAATTCGATTAAATAGAATTAATTAATACATTAAATCTTCTTATTGTCAACTTTAAAATCACAAGGGTTTCCCCCCTCAAGTCACTTATTTTGAAAGAGAAGAAGAGATAGAGAGAGAGAGAGAGAGGGGGGGGAATAGAGATCTTATGGGACACCCCTCGTCGTCGCAAGAGAAGACGTTGTTGAATCGGAGAAGGAGAGGAGCACGGATTCGTAATCGGAAGGAGCCGTGACGATTTCGATGGTTAGAGTTAAGCATTGGATTCGAGGTATGTATCGGATTTAGGATTTTGTATAAATCAAGATCAAATTTGAGGTGCAATCTATTGATTTATGTGTCAAGTCTAGATTTTTGCGGATATACACTGATTCGATTCCAAATGGATTTCTAAATGTATGTGTCAGTTTCTTAGGAGAATACACATACTTATATTTTTCGTATTAATTTTGGTGTCGGCCAACCTTGAGATGGATGGATCGCATTGGAAAATATACATAATACAACTATCTTGTACACTGGATGTTTGCAAGTTAATGTGTTCAAAAAATCGAGAAAGAACTTATCATTGATCTATTCTGTTATTGTTAATATCGAAAAATATGAATGTACGATTGATTGCAATCTGAGTTACCCTGAGTTATAAGTAAGATTCACATGGACGACTTAGAGCTATATTTATTGTTCATAAAGGGTAAAATGATAGTGATGTGTGGGATAAGAGTATACAAATTTCAAATTAAAGTTCACGGTATTAGTTAATGGAAGGATTATCCAATATCATAAGCAAGATCCGGTCTCCTGTTGGCAACCCAAACAATATGTTTACAATAATCCTACCATGACTTAGGACTCGATGAAGAAGTTATGCTGTTCAGAATATTTGTAATACATGTACCGTATTCTATCTCATAATCTAGCCCATGTTCTCTTCCATGATGTACATCCCAGTAAAATACATGGAAAACCGTCACCCTTCCATGTTGGAGAATTGTTATATTTTGAATATTTGTTTATGTTTTTAGTGTGGCCTTGGGAGGAAATTGACGCTATTTCTATCCTTCTGGAATTACTACTTTATATGTAGATTAAGGTCTTTAAAAAACTAATTGATAAATAGTTACAATATAAATTCTTAAAGCATTCAAATATATTATTTTCAAAATCTAAAAAACATCCAAGTATGGTCTTATATGCGCATCTATAAATACCCTGACAAAAATAATGATTTAAGTGAAATGGTTCTCTAAGTAAGTATGTAAGTATGTATGTTGTTGGAATTAATGGGTAACGTCAATTAAATTCGTTTTTTATAACATGTAATATGTTATCAATTTTATTTAAAAAATTACGTTACATGGGCCTAAGCGGTATTTACATATTTTTTTTTAAATTTGGTGAAAATGAAATGATATAATATGATATTGTCACATTGCACAAAATATTATGATCAATGAATGCACTAAAGAATTTAAGGCACAAACTCCTAAAGAGTCACTTGAATGACCGCAAGGGGTCACGTTATGCCGTAAGGGACAACACTGCAAGGGGCGTATGGTTGCAAGGAACCACGGAGGCAAAAGCTAAGTCCTCTACAACTGTAAATACACTATCATGTCATGTCATGGACCGCAAGTGCCAGCTGTTGAAAATATGTAACAAGATACGTAAATGAATGCTATGCAAGAAAATAGTTTATAAGGAAAAACCATCATGAAAAATGCAAGAAATGATTTAATAAGAGAATGAACCATCACATATTATACAAGAATTGGTTTAAGAAAGTTAAACCATCAAAGTCAAGGGGGCTAATATGGAAAACTATATATATGTTTTATAAGTATGTAATTTGCTTGGTATTTTATGAATATGCTCACAAGTATAAATAAATGGTTTTCATACCTACTTATGCAATTTACATACTTTACATGCATATCCATGTTTAAGAAAGAAGCTAAACTATATATGATAAGGATCGAACTTACACATGCATGGGAAATATCTAGGCACGGGATGATGTGTATACATGAAAATCCAACTACATGAATTATAACGGATCAAGGACTGTTAGAATACCCATGAATGGATCCCGATGCATATTGGGCATTAGGCTCATGAAAGTTTATGTTTGCAAATTTCAGGCGACAAATAGGGATAACTGTATTCTCAGGATCGTTCTACAGACTCATTGAGATCTCTGACGTGGTACGATTTAGCTTATGAAGATCTAGTGGATAGTTGTATCCCACACGAACTATCGAGATGCTATTTTAATTCCTAGAATAAATTTTTTTATTTTCCCCAGTTTAGAGCTGTAATAATGGAACTCCTAATTTCAATGTACTTTTATGGAATTAATATTTATCTCTGTTCATTGTATGCCATTTATTTATTTTTTTGATAACGGTTTGGTCGTGCGATCAACTATCGCAAGCTTCTGCTAATTGTCACGATCCATTCCATTACAAATGGTATCAGAGCTAGAGTTCCTCTGGGCATAAGATATCCATATTCCTTAGTGACTTAAGATCTATTATAGAGAGGATTAGTATCACCACCGATTGATCTTGTCAATTTTCTGAATCAGATGGCTCTTTGTCGTGCAATTGAAGCCGTTCGAGATTGTGACTCGTCAACGAGCCAAGAGGTCATTATGGGTATGCAGAAGAAGATGCTGGAGTTAATGACACTAATGGCCTAGCAACAGAAGAGTTAGACATCTAACTCAGGTGGACTGACTCTAAAGAACTTCATCCATCATGATCCGCTCACCTTCAAGGGTGAGCATGAGCAGGAAAAAGTCGAACATTGGGTAAGAGATATTGAGTTGAATTTTAAGGCAACTAATTGTCCTGAGGAAAAAAAGTGATTTTTGGGACATTTCGTTTGCGGGACAACGCAAAGGAGCGGTAGACTTCATGCAAGGGAATCTACTTTTCGGAGGCTCCTGTGATCAAGTGGGATGATTTTGTTGAGCGCTTCCTTGAGCGCTACATCCCTGAGCATGCTAAGGATGAAAAACGTCATGATTTTATAAATCTACGTCAGGGAAATACAAAAATCGAAGAATATGCAATAAAATTTCAAGAATAGGAGAAATATGGCAAGCGTATTTGTGCCAATGAAAAGCAACGATCCAGAAAATTTCTAGAAGGTCTTAATGCGAGATTGAGCATTAAAGTGCTCACTATAGGTTCTGCAACTTTATCTGAGGCGGTTGCAGCAGCCCGTGGAGATTGATACAGCATACTGGAGGATACAACAAGCAAATCCTCGGAAGGGCCCTCACAAGCCAAACTTCAGTGATAAGAGGCGTCACACAGCAATAAATGCCAAGAAGACAAATACTGATGATACACCAGCCAACATGAAGTACACATACGAGGTGTGCCAGCATTGTGATTGGAGGCATCCAAGAGAATGCTACAAGCTAACCACTACTTGCTTTAAGTGCAGAGAAAAAGGTCACTTCATGAAATGATTGCAAGAAGGATGTCAAGAATAAGGAAAAGCCGTTTGAGCAGAAAAAGAAGGTGACAAGAAGAGTATTTGCTATCACTCCTGAGGATGTAGACGATGCCAACACAACACTGGAAGGTACTTTACTAATTGAAAACCATTTATTTCATGCTTTTTTATTTCTGATGCTACACATTCCTTCATCTCGAATGCATTTGCGAAAAAGTTAAGTTTGGAAGTTGTTGAGCTTCCATACGTACTTACAGTTTCTTCACCAATAGGTGATATTATTGCCACGGGTATGTACTTAAAGGACGAACCTATTTTGATAAGAGAAGACACCCTCACTTCTAATTTGATATTATTTCCCATCACAACCTATGATGTCATCTTGGGAATGGATTGGTTATGGGAGCATTATGCAGCGGTCTATTGTCTAGAAAAGAAGGTGATTTTGAGTAGACCAAACCACGAGGAGATACAGATTTGTGGCACATGTAAGAGTGGGAGGTTGGTTATCTCATCTTTACAAGCAAAGCCAAGTACTAGCTGAAGGTTGCATCACATTCCTTGCTAGTATAATTAGCACTGAATCATCACATACACGTCTTGAAGATTTAGATGTGATCAGAGAGTTTGCCGATGTCTTGCCAGACGATCTTCATGGACTACCTCCTCATAGAGAGGTTGATTTCTCAATTGATGTGATCCCAAGAATGGCTTCGATTTCCAAAGTTCCATACAGAATGACACCTGCAGAACTTGAGGAGCTAAAGAAGCAGTTACAAGAACAACTAGATAAGGGACTTTTACATCCCAGTATTTCTCCGTGGGGAGCACCCGTTCTTTTTGCGGAAAAGAAAAATAGGTCTCTTAGACTCTGTATTGATTATCAAGGTTTAAACAAAGTGATCGTGAAAAATAGATACCCGTTACCTCACATTGATGACTTATTCGATCAGTTGCAGGGAGCAACAGTTTTCTCAAAAATTGATATGCATACGGGTTACCATCAACTCTTGATAAAAGAGGAGGATATACCAATAAAAACTTTCAGATAAGGTATGGTCATTATGAATTCTTGATCATGCCATTTAATCTCACTAATGCTCTTGCAGCTTTTATGGAGCTAATGAATAGGGTATTTCAAGAATACATTGATAAGTTTGTCATCGTGTTTGTGGATGATATATTAATATATTCATCTGATCTGGAGAAACATCGAGTACATTTACAGATTGTATTTGAAACCTTAAGACAACAACTTTATGCAAAATTCTCTAAATTGTGATTTTTGTCTGGATAGAGTCGTATTTCTTGGTCATGTGGTATCTAAGGATGGTATTGAGGTAGATCCAACCAATGTAGAAGCCGTGATGAATTGCATTCAACCTAAGAATGTGTCTGAAATCCGTAGTTTTCTTGGCTTGACTGGTTTATTATTGGCGATTTATTCAGAATTTCTCAAGGATATCGCTACCATTAACAAAGCTCACTCGAAAGGATGTGAAGTTAAATTGAAGCATGGATTTACTATAGCTCTAATATTGTCTTTACCGTCAGGTAGTGGAGGTTTTGTAGTATATATAGATGCATCAAGCACCGGACTTGGGTGTGTTCTTATGGAAAATGAGAAAGTTGTTGCCTATGCCTCACAACAACTAAAACCACAAGAAAGGAACTACCCAACTCATGATTTAGAGTTAGCACTGGTAGTCTTTTCTCTAAAAATCCGGTATCATCACCTCTACGGTGAACAGTTTGAGGTGCTTAGTGACCATAAGAGCCTCAAATATATCTTCTCTCAGAAGGAGCTTAATCTGAGACATCGATGCTGGCTGGAATTCCTAAAAGATTATGACTTTGCGTCAATTATCATCCAGGAAAAGCAAATGTCGTAGTAGATGCATTAAGCAGAAAATGGGAAGATAAACTGTCTAGTTTACAACTTCAGTGGAAAATTATGAAGGATTTTGAAGATTGGAAGCCTTTCTTGAGCGAATTGAGAAAGATATATTTTACAGCACTCAAAATTCAATGAAAGATAATTGGAAGATCCCGACTGCACAAAACTAAATGTTGATATTCCTAAATTTATTGAAGCATCCAAGAGAGAAGGTTCTGATTTCACTGTTGGAATCGATGGAGCTTTAAGGTATCGCAACAAATTTTGGGTTCCAAGTGATATATGGTTGAGGCAAGAGATTTTAGATGAAGCACAAAGATCGATGTACACTATCCATCCATGTACAAAAAAATGTACAAGGATCTGCAACGAAACTTTTGGTGCCCAAAGATGAAGAATGACATCGCAGAATTTGTCGCTAAATGCTTGGTTTGTCAGCAGATCAAGATTGAACATTAGAGATCAGCATGACCTGTTCAACCCTTGGAGATACCTGAATGGAAGTGAGAGCACATAATGACGAACTTCGTCACCGGTCTACCCAAGACCACGAAAACATCGTTATGACACCATATGGGTGATTGTTGATCGATAGACCAAATCGACACATTTCCTATCTATCCGCTTGGATCAATCGACAGACAGTCTGGCTCAAGTATATGTGAATGAAATTGTCAGCTTACATGGTGTTCCTGCATCAATTGTGTCTGATCAGGACATACGCTTACCTCTCATTTATGGAAGAGTTTTCAGGATGCTATGTGCACTCAATTGAAGTTCAACACTTCATTTCATCCGCAGACTGATGGTCAATCAGAAATGACCATCCATACACAAGAAGGTATGTTGAGAGCATGTGCTCTAGATTTTGTGGGCAGCTAGGATAGACACCTTAAATTAGTAGAGTTTGCTTGCAATAATAGTTATCATTCAAGCATCAAAATGCCTCCCTATAAAGCATTGTCTGGGAGACCTTATAGATCACGCTCATGTTGGAGTGATATTGGCGAGAAGCACATCTTAGGACTGGAACATGTTCAGACAAGTAAGCAATAATCTTATGTTGATCGTCACAGAAGAGAGTTGAGTTTCGGAGTTGGGGAGCATGTGTTTCTAAAGATCTCTCCGACCAAAGGCATCTTACGATTTGGAAAAAAGGGGAAGCTCGCCCCAGATATATAGGACCTTTTGAGATTCTACAATGGATCAAAGAGGTGGCATATCGTATTGCATTACCACCTCAATACTCAAAGCTACGTGATGTATTCCATGTGTCTATGCTGAGGAAGTACACTCACGATCCTTCACATGTGATCGAGCATGAGGTCATTGATGTTCAACCAAACTTGACATTCGAAGAGAAACTTATACAAATCGTTGATCCTAGAGATCATCAATTGCGTCGGCGCATATTTCCGATGGTCAAGGTCCTTTGGCAACACCATCAAAAGGAGGAGGCTACTTCGGAGCTGGGAAGTGAAATGCAGGAGAAGTACCCACAACTTTTCGGTATGTCCCTCAACTAAGAAATTTCGAGGACATATTTTTTTTTCAAGGGTGGTAGATTTTAACAGCCTGCTATTTTAGGAAAAAATTCAAATGAGATGAATTAGATTAAATGGATTTAATTAGTATATTAAATTTCCTTATTGTCAACTTTAAATCACAAGGGTTAACCCTCTCATGTCACTTATTTTGAGAGAGAAGAAGAGATAGAGAGAGTTAGAGAGGGGAATAGAGATCATACGAGACACCCTTCGTCGTCGTAGGAGAAGACGACATTGAATTAGAGGAGGAGAGGAGCAGGGATTCGTGATCTGGAGGAGCCGTGATGATTTCGACAGTTAGAGTTAAGCGTTGGATTTGAGGTATGTATCAGATTTAGGATTTTGTATAAATCAATATTAAGTTTGAGGTGCAATCTATTGATGTCTGTGTCAATTCTAGATTTTGCGAATATACACTGATTCGATTTCAAATGGATTTTTGAATGTATGTGTCGGTTTCTTAGGAGAATACACATACTTATATTTTTTGTGTCGATTTTAGTGTCGTTCAACCTGGAGATGGATGGATCACATTGGAAAATATACGTAATACCACTATCTTGTACATTAGATGTTTGCAAGTTGATATTTCAAGAAATCGAGAAAGAACTTATCATTCTTTTATTAATGTGATATCGAAAAATATGAACGTACGATTGATTGCAATCTGATTTACCCTGAGTTATAAGTAAGATTCACATGGACGACTTAGACCTATATTGATTGTTCATAAAGGGTAGAATGATAGTGCTATGTGGGATAAGAATATACAAATCTCAAATTATTGTTCACGGTATTAAGTAGTGGAAGTATTACCCGATATCATAAGCAAGATCCAGTCTTCTATTGGCAATCCAAACCATATGTTTACAATAACCCTATCATGACTTAGGATTCGATGAAGAAGTTATGTTGTTTAGAATATTTTGTTATACATGTAACGTATTCTATCTCATAATCTAACTCATGTTCTCTTCCATGATGTACATCTCGTTAAAATATATGGAAAACAATCACCCTTCCATGTTGGAGAATTGTTATATTTTGAATACTTGTTTATGTTTTTAGTGTGGCCTTGGGAGGAAATTAACGTTATTTCTATTCTTCTGGAATTACTACTTTATATGTAGATTAAGTTCTTTAAAAATCTAATTGATAAATAGTTACAGTATAAATTCTTAAAGCATTCAAATATATTATTTTTAAAACCTACAAGACATCAGAGTATGGCCATACATGCGCATCTATAAATACCTTGATAAAAATAATAGCTTAAATGAAATGGTTCTCTAAGTATGTATGTATGTGGCTGGAAATAATGGGTATCGTCAATTAAATTCATTTTTTAGTAACCTGTAATATGTTATCATTGTTATTGTAACAAATTATTTACATGGATCTGAGCAGTATTTACATATTTTTTAAATTTGGTGGAAAATGAAATGATACAATATGAAATAGTCACATTGCACAAACCATTATGATCAATGAATGCACTAAAGAATTTACGACACAAATTCATAAAGAGTCACTTGAATGACAGCAAGGGGCCACGTTATGCCGCAAGGGATAACACCGCAAGGGGCGTATGGTTGCAAGGAACCACAGAGGCAAAAGGTAAGTCCTCTACAATCGTAGCTAGACTGTCATGGCATGTCATGGACCGCAAGTGCCATTGATTGAAAACATATAACAAGATAAGTAAATGAACGTTATGCAAGAAAATGGTTTATAAATGAAAGCCATCATGAAAAATACAAGAAATAGTTTAATAAGAGAATTAACCATCACATGTTATACAAGAATTGGTTTAAGAAAGTTAAACCATCAAAGTCACGAGGGCTAATATGGAATGCAGTTTATATGTTTTATAAGTAAGTAATTTGCTTGGTATTTTATGAAATATACCTACAAGTAGAAATAAATGGTTTTCATACCTACTTATGCAATTTACATACTTTACATGCATATTCATGTTTATGAAAGAAGCTAAACTATACATGAAAGGGATCAAACTTATACATGCATAGGAAATATCTAAGCACGAGATGATGTGTATACATGAAAACTCAAGTACATGAATTATAATGGATGAAGGACCGTTAGAATACACATGCATGGACCCCGATGCATACTGAGCATGAGGCTCATGAAAACTTATGTTTATAAATTTCAGATGACGAACAGGGTTGACTACATTCTCAGGATCATGCTACAAACTCATTGAGATCTCTGACGTGGTACGATTTAGCTTGTGAAGATGTAGTGGATAGCTGTATGCCCATAGGAACTACCAAGATGCTATTTTAATTCCTAGAATTGTTTTTTGTTTTCCCCACTTTAAAGTTCTAATAATGGAACTCCTAGTTTGAATGGACTTTTTATGGAATTGATATTTATCTCTGCGCATTGTATGCCATTTATTTATTTATTTGGTAACGATTTGATCGTGCGGTCAACTATCGCAAGCTTCTGGTGATTGTCACGATCCATTCCGTTACATATTCATATTAGAATTTTAATATTAGATATACTATTTTCTAAAATTATTGATAGAACTTACCCTCAATCTCTTTAGAAGAAAAGCATGCATCTCCTAAGTAACATCTTAATGAAAATTATGCATTGTAATTAAAATGATAATCCATGCTAAAATCCCTCACTTGCTCTAAAAAAGAACACTATTGATACCAACAACATAGACATCTACAATATCTACAAAAAAGTCTCCCGACTTAGAAGATGGCTGAGAGATGCTCCTTGAGCTCGAGGTAAAGTCGACTCTTGTGTACCCCGAGTAACATCCTCCTCAGGTTGAGTCACAGTTGAAGATGGTGGCCTCGAAGATGGATATGATGAATGTTGCTCATATAGTGATGCGATGTTGTACTTTATAGTCAATTGTTCATCGACAACAAGCCATCGACATTAAAAAATTGTCTTGTTAAGGAAATTAATAATTTAGATTGAATAGAAACTAACATGTTTAAATAAAATTATACCTTAATAAAAAAGTCACCAACATGATCATTCATTGGAATCATTTGCAACCTTTTATTGAGCATCATAATAAAATCATAGTACTGCTCTTATTGAAAAATTCATCCATGTCTTTCAGTATCATCACAAACAAAACTTGTTAAACCAAACTTGCCAGAGCAAATGGTTAATCTATTCCAAACCTACAATTTCATTTTATATTTACATAAAAATCTTTATTTTTTGCAAAACTATTATCTTTATTTAATACATCAAACTATTCACATATGACAAGATTATCCCTGCTCAATGTAACAAAATTTCTTCCATTCTTTGCTTGTTCATGCTACTCATCCACAATATGGTTGTAAAAATATACATGCATATACCACCAATCCATGCCATGAAATTCTATTTACCCCCACCCATCGGCCGGTGTCTGAGATCTAATATTTGGTATTAGAGCCTCACTAATGTAGAAGAAGTAACATTCTGATGCACATATTCCCTGCAATATAGGATCACATATAGAGGGATGCTCTGTAGTTTGTCCACCCAGCTTCAACGGGATAAACTACTCCAGTTATAAGACCAAGATGATGATCTTCCTTCAATCATTATACTTTGCTATCAGAAATATGATGAGGAAGGAATTAAAATTCATAGAAGAGAATGAGATAAGCTACTCCATTGTTGAATAAGCTAAAATGACACTCAATTTCAAGGAGATCAATTCCATATATTGTGCCTAGTGATGATTGAGGTCTAGTGAGGGTCTAAAAATATCCTCACTATATAGGAAGCAAAGACAGATTGTCGCTGAGGTTGACTGCTCACGAAACCTCAAGTCAATAAACAATTAACCTACAACCGAAATCTAGTAATGAATAAGCAAAAATGTGGAGTTAAAATTTATGATAACTCTACAATAAAGCTATATAGTGTGTAAGAACGTTTAGAGGTCGAACTCAAGGAGCAAACAATATATTGGGCAATGGTACTAAAAAATTATGCCTCTTCTCCTGTCTTTTTTTTCTATTTTTATACAAGTTTTAATTTTTAATTTTTTGGATTTTATTTAAACATATATATAAATATATTAATTGTTTCTAATTTTATATTTTATATTCTTTTTATATTTTTTGATTTTTAATTTCCTTTTTCCTTTAAATATATAATTAAAGAATATATAAGGTTATATATAAAATATAGAGGAATACAATTATAAATATTAAAAATAATAAGAATACATGAAATAATGTTGTTTTATTTTATATATTTTTCCAATATTTTTGTAATTTTTCTCGATTTTTTTGCATATTTTTATGTAATTTTAAAATAAAAATATCCCAGATCAGAGATTAAGTAATTAGGCTGAATTGAAGATTAAAAACAACAAATAAAGTCCAAAAGTCTCCAAATAAATTTTATTAGATATATCAAAATATAAAGAAAATACAAAGATAAAAAGAAATATTTTTGGTATTTTAGTAATTTTATATATTTTTTATTGGATTTAGGGATTTTTCTTTTCCTTTTTAGGGGTTTTTTTGTTTGGAGTTATAAAATATAATAATAAGAAAAAACTGGGTATTTTTCAAAATGTTTTTCTATTTTTTTGGTATTTTTCAAGTCAAACATGGACAAAAATGTACTCATTTGATTTCTAATAAGTAGTTAAAATGCCTAAAATGCCAAAATAAAAATATGGCGTGAAAATAGAAGCTAGCAAGAATCTAATCATGTTTTGCACAATTTTTTGAGCACAAATGCTATTTTTAATAAATGAAATTCGAGTACAAAAAACACGTGAATTAGGAAGGACATTTTTGTAATTAAAATTAAAATCAGGGGCTCATGGGTAATTTTTCCAAAAAATATACTACATATATTTAAATTTATGACACTAAATATAAATACAAATTACGTAAGGACATATATACAATTTGCCTAGATCACGTGGGGCGACACATGAGCTGAACCAAACTGGACCCATTTGCAATTTTAATAAATACATGGATTCATCTGCAAAAAATTCATATTTTTTAACTACATATATTATTTATAGTATTAAATAAATAATACAAAAATAAAAGTGAGATATGCAATTTACCCCTGAAGGTGCCATTAGATGACACATCATCTCAGTTATACACGTAGCAACACGGGAAGGCTTGATACCACTTCATCAATCCACGGTCAGTCTTGCATCTGGACTTCCATCAGAAGATGGTGAGGATGAATGACCAAAATCAGATCTGGGTCCTCGATCCAACAACTGCTGTTTTGCTCGAAGAACACGAAAGAAGGTCCCTGCCTCCAAGATTCCTCCCTCCTCCGAGCTTCTCCTTCTTCACTGAGCAGCTCTATAGCATCGAAGAGGTCTTCCATGGTTGTTGGTATCCTTAAAATGGTCCGGGCTCACTAGTCGAGCCCTGGAGCATGTTGCACCTGAATGTGTCCTTCGAGTCTCGAGTGGGTCTCAGACCCCCCTTCCAGCTACTATTCCTGCAAGAAATGAATGACGACACAAAGGTGGAGCTAGATAGGCAGTTATTGGTGAAGGTCAAGGTAGATTTGGAAAAAGGAGATGAGGTCTGGTGATAAGGTGGTGGAGGGACCTCAAATCCTCGATTCAGAGTGAATCGAGGGTAATTAGGTGTTGTCAAAGAAGGAGAACCGATTAGGGAAGATAGTGGGCGGATGTGGAAGTCAGAAAGAGGTTGGTTACGACGGATTGCATGGAATGAAAGACAATAACATAATCTACCTAGAAAATAAAGTGCATAGCTCTTATACTTGATCGAGGAGCAGAACGACTGGAGGTCCTCTGTGGGTGCATCTCCCTCCTCCTTCAGCCACTCTAGATGCTCCAGAGGTCCACCAGTTGTCACCTGGTGATACGCTTGACCGGAGACAGAGTCCTTAGGGCTAGAAAAAGTGAACAAATTTGAGGAGGAGGAGGATGAAGGTTTTATTTATACACATGACGAGCACCCTCATTGACCTAGGGTTTGGGAGAAATTTGTCCTTATACAAGGGATCCAGGGATTAGACAAAGATCACTAATGATTGAGGTAGATCTTGGCATGGATAAATGATGAAAAGGCTCGATGGATTGAGCATGAAAAAGGCAGAAAAGTTTGGATTCGACATCTTTGACATGTTAGAAGTGCTTGGGGCTAAGTTGACCAGTAGGAGTAAACAAACGAAGGCCATTGGTTGGCCCATGTGGACCAACCACAAAGAGGCGGGTCTTTTATTCAGAAATAAATGAATATAAATTAATAAAGGATTTTAATAAATTTTGGATATAAAATAAAAATTGTTCATTATTTTATGTAGTATTTTAATATGATTTTTATATATTTTTATGGGCTTATTTATTACAAGTTCATTTTTAAGTTATATTTATAGGTATTAATCTATGTTATGTACATTTTATTTTTAATTTTAATTTTTGATTTTATTATTTTATTCTCATATTTTATATGTTTACATTGGTTTACATCAAGGTTCAATTGAGTTCATTTCTTTCTACTTTGATTATGGATAAGTTGACAAGTCACATTCTGGATTAGTTACATTGGTGTATGTTATTTGCTGATGATATTGTATTCATTGACAAGACTAAAGATGGAGTAAATGAGAATCTTGAGGTCTGGAGACATGATTTGGATACTAAAGGATTTCTTAAGTAGGGCTAACACAGAATATATGGAGTCCACTTTTGATGGAAGCGATGATGAAGGAATCAAGGTGAAGATTGGCGACGATAACATTCGGAAGAGATATTATTTTAGATATATGGGATCTATTTTTCAAAATGATGGGGAAATTGATGGAGATGTTACTAATAGAATAAATGCAGACTGGTAAAGTGAAGAAGAGCCTCTGTTGTTCTCCTTGATAAGAAAATTTGTTTAAAAATTAAAGGAAAGTTTTACAAAGTAGCTGTGAGACTGATGAATCTCCGTTTCATCATCTTTATTTTAGCATTTTGGCCTTAAAAACCCTAGTAAATGCACATCAATAGGCTTAATTAGTGCATTTTATCATTCATGCATCGCTGTGTAAATATTGTCTAAAATACAGTTTTAAATCCAAAATTATAGAATAAAGAAAAGAAAAAATAAAATATTGAAAATATTTTATGACCGAAACCCTGCAACCTGGACATCTCGATGACTAGGTCGACAAGGAATAAAGTAGGTGGAGATAAGGGCTAAAATACAATAAAAATCCCTTTTATTTAATTCATTCTTTATTCATTTTAGGGCCTATTTTTAGTTTCACTTTTTATACTCCAAATAAAGAAACTTTGTACATGAAAGTTGTAGATAACTTAATATAGAAAAATACAAAATTGATTTCATACAAAAATAATATACAGTGTACAAACTGTATTCTAAATAAGATTCCAAAATATGAACTTCCCAGACCTATATCTCTCAAATAAAAACTCAAAATATATCAAAATCACTTTAATTACATATAACATTTTATAAGCTATTTAGTGAAGGTGGTTTCATATTTTTTTGGAGTTAAAGTTTGAAACTTAGGTTTTGGACCCCTATTGTATACTTACACCGATTAAAATATTTATTTTATATATTATTCATTATTTTATAATTCTGTATTTTTCGAATTTTGTGTATATTATTTATAACATGTGTGTATATTGAAAAAAACATGAAGAAAATGCAAAAATAAAGTACTTGTACAAAACTTATAGATGAAATACCTATATCTATACCTATAGAATTAATATAACTATTTATATAATTGTATATATCACTTCAGAAAAATAAAATAAATAAATTTAAGATATAAAATTAAGTTATAAATATATAAAATAATAAACCAAAATAATACAAATTAATATATATAATAAAAATAAAACATTAAAATATATAGATGGATATACCTGTATATAGCCCCTAAAAGGTAACTTGTAATTTTATACCTTTAAAAATAAATACAAATCATTATAAAATACTTAATAAAATAATAAATATTTTTTTCTAATAACCTAAAATTAATAAAAACATTTATTATTTTTAACGTAATTTACAAATCATCTTTGCCAGTTATTTTCCGGTTGAATGGGTCGTTGGTTGACCTCGGTCAACTCTCTGACCAAGGTCTGTAGTCTGTCAAAGCTGCTTTTTTGGCCGTTTTCTACCATTTTTCTAGGCCGCGTCTTGCCTCCTTTTGTGTCACGATCTTCTCGAGTTTTTTGCCTTGGACATCCACCATACACGCCCTTGGCTTTCCTTGGGGAGTGCATCGATGCAACGCAACCTATGACTCGATCTTCCCAGACCCTTCGTCACTTGTATAAAAAGTCACCCAAGCTCCCTTTCAAATTTTGAACCCTTCTAGACCTAGCGAGGCCCTTCTTCTCATGTGCTCTGGACTGGAGATGGTGATAGGATCTTCTCCAGCCATCTAGTAGGGTCGCGTGTGGCCGAAGAGTAGCTCCACCACCTTCACCGGCCTCCGACGTTGAGGTTCGATCTTCCTGATTTTCTGGCCAATCGAGGTTTACTTTTTATAACATTTCTATTGTAGGATTAATCCTAGGTTTATTTATCATATTTATTCTGTATTTTAACCACACAATTGAGGTTTAAATTCACCCATCGAAGCTCACCGGAGCCCCGCTCCGGTGAACATTCTCTTACGCCATTCACTCCCCCCTCCACCTGCATTGGTCCTTGGAACCATCTCTCATTGTGTGTGCATTGTCCTTGTAGGTTTCGGGAGCCAAGAGACTCCATCTGGGGTTAAATTTGAAAGAGCAGTGGTACTTGGGCCCCCCTTTCTTCTCCATCCTCGCGGTTGTGCTCTGACGCTCGCCGTGCCATTGTGGCACAACCATCGAGTCAGGGAACCTCCCAAGAAAAATCAGGGCCATTTTGGAGTTGCTAATTGCACCGAATGAGGGCATGATCACCAGAGGAAGTCTGCTGTGGCGGACCTTCTTCCCTCGTCATCCATCGCCGTTCTCCGTCATCAGATCAAGACGCAGCCCCAGTTCTTCCCTCCGTCGTCCGATCCAGTCCGCTTCAGCCGTTAGATCGAGTGTTGGGATCTAATCCCAACATCCATCCGCAAATCGGCATCGGCTTGCGTGGGCTCGCCACATGTCACAAGAAGGATTGCTAGCCGTCGGATTGAGCCCCTTCTTTGGGTATTTTACCTTCTCACCCAAAGAAATTTTGTATTTGATATTCAGTGCACAAACTTTCATCTGCCACATATATATATATATATATTTGTAATATTTATAATTAGGCCCTCAAACTATCGAAAATTACATTACAGTCCTGGCCATGTCACCTCACGCGACGCTTCACGTGAGGGGACATTTTGTGGCATGGCCCTTTGACTTTTTAGTATTTGTGTTAAGCTAGAAACATTTTTATATCGTTATATATTTTTTGGACATTTTGCAATTGAGCCCCCATGTTTTTGATATTTACGTTTAAGCCCTCACCAGGCTCACGTGTGCGTAAACGTGAGATTTGGCGATTTTGCAGGGAAGGGCCCCGGGCTTTATGTATTTACTATCGATCGTGTAACTTTTTTAATGCGTGTAATATTTTTGCAAAAATTGCAAATGTCCCCTGCAGTTTCTTATATTCTCAAAAATATCCATACTAGTATTACTTTCTCTCTTTGTTGTCTCTATTTACTTTATACATATATAAACCTCTAAAAAGTCTAAAAAATTAGTTGTAGATTCCTGGAGCACTTTTATTTTACATTTTTGAAGCCTTTTAATATTTATAAAAAAATAAAAAAACATGCATTTTTATCCCTATTTGCATTAGAAAATACATAATAATTATAAAATCTTTTTGAAAAATTCCCCCAAAAATGTATTTTTCTTATTTAAGTATCTTGCATCTCCAGACCAAAAATCACTAAAAAATGTAAAAGAAAACGCATAAAAATTGTAAAACCCCTAAAACCATCATAAAAATATAAAAGATCCTTAAAAGATCCTAAAAATATTTTTTTATCTTTGAATTATATATATATTATTATCTTTATGTTAAAATTAATTTGGAGAATTTTGGATATTGTTTTCTATTTTTCATCTCCATTTTAATTTAAGGTATATATATTTTATTCCCAGTTTCGAGTATTTTTTAGTTTAAAAATCTATAAAAGTTTGCAAAATTATCTAAAAAATCACAAAAATAGTAAAAAATTATCCAAAACACAAAAATATTCCATTTTCTTATTTTTGTTTAATTTTTACTTATTATCTCTCTCTTAACCCTCTTATATATATACTCTATATAGCTTGTTATATATTTTAAAAGAAAAAAGAAATTATAAAAATAAAAAATATAAAAAGAAAGTACAAAATCAGAAATAAAAAATCGAACATAAAATAAAGAATATAAAATAAAAAACCCACAAAAGGGCACACTTACAGACATATACATCACAATCATTTTTGATCATTCTTTGCCCCAGTCTACCTGCTTGTTCCCTATGTTCGACACTCTATACATACTTGTACCTATACACATCTTTGTTGTAGTGTTATAACAAAATTTAACTCTACACTTGTTTTTCATTTCTTGATCATCTATTGTGGGTTAATTGTTGTCTGAACCTGGGTAGCGATCGCCTCAGCAAACATTGTGATCCCGCCTTGTGTGGATTACTCTAGACCCTCGCAAAATTCGGTTCAACAAATGGCATTGTTGTCAGGAAGGAACAACGTTTAGATTGGGATTCATTTTTTATTATAATTTTTTGTCTATATTCTTGCCTTCATTATTTCCTTATTATTTTATATAATTGCTCGAGTTGTCTAACCTCCTCTCTTTGTTGCCTTTGTGCGAGGTACCACGGATCAAGGGAGGCATTCTACCCTAGGCGCCAACGCACTTTACATGAAGCCGGCTTCAGCTTGACAACCTAGCACCAAGGAGACTTAGAGATATTTGAAGATCGAGCTCCATTTATTTTTTTGTATTTATTTTGTGTAATTTAAGTAAGAGAGAGACTATTATTTGTAATAATACATGTACTCAGGACTTTGTACTTTCGGGCCCATTTTCTAAGTGTTTGTTTACTTAGGGGATCACCGCAGTTTTATTGCATTTTCATCGCATTTTTTCACTTTGTTTTTCGGTTTTGTTTTCTTTATTTTGTGTGATTGAGCCCTTACTTTTAGGATTTCTTGAGATAGATTAAGGCCAAACGTCTAACATATTTGACTGTGCCTATAGTGACATTTGGACTTAGTCAAATATTAAACTGCTTCTCACTTAGTCTCGGAACCACCACGCTGCGAGAGTTCTCCATACAACGCTTGCAGGACCCATTGTGGTGGGCACCGAGGAGACTCCAAGACTGGACACTTTGGTTCCATTCCAATTCATTAGCATTGGCTCTTCACGATAATAACAATTTGGGAAACTTAGAGCGATTTCATCGGCTTGCATTTGCATATAGTATAGGTTTCAATTCTGCTGAGCATCTTTGCATGTAGAGTGTTGGAGGAAAGGTGAGCATTTACGCTTTAGCTTACATCATCATTTTGCGGTTTGCATTGCTTTTCTGCCGCTCTACCTCTGATTTTAATTACCTAGGTGCTAAGTGTTGGACATGCGAGCCCACGACGAGCCATTATGCAATAAATGTTATTGCGAATATAATTCCCTGATCTGAAATGAAGAATAAATAATTTGCATAATAAGTCCCTTAGTACAATTAGGGTTATGTACCATGGCCATCTTAATGATCATACAACTGTTGATCCAATTATTGAATCATAGAGGCTGGTGCTTGGATGAATATCTAATGAGTTAGATTGAGGACTCATCAAGAACTGTCAAATGATTGTTAAGAGATGTTCTCCAACCCAAGTAGGAGATGGCAATCTTTTCTCAGTTAGGCTAATATCTGACCGATCTCTTTATGCAGGTCCTCTGCATAGGAATAGAGATTCAGAGGTGTTAGATTAGTTAGGTCAAAGAGTTGACTTAATGAGATCGAGATAACCAAAGTCCTATATCGTATGTTGTCACGATACAGGCACGCATCCTCTAACCGGAGACAGATGTGTTGTTATATGTCTGAGTATGTACATTTGGCAGACTAATAGGTTGATGACCTAACCAAGGTCTATACACCGACGTGCTGGTGTGCATATAAGGGCATATGAGTAATACAATCTCTCAAAGGGATCATACAGGTTCAGTCACTGAACCGGAAGACATGAGCTCACTCATGAGATATTGGAAGAATCAAATTACGTGCATGGTCATCTCGCCTTGGAAGCTTGACCGAACTTGTAGGTTTGATATATACTTTTGGAAAGTATATGATCAAGACCTAGTTATGATATATGCTTTTGGAAAGTATATGATCGATACCAACTCCCAATGATCGAATGAGAAATTTACAGATAAAACCATGAAGTAGACAATATAAAGTTGATCCAATACTTCGGGTTTATTCTGAGTATTCTAGTATGCAGGATGTACATGTATTGGGAATACCTGAGGGTGATGTGATCATAAACGATTGTATAACCATGACGCTTCTATTCCTAGGGAGTGATGAAACGGGTCTTGATTTCAGTGACTCCTCTCAGTAGAGAAGTGATCTGATCATGGTCCAAATATTGGACATTGATTTGAATGTGATTCAGATGCAATGAGAAGTTTAGATTTGCGGTCTTGATTTAATCAAGCATCTATGGGAGGCCCGCGATCTGGATTTGAGTTATGATCTCAATATCCAAGTCACTATACGTGGAACAATACAATCATCCTGTCCTTATCTCCAAGTATTACGGAGAAAGCGCATTATCCTTGAAAGTGTTCAGAATAATTTCATTGTTGATATGAGTATCCGAGCATTGAGAAAATGGATAATTAAATGTGATTTAATTATCATGATTAATATGAATTCGATTCATATTACAAAGAGAGCTATCTTAGATAATTAAATGTGATTTGATTATCAAAGATGAAAATAATGTGAATTGATTCATGTTATTTGGGCACATGGGAATAGAGATCCAAGATGATTAAATGTTATTTAATTATCATATATATGAATAATGTCGATAGCAATATCCATATAAGCCATATATATTATAAATGTGATTTATAATATACAAGAGAGGGCTATTTGTAATTTACATTTGTTAATTAAATGTTAATGTGAATTGGATTCACATTGAACATAAAATTGAAAATGTAATTTACATTTTATTTTAGGTTGTGAATGTGATTCACAAATTTCCAATGGCAAGATTACAATATTCACAAAATAATTACGAATTATTTTTGTAGAATAATTTACAACAATTGTTGTTGTAAAATTGGAGATACATGGAATAATGTAATCAAGAGAGATTACATTAGAAGATGCTCCTTCCATAGGAGGGACGGCTACCTATTCCTATTAGGAAAGGGTGGCCGTCCACTCCATGTATATGGAAGGAGGCACACTCTCTTTCCCATTATCTCCATATTTGTTTTGAGATTAATTTGTATTGATTTGTCAATATAGATTTAATCTAGATTAAATTAATCGTTGTTGGTTTTACCAACACAAATTTTAGCCATTGAAAGAAACACAATCAAAGAGAACCATTGGATTTGTGTTGTCCCCATGGATTGAGATCCTTGGATCCCAAAATGTTATAATAGGAGAGGCACCCCTTTGCTCTTATTTACACAATACACAAGAGAACATAAGTCTCACTCTCTCTCTCTACACATCAGCCATCTCTCTTCCTCTCTCATGGCCATCCACCATGGATGCCCTAGAGGGAGTCTCCATCGCCACAGCGTCGTCGTTATGCTGCCCGATCGTTTGCTCATGATTCTCTGTCTCCTTCATTGCACCTCACTCGTGAATAAGATGTCGGATCTCGTGTGTCGAGATCAGGAGATCCGCCGCTTGGATCATCAACACGGATTGCGAGAAGCATGCGATTCATCCCCGCGCTCGCAAGCGTCTCCTCCGTCGGATCGGACTTGAGATAGGAGGTCTCTTCGTTTAGAGACTCGATCACAACCATGCCTCAAGAGGTAATTCTATTACTTGTTTGTGGTTTAGACAAAACAATCCGAGAAGTGTTCTTGGATCATGCGGTTTCGTCACATGAAAATTTTAATTTCCGCTGCATAGAACAATTGGTGCGACTAGTCGTTCTTCGTCATATTCGATACGATGCCCACGCTTCCGTGATGCTCTTTAGGATCTAACCATATTCTTCAAGTGGTATCGGAGCCTTAGGTTGGTGGTTTTGGATACAATTCATTAACCGAGGATGACTTGTGTTCATTAGGAATTGCGAAAGGTTTCTTGCATTTCATTTTCGCATCTCTGTTTTGAGATTATTTTAGGAACTGTTCAAATTGTTTAAACAGGAAAATAAAATTGGATTTTGTTCCCATTAAATAAAGAAACCGTAAGATCTGATTTTACGTGATTTCGATTCCGTTTGCTCAAGTTATGCTCATTTTAGTGAACATGTATCTAGAGTTTCGGGGACTGCGAATCTCAACGTAATTAAAAGTTAATTGCGGATTTGATACGCCTTGAAATGCATGCAAATCACTTTGGTTCTATTTTAAATCAAATTAGCAAACTTTAGGAACTTACTTTGCTTAATTTGGATTTAAATTGATTAAGATATAGTATTTTTAGTAAGTGAGGGTCACTGCTAGAAATACTTTCCTAATCAAGAACCTAGTGATTGCCATTTAATCAATTAGTGAAATTAAATTGTTTAATTTCCTGAAATAATTGTACATAAATATTTGTGAAATATTTGATGATAATTATTTCTTTAAATGACATTGCTTTAACCAATAATTGATTAGATGTGATCTAGATCACTAATTGGTTAAATGATCTACATTTTAACAAACATGTTGCTTGAATAGGATTTGGGATTTGTTTAGCAAATCTCATTATAATGTTAATCAGAATTATTTTGATTATTATTATATGGTATAATTTCGGTTGAAGAACCGATGATCATCTCAAGTACAAAGTGATCTATTTTGCATTATCCTTTCCGGAGGTGGATATGGTGTCTAGTCGGAGAGCATTGGGGTAGCAAGTTGCAACGTATGTGGTCCGTCCCACTCTCGTCGGTACTGGCCATGACAGCGGGTAGGGTTAGTATAATGCTTAAGAAATCATGATGTATTTCTAATTATTAAAATTCGAAATAATACGTATTTGAGATAATATCATGACTCAAGTAACAATAAAGAATGTTTGTTGGATATCAATTGGATCATTAATTTAATATGATTAGATTAATTGGAATCCAATTAAAATTAAAACACTCTATTATGAATAGAGATGTTATTTTCCTTGGAAGAATTAATCCTAATGAATATGATTCATAATGATTAATTAGAATTTGAATATGATATGGAGGATCACATAAGTGACATCCATGGTCTCCTGTCAAGGCGGAGGGTTCTGTCGCCAGGGATTGTATGTAGGAGACGCCTGTCCGAAGTGACAGCTCCTATATGCTAGCGCATCTGGATCGGGATCTTCGCTTCTCGAAAGAGTAAGGATGTATGCGTAGTGACCCCAATATCGGGTCCTCATATTATTGGGGCGATATTGGATTGCGCATAGCGAGTTGTATTCCTGTTGACGGTTGGTTCAATTAATGACAGGTCAACATTACCTTAGGGGTGGTGGGCCCATGTGTTAAAGACCGAATTGAGATATGCAAGTTGGACTTGCAAGGCGGAATGTGTTCCCGCTTCTTTTTATCCGAGTTGTAGGTTCTCATATTATTGGGATGCAACAAAGATAAGGAAGGAGATCCCAGATCTTGCTTGAGATATAATGGTAAGTATATCTTTTACATTGAAAGTGATTAAGGGAATGAACTTTCAATGTTGACAAGGCAAGACAAATTTGATATAAAAATTCCTAAATAAAAGTAAAATATGTGTGTATATATATAAATATATACACATGCAAATTTCTTATTTCAGATAATCCTTCATTAAAACCCACTCAATGATATACTCAATAATAACCAGTAAAATATCTTGGATTGGACTCATGATCCATATATGATACTTGAAGTTGGACACATAATGTATGTGGTTGCAATGTGCAAGTTTCCTCATAATAATGAGGAATGACAATTAAATAGATAATTGAACTACAACCCTAGGGTTTGTATGTCTCTATAGTCTTGATATCATCAAATGTACTTTGGAAGTGACATGTCGATGATGATCATAATTGTCATACAATCCTTATAAAAATCAATGAAGATATTCTGGCATACATATGTGCTCTTGACATTTATCATGAATGAGATGGTTCACTGCATCATGCAGAATGGTGGCTCTATAAGAGATGATGTATTCAAAATGTTTGAATACCTACCTGAACCAATGTTTTTTGTTTTTAAGAGTCTAGATGGATATAGACATGATGAGTGTCATCATTTTATTGTCTATACTCTAGTCATTCATGAAACTTCATAATATTCATATTGTATGAATTTAATGAAGCATGTATAAATGTTGAGATGCTCTTACATTGAATTCTTTTGAATTTAACGTAAGAGATCCTTAGTCTTACGCAACTGTTGTTTATAGATGAAGGGAGCGCACTGGAAGCATGAGTCAGACCCGAGTAAGAAGGAAAGTCAAAGAGTTGACCTTCTTCTGTGACTTCCATATGGCATCCAGATAGTTGGATGAATGCCAATACTACAATGAGTCGATGTACAGTCTAGGATCCTTAGCTACGGACTCAGATAGAGCATCAGAATAATCTACATATAATCATTGACTTTGACTTACTTATTTGATAAGATAAAGTCTAATAATTGTATCTCAATCTTCTAACAACACTTGCAATAGGTTGCATATGTTTTAGAAGATTGGAAAATTTGATCTTAAGGTTTATAGTTATCCACATGGATATTGATGCAATTGTTGCAACAATCCCTGTTGGATTGATAGACTTGTTAATTTCAGTGGGAGAGTCCTTAGGCTTAGAGAATGTCTTTATGACCTAGACATAAGAATACACTTATTGTTTGTTTCTAAATGTTGGAAATAAACATGAATTCTGAGATAAGACTATCATAAAGAGTTATGATGGATATATTTCAGATAGTAATCAGACATCAAGTAGAATCCATAAAATTAGAAAATTAATGAATAGTTCATTAAGATTTCTAATACTGAAAATTAAAACCTTTATAAGATCAATTGGAGGATGAGGATCATTTGACAACAATCTGGCATCAAGTTTGGGACATATGTCTGTTGATGAGATCAATGGACTAGTGAGAGATGAAACTTTAGATTGTCTAAAGGTTCAAATCTTACATACTTGTGAATATTGTATTCAAAAGTAAAAATGTCCAATACACCCTTCCTTGGGAAAGGTGTAAGATGTCAAGGTATTCAGGATCTCATACATATTGATGTATGCGGATCATCTATATCATAGTAAACATTATGGATATGTGATATATGTTGATGATTATGTATGATATGAGATTTCTTCTCTTCACCTAAGAGACCTTTGAAATGTTCAAAGATTTCATTACTTTGGTTTAGAACCAAAGTTTGAAGGAAGATAAAATGAATTTGATCTCATCTAGGTAGCAAGTACCTGCTAGATAAATTCAAAGAATACCTTGTGTATATATGAATATTATTTCTATCTCAATCCTCCTAATACACCTTGACTCAATAGAGTTATATGGACATACAATTGGATCATGTGTGACAAGATTTGATTAATGATGAAGTTTAGCATAATTTCCTCCTAGTTTCCAGGTATATATATGTAGTAGAGACTACATTATATATCCTTAATAAGGTTCCATTCATATAACTTGGAATCTAGCACTTGAGAGTGCCGCTTCATTAGGAAAATAAAGGATGGTATTGGATACCTACTTTATGATCTTGAGATTCTTAGAATATCCCATTTATGAGAATGTGATTCTTAGAAGTTGAGTCTCCTGAGAATCAAGATGAAAATGAAGTAAAGGAACTCATTTAATCTTAAGATGATAATGAGGCTCCTGAAATTGGAAACTAAAAGGACAATTAAAGATGATACACTAATACCTTTTCAAATGAGTTTGAGTAAGGATTCCATATGTCAGAAAAATCTGACAATGATTGAACTTCATGTGATGAAACTTCTGAAGATCATAGCATGGATAGATGGATGTTAGCAATAAAAGTCTAAAGTAGACTTCATATACAAGTGTTGTATATGGACCCTCGAGGATCCACCTATATGGGTAAGAACCATAAAGGTGTAAATCGATCTTCACGAGATGTAAGTCAAGATTGCATTCCTCTAAGAATACATATCTGAGGATATTCACATGAAGTACACCCAGGGTTTCATGGTTGAGGAAAGCAAGATGTACAAGCTAAAGAAATCCATTTATGGACTCATATAAGCTTCTTGTGGCTGTAACATAAGATTTGATGCAATTATAAATGTTATGATAGATAGAATCTTGATGAATCATATGAAGCTTAGTGAGAGTTCCTTTGTGTTCATCATGCAAAATGTAGATAATATGCTAATCATTTGGAATGATATAAGGATGGTAATAATTGTTTTATAGACTGGCTATTCCATATCTTGAAATATGATTTCAAAGATACCTCTTGGATCTTAGTTCTGAAGGTGTTCAGAAGCATAGAGAAGAGGGTATTGGGACTGCCACATTAATGGTACACCTTGGACATATTCCATTTTTTTTGGAAAAGTCCATGTAAGAGTTCCATCCCTTAAGATATGGTACTGACCTATCTAAAGGGATAACACCTCAAAGAGTTGAGGAAGTGATTGCTAGAACTGCTTGCACTTGTGCATAAGTTATGAGAAGCTGAGTGTATGCTAGATGTATACAAAAGCCAGATATCTGCCATGCAGTGGGAGTAGTAAAGTGTTGCTAACCCTACTATGGAGAGACAACACTTTATTGCAGTAATAACAATATCTTCATAGAGGACAAGTTTTTTGAGATAATGATATCAAAGTCTTATCTTCAAAACTTAAGACTTTATAGATAGTGATCTAAAAGTTCTTAACTCTGGATACCTTAAGAGATAGTGATCTCCAGGAATAAGGGTATTCTGATAAGGATTATGGAAATACTGGTTATGATAATTGTTAAGCTGTAGTGTCAAGGACACTGTAACTAGCAAGATTGAGTATTGGTTGCATAAGATGCAACATTCACATTGGATGTAAGCATTGTTACTGGGGATATGCAAGTGCCGTAAAAGGACTTGGCATAGTCTCGCGAGAACAGAGTGACTCATTAGCTTACCTAGCTATTTTCTTAATAGCCTATGATTGTCACAATAGTGCGGGTTTAAATGATTAGCCCATTAATGGCTCTTTGGGCTAGTGGGAGATTGTTGTACATGCGAGCCCACTGCGAGCCATTATGAAATAATGTTATTGCGAATATCATTCCCTGATCTGAAATGAAGAATGAATAACATAATAGGTCCCTTAGTACAATTAGGGTTTTGTACCATGGCCATCTTAATGATCATACAACTGTTGATCCAAGTATTGAATCATAGAGACTGGTGCTTGGATGAATATCTAATGAGTTAGATTAAGGACTCATCAAGCATCGTCAAATGATTGGTAGGAGATGATCTCCAACCCGAGTAGGAGATGGCAATCTTTTCTCAGTTAGGCTGATATATGACCGACCTCTTGATGCAGGTCCTCTGCATAGGAATAGAGATTCGGAGGTGTCAGATTAGTTAGGTCAAAGAGTTGACTTAATGAGATCGAGATAACCAAAGTCCTATATCGTATGCTATCACGATACATGTACACATCCTCTGACCGGTGACATATGTGTTGCTATATGTCTGAGTATGTACATTTGGAAGACCAATAGGTTGATGACCTAACCAAGGTTTATACACCGATGCGCTGGTGTGCATATAAGGGCATATAAGTAATACGATCTCTCAAAGGGATCATACAGGTTCAGTTACTGAACCGGAAGACATGAGCTCAATCATGATATATTGGGAAGAATCAAATTCCGTGCACGGTCGTCTCGCTTTGGAAGCTTGACTGAATTTGTAGGTTTGATATATACATTTAGAAAGTATATGATAAAGACCTAGGTGTGATATATGATTTTGGAAAGTATATGATCGATACCAACTCCCATTGATCGAATGAGAAACTTACTGATAAAACCATGAAGTAGATAGTATAAAGTTGATCCAATACTTCGGGTTTATTCTGAGTCTTCCAGTATGCAGAATGTACAGGTATTGGGAATACCTAAGGGTGATGTGATCATAAATGATTGTATAACCACGACGCTTCCATTCCTAGGGAGTGATGAAATAGGTCTGGATTTTAGTGACTACTCTCAGTAGAGAAGTGATATGATCTTGGTCCAAATATTGGACATTGATTTGAATGTGATTCAGATGTAATGAGAAGATTAGATTTGCGGTCTTGATTTAATCAAGAATCTATGGGAGGCCCGCGATCTGGATTTGAGATATGATCTCAATATCCAAGTCACTATACGTGGAACAATACAATCGCCCTGTCCTTATCTCCATGTATTCGCGGAGAAAGCGCATTATCCATGAAAGGGTTCAGGATAATTTCATTGTTGATATGAGTATCCGAGCATTGAGAAATTGGATAATTAAATGTGATTTAATTATCATGATTAATATGAATTCGATTCATATTATAAAGAGAGCTGTCTTAGATAATTAAATGTGATTTGATTATCAAAGATGAAAATAATGTAAATGTGATTCATATTATTTGGGCACATGAGAATAGAGATCCAAGACGATTAAATGTGATTTAATTATCATGGATATGAATAATGTGGATAGCAATATAAATATTAGTCATATATATTATAAATGTGATTTATAATATATAAGAGAGAGCTATTTGTAATTTACATTTGTTAATTAAATGTTAATGTGAATTGGATTCACAATGAACATTAAATTGAAAATGTAATTTAAATTTTATTTTGGGTTGTGAATGTGATTCACAAATTTCCAATGGCAAGATTGAAATATTCACAGAATAATTATGAATTATTTTTGTAGAATAATTTACAACAATTGTTGTTGTAAAATTGGAGATATATGGAATAATGTAATCAAGGGAGATTACATTAGGAGATGCTCCTTCCATAAGAGGGACGACTACCTATTCCTATTAGGAAAGGGTGGCCGTCCACTCCATGTATATGGAAGGATGCACTCTCTCTTTCCCATTATCTCCATATTTGTTTGATTTAATTTGAGATTAATTTGTATTGATTTATCAATATAGATTCAATCTAGATTAAATTAATTGTTGTTGGTTTTACCAACACAAATCTTAGATATTGAAAGAAACACAATAAATGAGAACCATTGGATTTTTATTGTCCCATGGATTGAGATCCATGGATCCCAAAATGTTATAAAAGGAGAGGCACCCCTTTGCTCTTTTTTACACAATACACAAGAGAACATAAGTCTCTCTCTCTCTTTCTCTCTACACGTCAGCCATCTCTCTTCCTCTCTCATGGCCATCCACCATGGATGCCCTAGAGGGAGTCTCCATCGCCGCAGTGTCATCGTTATGCTGCCCGATCGTCTGCTCGTGAATCTCTGTCTCCTTCGGTGCGCCTCACTCGTGAAGAAGACATCAGATATCGTGTGTTGAGATCAGGAGATCCGCCGCTTGGATCATCAACATGGATTGCGAGAAGCAAATGATTCATCCCCGCGCTCGCAAGCGTCTCCTCCGTCAGATCGGACTTGGGACAGGAGGTCTCTTCATTTAAAGACTCGATCACAACCACGTTTCAAGAGGTAATCCTATTACTTGTCTGTGGTTTTGACGAAACAATCTGAGAAGTGTTCTTGGATCATGTGGTTTCGTTACGTGAAAAAATTTTAATTTCCGCTGCATAGAACAATTAGTGTGACTAGTCGTTCTTCGTCGTATTCGATATGATTCCCACGCTTCCGTGATGCGCTTGAGTATCTAACCATATCCTTCACTAAGTGAAATTTACTCCTCATTAGGCGCGTTCATTTATTATTAAAAATATAAAAAAGTGATAACCAATAAAATTATAGACTGCTAATATTACATTACCCTAAAATCAACCAAAAAGAAAAATCTTTTATTGGGGCGAGTAATCCCCTCATTGTCTTTGCTTTTACTTGCTCGCGCACACAATAAGGATTAGTGCCAAAATCCCATTCAGACTCCTAAGTGTATGCACAACTTTTGGACTTTTCACTTAACTCTAAAATAGACAAGACAAAAAGACCGCTCTTTTACGGTCTCTATTGAGTTGAGTAGGTGAATTGAGGGTTTGTTTTGTGTGAGTTTGTTTGTGCGTGTTTGTGTGCATTCTAGATCGCTTCTGTGCATTTGAGCATTTTTCTCACTTCTCTTGACTTGACCATCATGTTCTCTCTATCATTTTCCTCTTGTTTTGAGATGGCCGACTGGTGCGTATTTTATCCGGAATTTGTGGATCCCTCATTCACTCTAGTCGGTCCACCTCACTTTTTCCAGGAGGACTTTTCTCCTAACTTTTGTACATATCCAACTCGTCCACATATTCAGACTTCGGATTTCTACCCACCTCCATCTTCACATCTCCCTTCACATCCACCCGAGACTGATCTATTGGGATCACCTTTCATGGAGTCCACCCTTGAGCACTTGACTTTGATGATGGATCATATGAGATAGAGGATTAACGACCTCACTAGCATAAATAAGAGCGACCATGATTCTCTACCATTTGATGATATGGGTTCACTCGAGGATTTCTATGAAAGCTTGCAATCACCCAAAATAAAATAAATGAGAAAAATTTAAAAACCCAAAAAGAGTTCGGGAGACCTTTGATTGATTCAGACTGTGAGAAGAGTACCCATCTGCCAGATCATTCACCCACATATCCTCTCACACCCTGTCCCGCCTTTGACCCTGAGGATGCCGCTGTACAGACTGCTCTTGGCATTCCTCGTGTATATGTTGATTCCGACTTCCTCCCTTGTATGGAAGAGGTCAAAAAATTCAAAAAATGTTGACTGAACCCGAAGTGGTGGCCACTATTGATGAGATCATTTGTGCCCTACTTCAGCATGACATAACTACCTCTTCCTAAGAAGAGAAAACGGAGGAGTAGATCTGAGCATCATATCTTGACCATGTCCACTGCTCATGCCATCACACACTATCCCATTCCTAGTAAGAGGAACACTACCACACCTTTCATCAGCTGCACCATCTCTGACCATACTTGTGATCACACTCTCCCTGACGGCGATGTTTCTATTAGCATATTACCCTTCTCGCTAGTACAGTCTCTTCACTTAGGGCCTCTAAAGAAAACTAGAATGATCGTTGAGTTTGTTGATGGATCTATCAAGAGGCCGAAGGGTATCCTTGAAAACGCCGTCATTTCAATTCAGGGGATGAGCTATAATGTTGATTTTGTCGTATTGACTTTGAAATTGCCCATGTTGATTAGATATTGCCCATGGATACCTCCACAGGGGAGCACTCTCCTATCATCCCGGGATGACCATTCCTCACCTCTGCGAGGGTCATTATTGATTATGGATCAGGAAATATTCGCTGTCGTCCTATTGACGAGAACGAAGTGATCATCACTGCACCTAGTGTTTACCAGAGACCCGCATCCCATGAGAGTGTGCTTGTATTAGCCGAACCTGAGGCTTATGACCTATATGCAGATATCACAGAGAGACTTTCTTTATGACCGATGATGAGACCCGAGAATTCCTCTTTAAGGAGGAAGACTCAGAAAGCATAGACCTTGAAGTTTCCACTTCCTGTGATTGGCATTGTGTTGATGACATCCGTAGGATTTACACGATTAATACCATTGAGCAGGAGGCGGATTTAGAGACTACACATGATGGACATGATTTGACTACTTTTACTGATGAGTCCATTCCTATTCACTTGGATTCAGATGAGACTAAGACCGAATTTGATTTTGTTGCTTTTATTCAAGAATTTGAGCCTTTTGATGAAAAAGATGATCTAGTTGAGATTATTGAGGACGAACATAGTTTGACTACTTCCATTGATGAGTTCGTTCCTTTGGGTTTTGACCTTGATGAGACCTCGCATGATGACACTGATTACACTTCTTCATATGATGATGAGTTCATCCCGTTTCACATTGACATCAACGAGACTCCCAAGGACGAACTCGTACTACTTCCACTCACTCGTACTACTTCCACTCACTCGTATGTGCATCTTCACCCTAGGACCACTGAGGACCTCTACCCTATCAACCTTGATTGGTTTGTATCATCTCAGGACCCTAATGTCGATCTGCAGTACACTAGATCTATCCCTCAGTGGTCCCGCAAGAAGGATTGCTTTCGACCTTATTAATCCTTTATACATCCATATCTATTGTATATTCACTTCTGTTTACCCCAGTATTTCTCTCGTATTGCTCATCCACCCCATTCTCGTGTGTGCCTTCCGTAGTACGTACTTTGTCCTAAGTATAGGGGGGTGGATGAGCCGAGCATTCATTCGTTGTTCTATGTCATCACTTCTGTTATTTCCTATACTTAGGGCTTCTCTTACCCTAAATATAGAGGGAGTGGTGTGTATATCCTTCTCTATCTTCTCCCATTTTCTGATATCTTTTCTTCTTTTCCTTTTCTATCTTTTGTATCTACCGAAAAGGTGTCACCCCTTTTTGTCAGTCTTCTATATTTCGAATGTACTTTGTCCTATGCATAGGGGATGTGCACCCCGTGTGGCTTCTATTCTTTGGTCTTCTCTACTGTCTCCTTTTCTTGTCTATACTTGGGGATATCTTACCCTAAGTATAGTGGGATACATACGATATATTCATTCCCACCCTTGACCCTCCCTACTTTGTGTACAGTCTGTTGTACTTAAGATTATTTGATCCTAAGTATAGGGGGAAGGTCAACATCCTAGTTATTCATTCATTTCTCCATTTATTTATTCTTAAGACTTTCTTATACTCAGTACGGGTTATATCTTCTCCTTTTCTCTCTGATCTATGAGGACATAGCTCAAGCTGTTAGCCGTGTGAGCCCAAGGCGAACCATTCTTACAATAAATGTTATTGTAATAAATGATTTACCAATAAAAGTTGTTGATTGTTTCACTCCATTTTCTGAGATTAAATGAATGAATGCACTATAAGGTCCTTCTATTCAATTAGGGTTATGTATCGTGGTTGTCTTGACAATCATACAGATGTTGATTAATTAATTGAATCGTGGAGGATAGTTCTTGGATGAATATCTAAGGAGTTAGATAGAGGACTCATCAAGTACCATCAATTGATTATTAAGAGATGTTCTCTAGCCTGAGTAGGAGATGACAATCCTTTCTCATTAAGGGTGATATCTGACCGACCTCTTGATGTAGGTCCTCTACATGGGAATAGTGATTTGGAGGAGGAAGATTAGTTAAGTCAAAGGGTTGACTTAACGAGATCAAGAAAACCTAAGTCCTATATTGAATACTGTCACAATATAGGCACACATCCTCTGACTTGAGACAGATGTGTTATTATATGTCTGAGTGTGTACATTTGGCAGACCAATAGGTTGATGACCTAACCAAGGTCTATACACCGACGAAGTAGTGTGCATGTAAGGGCATATGAGTAATATGATCTCTCGAAGGGATTATATAGGTTCACTTGTGAATCGGAAGACATGAGCTCACTCATGAGGTATTGGGACCTATCAAATTCCATGCATGGTCGTCGTACTTTGGAAGCATGACAAGAATTTGAAGGTATGATATATTCTTTGGCAAAGCATATGATCGATACCGATTCCCAATGACCAAGATCGAGAAAATTGATGATTAAACCAAAAAGAAGACAGTGTAAAATTAATCTATATCTTTGGGTTTATCATAAGTCTTCCAGTATGCAGGATGTATATGTGTTAATAATACCTAAGGGTGATGTGATCATAAACAATTGTATAACCATGACGCTTCCATTCCGAGGGAGTGAGGAAACATGTTTGGATTTTAGTGACTCCCCTTAGTAGATCTTGGTCTAGTTGTTGGACATTATTCTGAATTAGATTCAGATGCAATAACAAGATTGGATTTGCAGTCTTGATTTAATCAAGCATCTATGAGAGGTCAGTGAGATCTGGATTTGAGATGTGATCTCAACATCCAAGTCACTATACGTGTATCAATACAGTCGCCCTGTCCTTATCTCCAAGTATTTGCGGAGAAAGCGCATTATTCTTGAAAGAGTTCAAGAATAATTCTATAGTTGAATTACATCTAAGCATTGAGAAATGGATAATTAAATGTGATTTAATTATCTTGAATAATGCGAATTTGATTTACCTTATTGGGATTCATGTGAATGATGATCCGATATAATTAAATGTGATTTAATTATTATGGGTAGGAATAATGTGGATAGCGATATCCAATTATCATAACATATTATAAATGTGATTTATAATGTATTAAAGAGGGATTATTATGATTTATATTTGTTGATTAATTATTGATCTGAATTGGATTCACATTGGATAATTTATTGAAAATTTAAATTAATTTTATTTTTGGTTGTAAATGTGATTCACAAATTTCCAATGGCAAAATGGAAATATTCTCAAAATAATTGTGAATTATTTTTGTAGAATAATTTACAATAAAAGCTGTTGTAAAAATCTTGGAGATTTTCATGGATTAAATGCAATTTCATGAGATTGCATGAGATTTCCTCCACCATATGGTATGGTGGACGACTATCATCTCCAATATTGAAATTGGTAGCCGTCCCACCAATTAACATGGTGGGATGCAAGCCTCATGCAAGAATATCCATGTTTGCTTGATTTGATTTAGGATTTAATAAATTTTTTTTATTTAATATATTTAATCTAAATTAAATTATTTGCTATTGTATTTTTACCGACAACAATCTTGACCATTGAAAGAAACACAAATCAATCTCATCCATTGATTTTGTGTGTCCCATGGATTGTGATCCATGAACTCCCAAACCTTATATAAAGAGAGGCACCCCATGCTCTCAAGGGTTATGCAAAATATAATTACAACAAGCTCTCTCCTTCTCTCATCCATTCACGCCCTATCTTCCTCTCTTCCATTGGTGGCCGTCCACCTTAAGAGAAGAAGAGATCATCATCGTCGCTTCACCGTTGTGACGCCGCTTCGACGACTCTCGGTCCTACATCTTCTTTGGTGTGCTTCGCTCACGAAGAAGGCGTTTGATCTCGTGGTACGAGATCAGGAGTTCCTACACTTGGATTCAACATCATGGATGCGAGGATCACGTGGTTCATCCCCGCGCTCGCAAGTGTCTTCTCCGAAGATTGGACTTGAGACAGGAGGTCTCTTTTCGATGAGACTTGATCAACCATGCTACAAGAGGTATTCCTTTTTACTTAATGTTGTTTAGATGAAATGATCCTAGAATCGTTCTTGGATAATGAGGTTTCATCACATAAAAAAATGTTGAAGTCCGCTGCATATAACAACTAGTACGACTAGTCGTTCTTCATTGTATATGGTACGATGCTCACGCTTCCGTGATGCTCTTGAGGATTACTCAGTATCCTTCAAGTAAAATCAGAACCTTAGGTTGGAGGTTTTGGACATGATCCATTAACCTAGGAAGACTTGGGTTCGTTAAGGTTGCGAAATTTTTTGTCGCATTTCAATTTTTTGCATCTCTGTTATGTGGGTAAATTCGGCCCTGTTAAAAATGTTTAAAAACAAAATATTCATTTGAATTTTGTTTCCAATTAAATAAGTAAACCGTATGATCTGAGTTTACGTAATTTGAATTCCATATGCTCGAGATATGATCATTTGAATGAACATATATCCACAGTTTCGAGAACTTCGAATCTTAATATAATTAATGAGTTAATTACTGTCTTGAAACACCTCGAAATGCATGATAATCACTTATATCATGTTATAAATCTTAGGAAACTTATTTTGCGTAATTTGAATTTAAATAGATTGAGATATGTTAATTTTAGTAAGTAGGGGGTCACAACTGAAATTACATTCCTAATCAAGAACCATGTGATTGTTAATTAATGAAATTAATTGTTAACTTCTTAGAATAATTATGGAAAATATTTAGTGATAATTATTTTCTTAATTGACATGGTCACGACCAATAATTGATTAGATGAGATCTATATCACAATTGGTAACACAATCAACAAACAAACTCGCTTGAATAGGATCGGGAATTTGTTTATCAAATTTCCTTATAATCAAAGTGGTTTTGATTATTACTATATGGTATAACTTCGATTGAAAAACCGATGAACATATCATGTACACAATGATTTATTTGACATTATCCTTTCTTGAGGTGGATACGGTGTCTAGTCGGGGAGCATTGGGGTAGCAGGTTGCACCGTGTGCGATCTGTCCCCCTCCCGTCGGTACTGGCAATGATAACGGGTAGGGACTCAATAATGTCGGAGAAATCAAGGTGTATTTTTCTAATTATTAAAATTTTCATAATACGTACTTTAAGATTATATCTTCCATTCAAGCAATAATCAAGTTTATTGATTAAGTTTAGATTGATAATTAATTTAATATGATTAAATTGATATCCAATTCAAACACTCTATTATGAATAGATGTGTATTTTCCTTGGAAGAATTTATTATATGAATATGATTCATGATAATTAATTAAATGAATTTGAATAAGAGATGGAGTATCACATAAGTGACATCCGTGGTCTCCTGTCAAGGTAGAGGGTTCTGTCGCCAGATGTTGTATGTAGGAGATGTCTGTCCGAAGTGACAACTCTTGTATACAATTTATTTGGATCGGGTTCTTTGCTTCTCGAAAGAGTAACGCTGTATACGTAGTGACCTCAATGTCGGGTCCTCATATTATTGGGGAAATATTGGATTGCGTATAGGGAGTCTGTTAACGGTTGGTTTTATTAACGATGAGTCAACATCACCTTAGGGGTGGTGGGATCGGGTGTTAAAGATCGAATTAGGAAATGCAAGTTGAACTTGCAAGGCGGAATGTGTTCCCGCTTCTCTTTATTCCAGTCACAGGTTCTCATATTATTGGTATGTGACAAAGATAAAGAGGAGATCCCAGTTCTTGCTAGAGATATAGAGGTAAGTATATCTCTTGCTTTGAAAGTAAATAAGGGATTGAAATTTCAAAGTTGAAAAGGCAAGACCAATTTGATTTAAAATTCCTTAATCAAATGTTTTAAGAATATATATTTATTTATATGTTCTAATATAGTGCATTCTTAATTTTAGAAAATGAAGTCCATGAACCCTCTGAGCTGCCTCCTGGAGGTCAATCAGTTGACCAGACCAAATTATTCGGATTGGATCCGAAATTTGGATCTTGTCCTCTCTGCTGGGCACATTTCATATGTGCTAGCCAAGGACAATCTTGCGAACCTAAAGACTCCAGAAGATATTTCATTTAATGAAAAATATGATGAAGATCATAACTTGGCAAGACGTTATATTCTTGGCTCATTATCCGATGTGCTTCAGAAGCAATATGTGGAGATGAACCATTGCCAAGAAATCATGCTGAATCTGAAACAAATGTTCGGTGATGTGAACCGCATACATTGTTATAATGTAATGAAAGAACTTATTCGCTACAAAATGCAGGAAGGGACCTCTGTCAGAGAACATGTGCTCAAAATGTTTGGGTACCTCTCTGAATTGGAAACCATGGGAGCCTTCATGGATTCTGACATGCAGGCTGATTTCATTCTGATGTCTCTCCCTAAGTCTTTCAACAACTTTGTTGTCACGTTCCACATGAGCAAAGTTTATGTTACTAACATTGGACTATTAGATGCATTAAAGTCTACTGAAGACGTAATACGGAAGGATGGCCCCTCTGTCAGTGCAATGGTTGCACAGGTGAAAGGAAAGCGCAGTCAGAAGCAAGGTTCTCGAATGGGCTCGACCCAGAAGAGAAAGAAGAAGAGTCAAGGTGTTAGCTCATATTTTAATGTATCCACGTTAATAGCGTCGAAGAAAACTAAGTTTGTCACCACTGTAAGAAGCTGGGGCACTAGAGGCGTAATTGCCCGGAATACCTGAAGTCGATTGATAAAGGTAAAGCCATGTAGGTATGAAATCTACTTTCATCATTGAAACTAGCTTTCTCATTGGACGAGAAGGAAATTGGGTTGTTTATTTTGGTGCTTCTGTTCATGTATGTAATGTGTTGCATCTGTTTCAAGAAACTAGGAATCTAGAAGAAGGGGAGATCGTCATCCAGATGGGATCTAATGCAATTGTTGCAGTAGTCGCCGTCGAGACCTGCGAACTATCATTATCTAATGGAAGAGTCCTAGTATCTTAAAGAGTGTCTTTATGTAACTAAAGTAAGGAGAATTTGATATCTATATCTAAATTTGTTAGAAGTGGATATTCATTCCTTTTCTGTAATAAATTAGTCATAAGTCATTATGATAAACATATCGTAGATGGTGTTTTGACTTCTGGTGGACTCTATGAATTGTGCATTGATGAACATGTCATGAATGTTACTATTAGTGATTATAATAAAAACCCTAAAAGATCCAAGGAGAATACAAATCATTCGAATATGATTTGGCATCAAAGGTTTGGTCATTTATCTCTTGATAGGATCAATATATTGACACCCTTATACTTTCTACATGTTCAATCTTTGCCTATCTGAGAACATTGCATTCGAGGTAAAATGACCAGGATGCCTTTCCGTAACAAGGTTACAAGACACGAAGGTATTCTTGACCTAGTACATACCGATGTATGTGGTCCCTTCAGTACCGCGACTCGAAATGGATATCGATATTATTTGACGTTTATTGATGATCATTCGTGATATGGGTTTATTTTCCTATTAGATCATAAATATAAAACCTTTGAAAAGTTCAAAGAGTTCAAGGCTTTTGTTGAGAACTAAACCGATATGAAGATTAAACCGATTCAATCTGATCGAGGTGGTGAGTACCTCTCAGATGAATTCAATGAATACCTTAAAGAGAATGGAATTGTCTCCAATCTCACTCCTCCTAGAACACCCCAACTTAATGGTGTTACTGAAAGACGCAACAGGAATATTATGGATATGATCCGATCAATGATGAGCAAAGCACATTTACCACTCGGTTTCTGGGGATATGCAGTAGAGACTGCAATATATATCCTGAATAGGATTCCTAGCAAATCTGTACCTAAGACTCCTCATGAGCTATGGTATAGAAATAAACCTAGTGTTAATAACTTGAGGGTCTGGGGTTGCTTTGTTCATGCGAAGGATGTGGACGCAAGTAAGCTAGAATGTCGCTATCATGGGTGTCACTTCATTGGGTATGCTTAAGATGGTATTGGATATCAACTTCATGACCCTAAAACCCAAAAGGTTTTTGTTTCTAGAGATGTGAAATTTTTAGAGGATGACTTCCTTAAAGGTCAAGAAAGAAATAAAGTAGAGGAACTCATTGAATTCCTTGAGAATTCTAAGCTTCCGGAACCAGAAACTGAAGAGATAAATAAAGATGAAACACCCATACCTTTTAGAAGGAGTTCGAGGGTGGTTGCACCATCTAAAAGGTATGGATTCCATGTGTTAGGTGAAACTGACAATGATCCTGCTTTATTCGATGAAGCACTCGCGGATCATGACATGGATAGATGGACGGTAGCAATGAAGTCAAAAATTGACTCCATGCATAAGAATAGTATATGAACCCTAAAGGATCTACCTAAAGCGGTAATCCCATTGGGTGTAAATGTATCTTCAAGAGAAAAAGGGGACCTGATGGGAAAGTAGAGACATTCAATGCACGGCTCGTGTCCAAGGGCTACACACAGAGAGCAGGCATCGATTACGATGAGACATTCTCCCTTGTGGCTATGCTTAAGTCCATCAGGACACTGCTGGCTATAGCTGCATCTCTTGACTACGACATCTGGCAGATGGATGTTAAGACAACTTTCCTCAGTGGATACCTTGAGGAGGATATCTATATGGAGGAGCCCCATGCCTTCATAGTTGAGGATAGTAAAGTATGCAAGCTAAAGAAATCCATCTATGGGCTCAAACAAGCTTCTCGTAGTTGGAACATCAGATTCGATAAAACCATAAAGAGTTATGATTTTGTGCAGAATCTTGATGAAACTTGTGTGTACAAGAAGCTTAATTGGAACACCATTGTATTCATTGTGCTTTACGTATATGATATCCTTGTCATTGGGAATGATACAGGGATGATGACCAGTGTGAAAATTTGGCTATCCCATACCTCCAAAGATCTTGGAGAAGCCTCTTATATCTTAGGTCTGAAGTTGTTTAGAAACCGAAAAAAGAGAATATTGGGATTATCACAACATGGATACATTAAGAAGATTCTTGAACGTTTTCGTATGGATAGTTCCAAGAAAGGATTCCCCCCTTAAGACATGGTATCCACTTGTCTAAAGGGATGGCTCCTCAAAGTGTTGAGGAAAAGAAGGCCATGGATAGATGCCCTTATGCATCAACTATAGGAAGCTTAATGTATGCCATGATGTATACTAGGCCAGATGTCTACCATGTAGTGGGATTGGTAAGCCATTATCAATCCTGCTATGGAGAGCAACATTGGAATGCAGTAAATAACAATTTCAAATATCTAAGACAGACACAAGATTACATCTTGGTCTATGGAGATGGTGATCTCTAATCTTGGGATATAGATTCAAACTTCCAGTCGGATATTGATGACCGAAAGTCGACATCAGGGTTAGTATTCTTGTTGAACAGTGGTGCTGTGAGCTGGAGAAGCAAGAAGTAGGACACTACAGTAAATTCAACAATAGAAGCCGAATATTACCGCATCAGATGCTGCAAAGGAGGCGGTGTGGTTGCACAAGTTCATCTTGGAGCTTGGCATAGTTTCCTCTAATATTCCCATCCCGGTACTCCGCGATAACTCGGGAGCCATTGCCCAGGTGAAGGAACCCAGATGGCATCAAAAGAGCAAGCACGTGGAAAGGAGATACCACGTCATTCGGGATATTCAAAAGTATGGTCATATCGTCATCACAAAGGTGGCCTCTGCCGACAATGTTGCTGACCCTCTTACCAAACCTCTGACACAGAAGGTTTTCGACCAGCATGTAAAGAGTATGGGTTTAAGGATTGTTCCTGATTGGTTATGAGGGCTAGTGGGAGATTGTTATCCATGTGATCTTGAGGCGAACCATTCTTACAATAAATGTTATTATAATTAATGATTTATCAATAAATTTTATTTGTTGTTTCACTCCCTTTTCTGAGATTAAATGAATGAATGAACTATAAGGTCCTTCTGTACAGTTAGGGTTATTCACCGTGGCCGTCTTGATAACCATACAGTTGTTGATTCATTAATTGGATCATGGAGGCTGGTGCTAGGATGAATATCTAAGGAGTTAGATAGAGGACTCATCAAGTACCGTCAAATGATTCTTAAGAGATGATCTCCAACCTGAGTAGGAGATGGCAATCCCTTCTCATAAAGACTGATATCTGACTGAACTCTTGATGCAGGTCCTCTGCATGAGAATAGTGATTCGTAGGTGTCAGATTAGTTAAGTCAAAGGGTTGACTTAACGAGATCGAGATAACCTAAGTCCTATATTGAATACTGTCACAATATAGGCACACATCCTCTGACCAGAGACAAATGTGTTACTATATGTCTGATTGTGTACATTTGGCAGACCAATAGGTTGATGAACTAACCAAGGTCTATATACCGACGAACTGGTGTGCATGTAAGGGCATATGAGTAATATGATCTCTCAAAGGGATCATACAAGTTCACTTGTGAACAAGAAGACATGAGCTCACTCATGAGGTATTGGGATTGATTAAATTCCATGCATGGTTGTCATGCTTTAGAAGCATAACAAGAATTTGAAGGTATGATATATGCTGTGGGAAAGCATATGATCGTTATCGATTCCCAATGAACAAGATCGAGAAACATGATGATTAAACTATAAAGAAGATAGTGTAAAAGTGATCTATATCTTTGGGTTTATCTTAAGTCTTCTAGTATGCAGGATGTACAGGTGTTAGGAATACCTATGGGTGATGTGATCATAAACGATTATATAGCCATGACGTCCATTCTGAGGGAGTGATGAAACATGTTTGGATTTTAGTGACTCCTCTCAGTAGAGAAGTAATATGATCTTGGTCCAATTGTTTTACATTGATTTGAATGAGATTCAGATGCAATGAAAAGATTAGATTTGCGGCCTTGATTTAATCAAGCATCTATGAGAGGTC
The DNA here is from genome assembly GCA_037367405.1 of Ottelia alismoides. Taxonomy (NCBI): domain Eukaryota; kingdom Viridiplantae; phylum Streptophyta; class Magnoliopsida; order Alismatales; family Hydrocharitaceae; genus Ottelia; species Ottelia alismoides. Next base: position 438,879 of record JAZKJV010003188.1, read on the forward strand.
TTTGAGATCTGGATTTGCAATGTGATCTAAACATCCAAGTCACTATACGCGGAACAATACAATCGCCCTGTCCTTATCTCCAAGTATCTGCGGAAAGAGTTCAAGAATAATTCCATAGTTGAATTACATCTAAGCATTGAGCAATGGATAATTAAATGTGATTTAATTATCCTGAATAATGTGAATTTGATTTACATTATTGGGATGTATGTGAATGATGATCCAATATAACTAAATGTGATTTAATTATTATGGATAGGAATAACGTGGATAGCGATATCCAATTATTCATAATATATTGTAAATATGATTTATAATGTATTAAAGAGAGCTTATTATGATTTATATTTGTTGATTAATTATTGGTGTGAATTGGATTAACATTGGATAATTTATTGAAAATGAAACTTTTTATTTTAGGTTGTGAATGTGATTCACAAATTTCCATTGGCAAGATGGCAATATTCTCAAAATAAATGTGAATTATTTTTGTAGAATAATGTACAACAAAAGCTATTGTAAAAATCTGGGAGATTTTCATGTATTAAATGCAATCTCATGAGATTGCATGATATTGTTCCACCATATGGTATGGTGGACGGCTACCATCTCCAATATGGAAATTGGTAGCTGTCCCACCAATTACCATGGTGGGATGCAATCTTCATGCAAGAATCTCCATGTTTGCTTGATTTGATTTAGGATTGAATTATATTTGATTTATCAAATATATTTAATCTAAATTAAACTATTTGTTGTTGTGTTTTTAGCAACAACAATCTTGACCATTGAAAGAAACACAAATCAATCTCATCCATTGATTTTGAGTGTCACATGGATTGTGATCCTTGAACTACCAAACCCTATATAAAGAGAGGCACCCCATGCTCTCTACGGTTATGCAAAATAGAATTACAACATCCTCTTTCCTCCTCTCATCCATTCACACCCTCTCTTAGTCTCTCCTATTGGTGGCCGCCCACCTTAAGAGAAGAAGAGATCTTCATCGTCGCTTCTCCGTTGTGACGCCGCTTCAACGACTCTCGATTCTCCATCTTATTTGGTTTGCTTTGCTCATGAAGAAGGCGTTTGATCTCATGCGACGAGATCAGGAGTTCCCACACTTGGATTCGACATCTTGGATTGTGTGGATCACGTAGTTTATCCCTGCAATCGCAAGCATCTTTTTAGAAGATCGGACTCGAGACAGGAGGTCTCTTTTCGTAGAGACTTGATCAACCATGCTACAAGAGTTATTCCTTTATCCTTTATGTAGTTTAGATGAACCGATCTAAGAATCATTCTTGGATCATGTGGTTACATCACATGAAAAAATTTTAAATTCCGCAACATATAACAACTAGTATGACTAGTCGTTCTTCATCGTATATGATACAATGCTCATGCTTCCGTGATGCGCTTGAGGATTACTCAGTATCCCTCACAAGCTAAGTATAGGGGGGTCGTATATACTTTGTATATACTTTAGCCATAACTCGTACTTCCGTATTTTTATGAATAAATATGGCTAAAAATTCCTTTAAATTCATTAAAAACTCCTTAATAAAAATATGTTACTTTTTACTAAAATTCATTTTGTAATTACTGATTAATAAATAAGGAGAAAATGGTTTTTGCCAAATGTTTGAAAAATAGTTTGAAAATCTCGTTGAAAAATATTGTGAAAACTATTTGGAAAATATTTTGTTCACTATTTTCAACTTTTGTAAAAATTGTTTTGTTTGAAAAATTTATTTCTTTGTGTGAAATAAAATTTTTTGAAAACTATTTGCAAATGGCTTGAAAAATGGTTGCAAAAATATTTAAAAAATATATATATACTGTTTGGAAAACCTTTGTAAAATGATTTTCAAATATGTGTACATGTCTGTAAAAATGTTTGTAAAATTTATTTTGGACTATAGTTTTCTAAATATATTGTAAAACCTTTTTAGATAAGTTTGAGGAATATATACATCACACCAAAATTCTTTATATATGTCTATAATATTGACCACTTACCCGTTGTAAATTCTTAAAATCTAATTATTGTAAATATAAGATGCATCCCCATGTAAATAATTGTACATAGTTTTTAGCCAAAATCTTTTATTTTTCAAAAATCCCCAAAACATTTGCAAAATGAAAAATCTAAAAACATTTGAAAAATCATTTTAAAAATTTTAAAATTTTCATATGCATCATTATTTCGAAAATCCTTAAAAAGTTCATTTTTTTTGAAAATTACATCACAAAAATATTTGCTGCATTTGCATAGCATTAGCATTTTTCGGATTTAGTTTGATAGTTGAACAATTCTAAGTAAAATCTGATGATTGGAGCATGGTTGGATCTTAATATCTACCTAATTAGCAAGAACCTTATAGGAACTGGAATTGAGGTACTTCAAGTCTAGTTGACTTAATTCTTTGAGGATTACAAGACTTGGTTCAATGGATTCTTGATTGCCTACGTAGAGTATTTCAGAGCATACACACAACTCTTGTTGATAATGACCTAACTTGGAAAACTGGACCTTCCACTTGGCTCAACTCAGTCGGAGTGGTGAGGGGGTTGGATTCGCCTGTATGAGACACACACAAGTGGAAACATTTGTCCTCCTCTGGGGAGGGAAGTGCACCCCAACCCATCCGGTGATCATGAGTTTTGAAGATAGGAGAGTGTGGGTTGTAATAAAGCTTCAAAAGAAGGATTCTACTGGTTTAAGAACGAAAAACTCCCTATGTAAATGCTACTATAAATAGTATTTCAAGAAAAAAGCAAAAAGCAAAAACTACAAAAAAGTGGAAATGCTTGTACAAAAATAAAAATGCATGCTGGAGTGTATATATTTGTATAGTCAATAAGCAAGCTTGAGCTTCAATGTCAAATTATGTGATCTTGCAGCTGGAAGACTTGACTATATTAGTCTTGCATCCTAGGATAGGTAGATACACTGGCTACCGTCCATTCTTTTCTCTACCCCCTCCTCTTGAGTTGGTTGTTACTTGAACTTACAAGGGAATACCCTACTCCTCGAGGAATGATTTATTGGATTGGGGAGTCATTGGGTTGTCATACTGGAGAAGTCAGTCTCTTTGTCATTCCAGTTAGGGAGAGCCACCATCACTTACACTGTACGAGTCGGATTCATAGTCATAAGGGTTTGCGTATGAATTGAAGTATTCTGACCTGGTTATTGAGGAGACTTGAGAAAAGTTTTGGGATTCTTGAAGGCTGTTGGATTTTAAATCCGGTTCTCATTAAGGTTCTGCCCGCACTAAAATTCCAAAGGTCCGTCATGAGCTCCAAACTTTGATTTGTGAAGACAAGTTTGTTAATTAAATTTAATCTATCTTTCTTCTTTTTCTTTTCTATGTTTTTCTTTTCTACACTTATTGCATAAGTGTTTGTTAGGGACTGGTAAAGGCAAGTATAGGGGGATGATGAATCTCCATTTCATGATCTTTATTCTATCATTTTGGCCTTAAAATCCCTAGTAAATGTGTATAAATAGGCTTAATTCATGCATTTTATCATTCATGTATCACTGTGTAAATATTGTATAAAATACAGTTTTAAAGCAAAAATTATAGAATAAAGAAAAGAAAAGAAAAAGAATAAAATATTGAAAATATTTTATGACCCCAAACCCCAAGACCTAGGCATCTCGATGACGGTCGACAAGGAATAAAGTATGGGAAATAAGGGCAAAAATACAATAAAAATCTCTTTTATTTAATTCATTCTTTATTAATGTTTAGGACTTATTTTTAGCTCCACTTTTTATACTCCAAATAAATAAACATTTTCCATGAAAGTTGTAGATAATTAAATATAGAAAAATAGAAAATTGATTTCATATAAAAATAATATACAAAGTACAAAGTATACTCTAAATAAGATTCCAAAATCCGAACTTCCCAGTCCCATATCTCTCAAATAAAAACTCAAAATATATTTAATTCACCTTTAATTGTATATTACTTTTAATAAGCCATTTAATGAAGGTGGTTTCATATTTTTGTGGAGTTACGATTTGAAAGTTAGGTTAGGTTTTGGACCCGTATTGCATACTTGTACCGATTAAAATATTCATTTTATTTATTATTCATTATTTGTATAAATATAAATTTTTATTATTTTATGAATAGTATTTATAATATGTTTGTATATTAAAACATGAATAAAAACATGAATAAAATGGAAAAAAATACTTGTATAAAACTTATAGATGAAATACCTATATCTATACCTATAAAATTAATATAACTATTTATTTAATTGTATATATTACTTCAGAAAAATGAAAAAATATATTTAAGTATATAAAGTTATGTTATAAATATATCAAATAATAAATAAAATAATTAAAAATAAATATAAAAAATAAAAATAAAACATTAAAATGTATAGAGGAATATACATATATATAGCCCCTAAAAGGTAAATTGTAATTTGTACCTCTAAAAAATAAATAAAAAGCATCATAAAATACTTCATAAAATAATAAATATTTTTCATCTAATAACTTAAAATTAATAAAATGATTTATTAATTTTAATCTAATTTACAAATCATTTTTACCAAGAAATTTTGATTGGTCTACGTATACCAACCATACGGGTTCGTTGCTTGACCTTGGTCAACTCTCTGACCGAGGTCTGCAGCCTGTCAAAGCTATGTTTTTGGCCGTTTTCTCCCATTTCACTAGGCTGCGTCCTGCCTCCATTTGTATCGCTATCTTCTGGAGTTTTTCACCTCGGACATCCACCATACACACCATTGGCTTTCCTCAGGGAGTGCATCGATGCAACGCAACCTACGCCTCGATCTTCCCAGCCCCTTTGTCACTTGTACAAAAAGTCACCGGAGCTCCCATTCAAACTTTGAACCCTTCTGGACCTAGTGAGGCCCTTCTTCTCATGTGCTCTGGACTGGAGATGGTGACAGGATCTCCTCCATCGATCTAGGAGGGTCGTGCATAGCCAAGGAGTGGTTCCGCCGCCTTCGCTGGCCTCCGACATCGAGGTTCTATCTTCCTGGTTTTTCGGCTAGTCGAGGTTTACTTTTATCGCATTTCTAGTGCAGGATTAATTCTAGGTTTATTTATCATATTTATTCTATCTTTTAACCATGCAATTGAGCTTTAATTTCACCCATCGAAGCTCACCGGAGCCCTGCTCTGGCGAACCTTCTCTTGCGCCATTCACTCCCCCCTCCACCTTCGTTGATCCTTGGAATCGTCTCTTGTTGTGTCTGCATTGCCCTTGTAGAATCTAGGAGCCAAGAAACTCCATATGGGATCAAATTTTCAATGAGATGTGGTACTTGGGCCCCCTTTCTTCTCTGGCCTCGCGGTTGTGCTCCGGCGCTTGCCATGCCATTGTGGCAGCGCCGCCGAGTCGGGGAACCTCCCAGGAACAATCAGGGACATTTTGGAACTGCTAGGAGCACCGGAGGAGGGAATGATTACCAAAGGCAGTCTATTGCGGTGGACATTCTTACATGTTCATCCATCGCCGTTCTCCACCATCGAATCAAGTTGCAGCCCCTGTTCTTCCTTCTGTCGTCTGATCCAGTATGCTTCAGTCATTAGATCGAGCACTGGGAGATAATCCTAGCCATCCATCCACAAACCGACATCGACGTGCGTGAGCTCACCACATGTCACAAGCAGGTTGCCAGCCTTCGGATTGAGTCCCTTCTTTGGGTATTTTGCCTTCTCACCTAAAGACATTTTGTATTTGATATTCACTGCAAAAACTTTCATCTGCTGCATATATATTTCTGTAATATTTATAATTAGGCATTCAAACTTTCCGAAATTACATTCCAGTCCATGTCACATCACCTCAAGTGACGCTTCACGTGAGGGGACATTTTCCGGCCCGGCCCTTCATCTTTTTAGTATTTGTGTTAAGACCAGAAACATTTTTATAACATTATATATTTGTTAGATATTTTGCAATTGATCCCCCAAATTTTTGATATTTGTGTTTAAGCCCCCGCCAAGCTCACGTGTGCGTACACGTGAGATTTGGCGATTTTGCAGGGAAGGGCCCCAGGCCTTATGTATTTACTATCGATCATGTAACTTTTTAAATGCATGTAATATTTTGTAGAAATTGCAAATTGGCCCATGTAGTTTCTTATATTCGCAAAAATATCTGTACTAATATTGCTTTTTTCTCGTTACTGTCTATATTTATTTTGTGAATCTATAAACCTCTAAAAATCCAAAAAATTAGCCATAGATTCATGGAGCATTGCACTTTAATGATATATTTTTACTTTACATTTTTGAACCTTTTAATATTTATAAAAAATACAAAACAAGCATTTTTGTCCTCGTTTACGTTAGAAAATACATAAAAATTATAAAACCTTTTTGAAAAATTTCTAAAATAATTAGTTAGCTTATTTAAGTATTTTGCATATCCAGACTGAATATCACTAACAAATATAAAAGAAAATACATAAAAATTGCAAAACCCCTAAAACCGTCATAAAAATATTAAGAACTCTTAAAAAATCCTAAAAATTTATTTTCCATCTCTGAATTTTCTTTATAGTATTATCTTTATGATAAAATTAGTTTAGAGAATTATTGATATTTTTTTACTATTTCTCATCTCCATTTTAATTTCGAGTATATATTTTATTCTCTGTTTTGAGTATTTTTAGTTTACAATTCTATAAAAATTCCCATAATTATCCAAAAAATAAAAAAATAGTAAAAAATATCCAAAACACAAAAATATTTTATTTTCTTATTTTTGATTATTTCTATTACTTATTATCTCTCTTACCCCTCTTATATATACTATATATATATATATATATCTTATTATATATTTTAAAGAAAAAAGAAATAAAAAAATATAAATTACAAAATTAGAAATTAAAAGTCAAAATATAAACATAAAAATAAAAAATCTAAAAAATATAAAATGTAAAACCCACAATAAGGGCACACTTATAGACAAACACATCACAATCATTTTTTAGCATTCTTTGCCCCGATCTACCTGCTTGTTCCCTGTGTTCGACACTTTACACATACTTTCACCTATACACATCTTATTGTAGAGTTATAATAAATTTAAACTCCACACTTGTTTTTCATTTCTTGATCCTCTGTTGTGGATTAATTGTTGTCTGAACCCGAGTTTCGTGAGTGGTCGCCTCAACGACATTGTGATCCTGCCTTGTGTGGATTACTCTAGACCCTAGCAAAATTCAGTTCAACAGAGACCCGCTATGCTATATGGATCAAAATGTTGGCTTGTGAACCATAGACATGTGCAGAGAATGGCTGTAGCAGCAATGAAAATGCTAAGATGGATGTGTGGAAACACACGTAAAGATTGGATTTGGAATGATGCAATGAGAAAGAATGTTGGTGTAGCTCCGATCAAGGATAACATGCAAGAAAACCGCTTAAGTTGGTTTGGCTATTTGCACAGAAGACCAGCCGATGCACTAGTTAGGAGATATGAGTGTTGGGATGTTGAGTCAGCTAAGAGAGGGAGAGGATGACCCAAGAAGTATTGGAAAGAGACTATACGAAGGATCTAAGATAAATCTAAATGGAGGCGAAGAATCCATGTAGAGGACCCTACTTAATTTTGGGAAAAGGCTTTGATGCTGTTGTTGTTGTTTTATATGTTTACAACTTATTTTTATACATAAAAATATATTTTAATTTTAATTTTATGATGTAGTATATACACTTAAATAAATAGGGGTGTATATTATATAGGTATAAGTATTGTATATTCATATACGTATTTATGTATAGTATTTTATTTTAATGTTTTATTTATGATTTTCTTCTATTCTAAATATGCATATATATTAGAAATAATATCTACAAATTATAAAAAATACAAAATTTAAAAATAATAAAGAATAAATAAATTCAACATTTTAGTCAGGTATATGGTACAATGAGGGCCTAAAATCTAACTTTCACATATTGGCTCCAAAAAATACGAAACCACCTTAGATTATTACAATTTATATACACTTAAAGGTGATTTTGATGTATTTTGGACTTTTATTTAGGAAATATGGGTCTGAGAAGTTGCGATTTTAGATTTTTATTTAGAGTATAAAATGTACAATGTATATTATTTTTATGTAAACTTAATTTTGTATTTTTTATGTATTATTATATACAAATTTCATGTACAAAGTTTATTTATTTGATTAATAACTAATCAAAAATAAAATGGATCCCAAAAAATGCTTTATTGATGAATAAAATAATGGGATTTTTATTGAGTTTTGGTCCTTATATACTCATACTTTATTCCTTATCTACCAAATCAATTGTCAACTTGGTCTCAGGGTTTTGGATCATAAAGCACCTTTAGTATTTTATTTTTTCTTTTCTTTCCTTTATTCTATAATTTTGGCATTAAAAACTGTATTTTATACACAATAAATAAAATAAATAAAGAATGTTAATCTGTACAAAATAATGTTATTTCGTGTATTAGGTAGGGTTTTTAAGGATAAATTGATAGAATAAAGGTGATGAAATGGAGATTCGTCAACCCCCTATACTTGCCTTTTCTTGTAGTCCCTAGGAAACTCATGGAATAAGTGAAAATAAAAGCAAAGAAAAGAAAAAAAGAAAGTAGATTGAATCTAATTCTTAAACTTGTCTTCACAAAATCAAAGTTTGGAGCTCGAGTCAGACCTCTCTGTGGGAATGTGTGTGGAACCTGGTTGGAAATCGGATTCAAAACACAACAGCCTTCAAGAGTCACAAAACTCGATTCAAGCCACCACAATAGCCATGTCGAAACCAATCTACATCAAACGCAAACCCTTATGATATGACGCTGACTTGTACAGTGCAAGTGATAGTGGCTCTTCCCAACTGAAATGATATAATAACTAACTTATCTAGTATGAAAACCCAACTATTCCCTAATCCAATAACTCCTTCCTCGAGGAGTGGGTAATCCCTTCTATGTTCAAGTGCACCCAACTCAAGAGGAGGGTGTGAAGTGAAGAATGGATGGTAGCCAGTGTAGCTGCCTATCTGGGGATGCATGACCAGTGTAGTCAAGTCATCCAGCTACTAGCACATATGATTTGTGACTTTTGAAGCTCATGCTTGCTTATTTCAAATATATACATACTCCGGCAGGAATTTTATTTTCAAATAAGGCATGTCCATTTTTTGGAGTCTTTATTTCAATAATTTTTAAAATACTATATACAATAGCATTTACATAAGGAGTTTTCCTCCTGAGTCATAAGACTATCCCTCTTTTGAAGCATTATTGCAACCCACACTCTCCTATCTTTAGACGGGTCGGGGCGTACTTCTATCCCTAGACGAGTTAGGGTATACATCCCTCCCTAGACGAAGATGAATGTTTCTACTCGTGTGCATCTCATACTAGCAAATCCAATCCCCTCACCACTCCAACTTAGTTGATCCAAGAGAAAGATGCAAATGTCCAAGTTAGGTCACAATCGACAAGAGTCATGCGTGCATCTCGAAAAGTTCTAGTTAGGCAGTTGAGGTATCTTGAATCCAACTCATAGTCTCAAAGTATTAAGTCTAAATAGACCTGAAGTACTTTAAATCTAGTTCCTACAAGGTTATAGTGAAGTTTGGTACATTAAGGTCCAACCAAGCTCCAATCTTCGACTTTACTTAGACTAGTTTAATTGTTCAAACTCACTCTGAAAAATGTGAATTCTATGCAAATTTTATATACAATGCAACAGAAATCTTTTTGTGATGCAATTTTCAAAATTTGAATTTTCTATGGATTTATGAAAAAAGGTTATGGAAATTTTGTGCAATTTTCAAAAAGATTTTGCAAATGTTTTTGGGATTTATCAAAACAAAAATTTTTAAAACAAAAAGGGAAGTATGTGCAAATATTTACACAGGTGTGCATCTATTATTTACAAGAATTAGGGTTTTCGAGGTTTTACACAAGAGATATGTTTTTATTTTCATAGATATATAAAGTTAGTGAAGAATGTGGATTTATTTGTATGATGTATATATTCCTGATAATTTTCTGAAAATCATTTTACAAATAATTTAGAAAACTATAATCCAAAGTAACTTAACACATAATTTTTACATACATTTGAAAATCATTTGCAAAGGTTTTTCGAACAGTATATATAGATTTTTCAAGCATTTTTTCAATCATTTTCAAAACCATTTGGATATAGGTTTTCAGAACATTTTATTTCACACAAAGAAAAGAAATTTTCATAATGAAATATTTTTGCAAAGGTTGAAAACGTTTGACAATGTATTTTTCAAATAGATTTTAAAATATTTTTCAAGTAGATTTTCTAATATTTTTCAAAAGTTTTACAAAATATTTAACATGACTTATTAATAAATATCTATAGATAGAATTTGGGGAATAATATGATGAAGGATATGGTTAGATCCTCAAGCACATCACGGAAGCGTGAGCATCGTATCGAATACGACGGAGAACGAATAGTCATACTAGTTGTTATATAAAGCAGAAATTAAAATTTTTTATGCGACAAAACCACATGATCCAAGAACACTTCTTGGATCGTTTCGTCTAAACCACAAACAAGTAATAGTATTACCTGTTGAAGCGTGGTTGTGATCGAGTCTCTAAACGAAGAGACCTCCTGTCTCAAGTCTGATCCGATGGAGGAGACGCTTGCGAGCGCGAGGATGAATCGTGTGCTTCTTGTAATCCATGTCGATGATACAAGTGGCAGATCTCCTGATCTCGACACACGAGATCTGACGTCTTCCTCACGAGCGAGGTGCACTGAAGGAGACTGAGTTCCACGAGAAATCGATCGGGTAGCATAACGACGACACTGTAGTGATGGAGAACCTCTCTAGGGCATCCATGGTGGATGGCCACATGAGAGGGAGAGAGAGTAGATATGTAGAGAGAGAAAGAGAGGGGGAGACTTATGTTATCTTGTGTGTTGTGTAAAGAAGAGCAAAGGGGTGCCTCTACTTTTATAATATTTTGGGATCCATGGATATCAATCCATGGGACAACACAAATCCAATGGTTCAAATCGATTTGTGTTTCTTTTAATGGTCTTGATTTGAAGCTAAAAACACATAATAATTAATTTAGTTAAATTAAATATATATTGAATAAATCATCACTATATAAATTAATTTAAATCAAATCAATATAGGAGATTTAGGAAGGAGGCATGCCTCCCTTCTATAAAGGGGGTGGCAGCACACCTTGAATCCAATTCAAGGAGGTCGTCCATCCTCTTTAATAGGAAGGAGGCACTCCTCTTCCATATTCATGAGATTTCATATCTTATGAAAATCTCTATTATTTATAAAAAGTATTGTTGTAAATTATTAACACAAATAATCCATAATTATTTTGTGAACATTGCAATCATGCCATTGAAAACTTGAGAATTATATTCGCAACCCAAAATAAAATGTAAATTACATTTTCAATTTAATGTCCAATGTGAATCCAATTCACATCAACATTTAATTAACAAATGTAAATTACAAATAGATCTCTCTTATATATTATAAATCACATTTATAATATATATGACTAATATGGATATCGCTATCCACATTATTCATATCCATGACAATTAAATCACATTTAATCATCTTGGATCTCTATTCTTTTGTTCTCAAATAATATGAATCACATTCACATTATTCCCATCTTTGATAAGTAAATCACATTTAATTATCTAAGATAACTCTCCTTATGATATGAATCAAATTCATATTACTCAAGATAATTAAATCACATTTAATTGTCAATTCTCAATGCTTGGATACATAATATCAACAATGAAATTATCCTCAACCCATTCAAGGTTAATGCACTTTCTCCACGAATACTTGGAGATAAGGTCAGGGCGATTGTATTGTTCCACGTATAGTGACTTGGATACTGAGATCATATCTCAAATCCAGATCACGGCGCTCCCATAGATGCTTGATTAAATCAAGACCGCAAATATGATCTTTTCATTGCATCTGAATCACATTCAGATCAATGTCCAACATTTGGACCAAGATTAGATTACTTCTCTATTGAGAGGAGTCACTAAAATCCAGACCCGTTTCATCACTCCCTAGGAATGGAAGCATCATGGTTATACAATCGTTTATGATCACATCACCCTCAGGTATTCCCAATACCAGTACATCCTGCATACTGGAAGATTTAGAATAAACCCAAAGTATTGGATCTTCTTTATACTGTCTACATCATGGTTTTATCAGTAAGTTCCTTTTTCGATCATTGGGAGTCGGTATCGATCATATACTTTCCAAAAGCATATATCATACCTAGGTCTTTATCATATACTTTACAAAAGTATATATCAAACCTACAAATTCAGTCAAGCTTCCAAAGCAAGACGACCGTGCAAAGAATTTGATTCTTCCCAATATCTCATGAGTGAGCTTATGTCATCCGGTTCAGTAACTGAACCTATATGATCCCTTTGAGATATTGTATTACTCACATGTCCTTATATGCACACCAGCGCGTCGGTGTATAGACCTTGGTTAGGTCATCAACCTATTGGTCTGCCAAATGTACATAATCAGACATATAGCAACACATCTGTCTCTGGTCAGAGGATGCGTGCCTGTATCGTGGCAGCATACGATATAGGACTTTGGTTATCTCGATCTCGTTAAGTCAACTCTTTGACCTAACTAATCTGACACATCCGAATCTCTATTCCTATGCAGAGGACCTGCATCAAGAGGTCATTCAGATATCAACCTAACTGAGAAAGGATTGCCATCTCCTACTCAGGCTATAAATCATCTCTTAACAATCATTTGACGGTGCTTGATGAGTCCTCAATCTAACTCATTAGATAGTCATCCAAGCACCAACCTCTATGATTCAATAATTGAATCAATAGTTGTATGATAATGAAGATGGTCATGGTACATAACCCTAATTTTACTAAGGGACCTAATATGCAAATTATTCATTCTTTATTTCAGATCAGGCAATGATATTTGCAATAACATTTATTGCATAATGGCTCGTCATGGGCTCGCATGTCCAACAATCTCCCACTTGCCCAAATAGCCATTAATGGGCTAATCATTTAAACCCGCACTCATGTGACAATCATAGGCTATTTAGAAAATAGCTAGGTAAGCTGATCAATCACTCTATTCCTGCTAGACTACGCCAAGTTCTTTTACGACACTTGCATATCCCCAGTAACAGTGCTCGCATCTAATGCGAATGTTGCATCTTATGCAACCAATACTCAATCTTGTTTATTATAGTGTCCTTGACACTACATCTTAACAATTATCATAACCAATATTTCCATAATCCTTATCAGAATACCCTTATTCCTGGAGATCTCTATCTCATAAGGTATCCACAGTTAAGACCTTTCAGATCTCTATCTATAAAGTTTTAAGTTTTTGAAGATAAGACTTTGAGATCACTATCTCAAAAATCTTGTCCTCTATGAAGATATTGTTATTACTGCAATCAAGTGTTTTCTCTCCATATTAGGATTAGTAACAATTTACTACTCCCACTACTTGGCAGATATCTGGCTTTTGTACACATCTAGCATACACTCGACTTCTCGTAACTGATGAACAAGTGCAAGCAGTTCTAGCATTCACTTCCTCAACTCTTTGAGGTGCTATCTCTTTAGATAGGTTAGTACCATATCTTAAGGAATGGAAGCCTTTCTTGGATTTTTCCGGAAAATGGAATATGTCCAAGGTGTACCATTAATGTGACAGTCCCAATACCCTCTTATCTATGCTTCTGAACACCTTCAGAACTAAGATCCAAGAGGTATACTTGAGATCATATCTCAAGTTATGGAACAACCAGATTAGAAAACACTTATTATTATCCTTATATCATTTTAAATGGTTGGGATATAATCTACATTTAGCACGATGAACACAAAGGCACTCCCACTAAGTTTCACATGGCTCATCCAGATTTTATCTGAAATCATAATATTTATAATTTCATCAAATCTTATAGTCCAACTTCAAGAAACTTATTTTTGAGTCCATAGATGGATTTCTTTAGCTTGCACACCTTGCTTTCCTCAACCATGAAGCCCTAGGGCCGCTTCATGTGAATATCGTCAGAGAGGTATTCATAGAGGAATGCAATCTTGACCTACATCTCTTTAAGATCCATTTACACCTTTATGGGTCTTACCCATATTGGTGGATCCTCGAGGGTCCATATTTGTATATGAAGTCTACTTTAGACTTTTATTGCTAACATCCATATATCCATGTCATGATCTTCAGAAGCTTCATCACATGAAGTCCGATCATTGTCAGACTTAACTGACACATGGAGTACGTCCTCAAACTCATTTGAAGAAGTATTAATATTTCATCTTTAATTGTCCTTTTAGTTTCCGATTTCAGGAGCCTCATTATCATCACAAGATTAAATGAGTTCCTACACTTCATTTTCTTCTTGCTTCTCAAGAGAGTCATCCTTTAAGAATCATATTCTTAGAGATGAGATCTTTTAAGAATCTCAAGGTCATAAAGTAGGTATCCAATACCATCCTTTATTTTCCTAATGAAGTAGCACTCTCTAATGCTTGATTCCATCTTATTTGCATGGAATCTTATTAAGGATATATAATGTAGTCTCTACTAAATATATACCAGGAAACTAAGAGGAAATTATGCTAAAATTCATCATTGATCAAATCATGTCACACATGATCCAATTGTATCTCCCTACAACTCTATTGAGTCAAGGTGTAATAGGAGGACTGAGATAGAAATGATATTCATATCTCCATAAGATATTCTTTGAATTTATCAAGCAGGTACTTGCTACCTAGATTAGATCAAATTCATTTTATCTTCCTTCGAACCTTGGTTCTAAACCAAAAATAATGAAATCTTTGAACATTTCAAAGGTTTCTTACATGAAGAGAAGAAATCTCATATCATACATAATCATCAACAGATATCATATATCCATAATGTTTACTATGATATAGATGATCCACATACATCAATATGTATGAGATCCTGAATACCTTGACATCTTACACCATTCCCAAAGAAGGGTGTATTGGACAGTTTTCTTTGAATACTATATTCACAAGTATGTAAGATTTGACCTTTAGACAATCTAAAGTTTCATCTCTCACTAGTCTCTTGATCAAATCAATAGACAAATATCTAAGGCTTGATGCCGGATCATTATCAAATGATCTTTATCCTCCTATTGATCTTAAGGTTTTATTTCAGTATTTAGAAACGTTAATGAACCATTCATTAATTTTCCAATTTAGTAGAGCACACAAGTTCTTAGATTACTATATGAAATATCTCCAACATAACTCTTTATGATAGGTCTATTCCGGAATTCATGTTTATTTCCATTATTTATAAAATTCATGTTTATTTCCATTATTTATAAATAAACTATGATTGTATTCTAATATCTAGGTCATAGAGAAATTCTCTAAGACTAAGGCTCTCCCACTGAAATTTAGAAGTCTATCAATCCAACAGAGATTGTTACAACAATTGCGTCAATATCCATGTGGATGACCATTAAACCTTAATATCAAATTGCTAATATTCTAATACATATGCAACCAATTGCAAGTGTCATTGAAAGATTGAGATACAATTATTAGACTTTATCTTATCAAATAAGTAAGTCAAAGTCAATGATTATATGTAGATTATTCTGATGCTCTATCTGAGTCCTTCACTAAGGATCTTAGATAGTCCAGATAGACATACTATCAATACATCGATTCATTGCAGTGTCGGCATTCATCCAACTATCTGGATGTCATATGGAAGTCACAGAGGTAGGTCAATTCTGTGACTTTCCTTCTTACTCGGGTCCGACCCATGCTTCCACTGCGCTCCCTTCATCTATAAACAACCATTGCTTAAGACTAAGGATCTCTTACGTTAAATTCAAAAGAATACAAAGTAAGAGTATTTTAACATTTATACATGCTTCATTCAATTCATACAATATAAATATTATGAAGCTTCATGAATGACTAGAGCATAGACAGTAAAATGATGACACTCATCATGTCTACATCCATCTAGACTCTTAAAAAACATTGGTTCAGGTAGGTATTCAAACATTTTGAATACATCATCTCTTATAGAGCTACCATTCTGCATGATGCAGTGAACCATCTCATTTATGATAAATGTCAAGAGCATATATGTATGCCAGAATATCTTCATTGATTTTATAAGGATTATTTGACAATTGCGATCATCATGGACACGTCACTTCCAAAGTACATCCGATGAGAGATCAAGACTATAGAGACATACAAACCCTAGGGTTGTAGTCCTATTATCTATTTAATTGTCATTTCCTCATTATTATGAGGAAACTTGCACATTACAACCACATACATTATGTGTCCAACTGCAAGTACAATATCTGGATCATGAGTCCAATCCATGATATTTTACTTGTTATTATTGAGTATAACATTGAGTGGGTTTGATGAAGGATTATCTGAAATAAGAAATTGGCATGTGTATATATTTATATATATACGTATTTTACTTTGATTTAAGAATTTTTATATCAAAGTTGTCTTGCCTTGTCAACACTGAAAATTCATTCCCTTAATCACTTTCTATATAAGAGATATACTTACCATTATATCTCAAGCAAGATCTGGGATCTCCTTCTTTATCTTTGTTACATCCCAATAATATGTGGACCGACAACTCAGATAAAAAGAAGTGGGAACACATTCCACCTTGCAAGTCCAACTTGCATCTCCTAATTCGATCTTTAACACCTAGGCCCACCACCCCTAAGACGATGTTGACCCGTCATTAATTGAACCAACCGTCAACAGGAATACAACTCGCCATGTGTAATCCAATATTGCCCCAATAATATGAGGACCCGATATTGGGGTCACTTCGCATACGTCCTTACTCTTTCGAGAAGCGAAGAGCCCGATCCAGACGTGCTTGCATGCAGGAGCTATCACTTCGGACATGCGTCTCCTATATACTATCCCTGGCGACGGAACCCTCCGCCTTGACGGGAGACCATGGATATCACTTATGTGATCCTCCATATCATATTCAAATTCTAATTAATCATTATGAATCATATTCATTACGATTAATTATTCCAAGGGAAATAACACATCTATTTATAATAGAGTATCTTAATTTTAATTGGATTCCAATTAATATAATCATATTAAATTAATGATCCAAATAATATCCAACAAACAATCTTAATTGTCACTTGAATTATGGTATTATCTCAAATACGTATTATTTCGAATTTTAATAATTAGGAATACATCATGATTTCCTAAGCATTATACTAACCCTACCCGCTGTCATGGCCAGTACCGACGAGAGTGGGACGGACCACATACGTTGCAACCCGCTACCCCAATGCTCTCCGACTAGACACCATATCCTCCTCGGGAAAGGATAATGCAAAATAGATCACTTTGTACTTGAGATGATCATCGGTTCTTCAACCGAAATTATACCATATAATAATAATCAAAACAATTTTGATTAACATTATAATGAGATTTACTAAACAAATCCCAAATCCTATTCAAGCAATATGTTTGTTGGAATGTAGATCATGTAGATCATGTAACCAATTAGTGATCTAGATCACATCTAATCAAATATTGGTTAAGGCAATGTCATTTAAGGAAATAATTATAATCAAATATTTCACAAACATTTATGCACAATTATTTCAGGAAATTAAACAATTTAATTTCACTAATTGATTAAATGACAATCACTAGGTTCTTGATTAGGAAAGTATTTCCAGCAGTGACCCTCACTTACTAAAAATACCATATCTTAATCAATTTAAATCTAAATTAAGAAAGGTAATTTCTTAAAGTTTGATAATTTGATTTACAACAGAACCTAAGTGGTTTGCACGCATTTCAAGTCATCTCAAATCCGCAATTAATGTCTTAATTATGTTGAGATTCGCAGTCCCCAAAACTGTGGATACATGTTCACTAAAATGAGCATAACTTGAGCAAACGAAATCGAAATCATGTAAACTCAGATCCTACGATTTCCTTATTTAATGGAGAACAAAATTAGATTAATATTTTTGTGTTTAAAAAATTTAAAAAGTGACGAAAATATTCTCAAAACAGAGATGCGAAAATGAAATGCAAGAAAACTTTCGCAAACCATAATGAACCCAAGCCGTCTTAGGTTTATGGATCGCATCCAAAACCACCGACCTAAGGCTCTGATACCACTTGAAGGATATGGTTAGATCCTCAAGCGCATCATGGAAGGTGAGCATCGTATCGAATATGACGAAGAACGACTAGTCGTACTAGTTGTTCTTTGCAGCGGAAATTAAAATTTTTTATGCGACGAAACCACATGATCCAAGAACACTTCCTGGATCGTTTCGTCTAAAACACAAACAAGTAATAGGATTACCTCTTTAAGCGTGGTTGTGATCGAGTCTCTAAACGAAGAGACCTCCTGTCTCAAGTCCGATCCGATGGAGGAGACGCTTGCGAGCGCGGGGATGAATCGTGTGCTTCTCGCAATCCATGTTGATTATCCAAGCGGCAGATCTCCTGATCTCAACACACGTGTTCCAACGTCTTCTTCACGAGCGAGGTGCACCGGAGGAGACGAACATCCACGAGAAATCGATTGGGCAGCGTAACGATGATGCTGCAGCGATGGAGAACCTCTCTAGGGCATCCATGGTGGACAGCCACATGAGAGAGAGAGAGAGAGACTTATGTTCTCTTGTGTGTTGTGTAAAGAAGACAAAGGGGTGCCTCTCCTTTTATAATAATTTGGGATCCATGGATCTCAATCCATGGGACAACACAAATCCAATGGTTCGCAACGATTTGTGTTTCTTTTAATGGTCATGATTTGTTGCTAAAAACACAACAATAATTAATTTAATTTAATTTAATATATATTGAATATATAATCAATATATAAATTAATTTAAATCAAATCAATATAGGAGATTTAGGAAGGAGGCATGCCTCCCTTCCATAAAGGGGGTGGCGGCACACCTTGAATCCTATTCAAGGAGGTCGTCCATCCTCTTTAATAGGAAGGAGGCACTCCTCTTCCATATTCATGAGATCTCATATCTTATGAAAATATCCATTATTTACAACAACTATTATTGTAAATTATTCACACAAATAATTCATAATTATTTTGTGAACATTGCAATCATACCATTGAAAACTTGTGAATTATATTCACAACCCAAAATAAAATGTAAATTACATTTTCAATTTAATGTCCAATGTGAATCCAATTCACATTAATATTTAATTAACAAATATAAATTACAAATATCTGTCTCTTATATATTATAAATCACATTTATAATATATATGACTAATATGGATATTGCTATCCACATTATTCATATCCATGACAATTAAATCACATTTAATCATCTTAGATCTCTATTCTCATGTTCTCAAATAATATGAATCACATTCACATTATTCACATCTTTGATAATTAAATCACATTTAGTTATCTCAGATAACTCTCTTTATGATATGAATCAAATTCATATTACTCAAGATAATAAAATCACATTTAATTATCAAATTTTCAATACTCGGATACATAATATCAACAATGAAATTATCCTGAACCCATTCAAGGTTAATGCGCTTTCTCCACGAATACTTGGAGATAAGGACAGGGCGATTGTATTGTTCCACGTATAGTGACTTGGATACTGAGATCGTATCTCAAATCCAGATCACGGGGCTCCCATAGATGCTTGATTAAATCAAAACCGCAAATCTGATCTTCTCATTGCATCTGAATCACATTCAGATCAATGTCCAACATTTGGACCAAGATTAGATTACTTCTCTATTGAGAGGAGTCACTAAAATCCAGACCTGTTTCATCACTCCCTAGGAATGGAAGCGTCATGGTTATACAATCGTTTATGATCACATCACCCTCAGGTATTCCCAATACCTGTACATCTTGAATATTGGAAGATCAGAATTAACCCGAAGTATTGGATCAACTTTATACTGTCTACTTCATGGTTTTATTAGTAAGTTTCTCATTCGATCATTGGGAGTCAGTATCGATCATATACTTTCCAAAAGCATATATCATATCTAGGTCTTTATCATATACTTTCCAAAAGTATATATCAAATCTACAAATTCAGTGAAGCTTCCAAAGCGAGACCACCGTGCACGGAATTTGATTCTTCCCAATATCTCATGAGTGAGCTCATCTCTTCCGGTTCAGTAACTGAACATGTATAATCCCTTTGAGAGATCGCATTACTCATATGTCATTATATGCACACCAACGTGCCGGTGTATAGACCTTGGTTAGGTCATCAACCTATTGGTCTGCCAAATGTACATAATCAGACATATAACAACACATATGTCTCTGGTCAGAGGAAGCGTGCCTGTATCGTGACAGCATACGATATAAGACTTTGGTTATCTCGATCTCGTTAAGTCAACTCTTTGACCTAACTAATCTGACACCTCCGAATCTCTATTTCTATACAGATGTATCAAGAGGTCAGTCAGATATCAACCTAACTGAGAAAGGATTTCCATCTCCTACTCAGGCTGGAGATCATCTCTTAACAGTCATTTGACGGTGCTTGATGAGTCCTCAATCTAACTTATTAGATATTCATCCAAGCACTAGACTCTATGATTCAATAATTGAATCAACAGCTGTATGATCATTAAGATGGTCATGGTACATAACCCTAATTGTACTAAGGGACCTATTATGCAAATTATTCATTCTTCATTTCAGATCAGGGAATGATATTTGTAATAACATTTATTGCATAATGGCTCGTCGTGGGCTCGCATGTCCAACATATGCATCTTTTTTATTAGTCATTCTAATGAAATGTATATTTATGTATGTAGTATCTGTTGAACGCAAAAATCGGGAGGTCGTGTCGATTCACAAGGCGAATCAACAGTCGCTAAGTTGACCTTGCGTGAAATCTGCAGTTCAGACAACAATTAACCCACAACAAGTAATTCAAGCAACGAAAGTAAATGTGCGGAGTTAAAATTTATTATAACTCTACAACAAGATGTGTATAGGTGTAAGTATGTGTAGAGGTCGAACACAGGGAGCAGACAGGTAGAACGGGGCATTAATGCTCAAAAAGTGTGCATGTGATGAATTTGTCTATAAATGCTATGTTTTTGTGGGTTTCTGATTTTATATTTTTTTATTTTCTTTTTCTTGATTTATAAAATTGAATATAAACAAAGTAAGAAGACAGGAACAAAGTATTTATAAAAAGAGAAAAAAATAAGGAAAATTTAGGAAATGAAATGTTTTTGGTTTTTTTATATTTTCATAATGTTTTTGTGATTTTTGTAGATTTTTCATAATTTTTTGGTATTTTTAACGTCAAAAATACTGAAAATAGTGGGTAAAATCAAAAGCTGAAACTAAAATGGAGAAATAAAATAGAAAATAGTGACAAAAATTCTCCAATTTAATTTTCAATAAAAGATAACAAAACAAGGAAAATTCAGAGATAAAAATTAGATTTTTAGATTTTTTTCTAGAAATTTTAAGATTTTTATGAAAGTTTTTAGGATTTTTAAATTTTTAGGAGTTTTCATTTGTATTTTTTAGTGATTTTAGGATTGAAGTTAAAAGACACTAAAATAGGGAAAATGTATTTTTTATGGAATTTTCTGAGATTTTTTATAATTTTTATGGATTTTATAATGCAAACAGTACTGAAAATGAGTGTTTTTGAATTTTTATAAATATGAAAATGCAATATAAGTGCAAAAATAAAAATATGACGTTAAACTAATATGCAACAGGAACTTATATTGATTTTTGTGGATTTTTTAGGTGTTTAGAGATGCATGCAATAAATAGATACAACAAATGGAAAAAGCAAACTGGCAGGGGTGTTTTGCTAATATGCGAAAAGCTCAGGGCCAGAATGTAAAATTTCCACAAAATATATAATGCAACAAAAATATTTATAGACTGAAGTGAAATTATTAAACCCCTAGGGGCCTCGATACAACAATGCCAAGACCACGTGAGGAACCACATGCGCCACTAGCAAGGGCTATTTTGTAATATTCAAAAACTTGGGGGATGAATATGCAAAGATGCCAGAAATATATAACTGTAATTAAAAGTTCGTGGACCAAGATGCAATACGTTAACCCACGGGGGTCTTTATGCAAAAACGCCAGGACAACGTGACTTGCACGCGCCTGGCAGGGACCCTAACGTAATTACCCCAAAATCTGGGGGTTAAGATGTAAAATGTACAAATTAATTACCCTACAGAGAAATTTTTAAGTTCTAATAAATAAACTACGAAAATTCGCGGGCGAGGAGCGCAAAATACCCACGAAAGGGGCGCGATCTGACGGCTGAAATGAGGCCACTTAGGCCACGTGTCAAGCTCCTGTGCGCCCATACCCCTTCGTCTGCAACGACCAACATTAGATCGGGCTTCGAAGATCGGACGGCAGGCGGGCGTGCTTGATCCAACGGACACTGCTACACTGGAAGAACGTGGCGGAATCAGACGGCATTGGAGATCGAAGGAGGAATAGTCGAAGAACTCGCGTGGAGCGAGTTTGAATCGAGTCCCCTGGACCCCCCAGACCTCCGAGGACTGCCCAAAAACCACCAGAAGACTCCTGGAGGGCACCTTGATCAGGCGGCGGCCGCAAAATGGCTCGGGATGAGCCAGAGGTCCGCCGTGACGTGGAGGTGCGATGGCTGCTCCAGGAGACTCGGATGCTACAAAAATCGACCCCAGGAGGGGATCTTTTGCCCCTGAGACCTGCAAAAGAAAGCACAACGACACATTAGATGGTCCAAGGGAAAACGTGGGTGATCGAATGGAGTGGGTGGCGGAAATGGACTCGCCGGAGCTCCAGAGCTCCGGCGAGTTGTTCGATAGTGGAATCGAGTTGACGATCTGATTAAAAGACCAAACAAAATGCACGAACGGAAAGCTACGACAACTGGCTACTAAACTACAAGGAAAAGCATAGACAACAAAACTTCGATTGGCTGGAAAGGCCAAGAGATGTGGACCTCGACGGCCACTGGCCGGAGATGAAATGGAGCCACTCCCGGCCACGCGAGGTGCTCCCAAGTAGGCTGGAGGGTGCCCTGTCACAGCCCCCGGTCCTGAGCGTAAGGAGGAAGGCCACACTTGGTCAAAGGAAGGTTCAACCAAGGATGGAAGACTTGGCAAGGTTTTGAATGGGTGGCTCTGGAGGCTGAAAGATCGAGGCGAAAAGAGCGCGTCAATGATACACTCCCCAAGATAATCCCTGGGCGTGTATCCTAGATGCAAGGGGAAGAGATGTCAAAAAGACCACGAAGCGAAATGGTGAAAGATCAGGCCTTGAAAAAATCGGAGAAGAAGAGACAAAACAAGGCTCTGACACAAGGCAGGGCGTTGGGCAGAGAGTTGACCTGAGGTCAACTCTCTAGCCCTCCTGGTTGGTCCACGTAGACCAACCAGGAAAAAGCCTGGAAAAAATGCTTCTAAATTTCATTTAAAATAGTAAAAGATTTTATTATTTTTTGTTTATTAAATAAAAAATTCTTATTATTTTATAAAGTATTTTATTATGATTTTTATTTATTTTTATGAGGTATAAAAATACAAGTTACCTTTTATAGCCTTTATAGGTATCTATATCTATATATATCTATATTTTATTTTTATTTTGTATATTTAATTTTTTTATTTTTGTTTATTATTTTATAAATTGATAAAGTATTTTTATACACTTAAATTTATTTTTACTTTATTTTTTTGAAGTATTTTGTACACTTAATAAAATAAAAGTATAAATTGTGTATGTATACTTATTGGTCTTATACCTATGTATTATATATAAGTATTTTATTTTTGTATTTTCTTTAGGTTTTTATTCTAATTTGAATGCATATATATTATAAATAATATTTACAAAATTATAAAAATATAAAATTGTAAAAATAATGAATAAATAATAAAATGAATATTTTAATCTGTACAAGTATACAATATGGGTCCAAAACTCAACTTTCAAACCGTAGCACCGCAAAATGCGAAACTACCGCCATTAAATATCTTATTTTAAACTATATACAATTAAAGGTGAGTTCGATGCATCTCGATTTTTTATTTGTGAGATACAGATCTGGGAAGTTGGGATTCTCGGATCTTATTTAGATCATGACTTTTTATCTATACATTATTTTTATATGAAATTAATTTTGTATTTTTCTATATAGAATTATCTACAACTTTTATGTACAAAGTTTCTTTATTTGAAGTATAAAAAGTGGAGCCAAAAATAGGTCCCAAAATGAATAAAGA
This sequence comes from Ottelia alismoides, assembly GCA_037367405.1. Lineage (NCBI taxonomy): Eukaryota > Viridiplantae > Streptophyta > Magnoliopsida > Alismatales > Hydrocharitaceae > Ottelia > Ottelia alismoides. Next base: position 463,310 of record JAZKJV010003188.1, read on the forward strand.
ATGAATTAAAATAATTGGTATTTTTATTTATTTTGGCCCTTATCTCCCCCTACTTTATTCCTTATTGACCTAGCCATTGAGATGCCCAGGTCTCGGGGTTTCGAGTCATAAAATATTTACAATATTTTATTCTTTTTCTTTTCTTTTCTTTTCTTTATTCAATAATTTTGGCTTTAAAAACCACATTTTATACAATATTTACACAATAATGCATGGATGCTAAAATGTCTAAATTACGCCTATTTACATGCATTTACTAGAGTTTTTAAGGGCAAAATGATAGAATAAAGATGATGAAACGTAGATTCATCATCCCCCTATACTTGCCTTTGCTAGTCCCTAGCAAACACTTATGCAATAAGTGCAGAAAAGAGAAAACAAAGAAACGAAAAAGAAGAAAATTGGATCAAGTTTAACTATCGAGCTTGTCTTCACAAAATCAAAGTTTGGAGCTTAAGTCGGACCTTCGGGATTTAAGTGCGGGCAGAACCTTAATGCGAACCGGATTTGAAATCCAACAGCCTTTGAGAATCCCAAAACTCTGCTCAAGTCTCCTCAATAGCCAGGTCAGAAATATTTCAACTCATACGCAAACCCTTATGACTATGAATTTGACTCGTACAGTGTATGTGATGGTGGCTCTCCCCAACTGAAATAACAAAGAGACTGGCTTCTCCACTATGACAACCCAATGATTCCCCAATCCAACAACTCATTCCTCAAGGAGCAGGGTATTCCCTTCTAAGTTCAAGTGGCAACCCGCTCAAGAGGAGGGGGTGAAGAGAAGAATGGACGGTAGCCAGTGTAGCTACCTATCCTAGGATGCAAGACCAGTGTAGTCAAGTCATCCAGCTGCAGGCTCACATGTTTTGACTTTGAAGCTCGAGCTTGCTTATTTGACTATACACATATGTACACTCCGGCATGCATTTTTATTTTTGTACATGCCTGTCCACTTTTTTTGGAGTTTTTTTTGAAATACTATATACAACAGCATTTACATAGGGAGTTTTTCCTCTTGAGCCAGTAGACTATCCCTCTTTTGAAGCGTTATTGCAACCCACGATCTCCTATCCTCGAAACTCATCATCACTGGAGGGGTTGGGATGCACTTTCCTCCCTAGAGGAGGACAACTGTTTCCACCTGTGTGCGTCTCATACTGGCAAATCCAACCTCCTCACCACTCCAACTGAGTTGATCCAAGTGAAAGGTGCAGGTGTCCAAGTTATCTCATTATCAACAAGAGTCATGCGTATGCTCCGAAATACTCTACTTAGGCAGTCAAGAATCCATTGAACCAAGTCTCGTGATTCTCAAAGAATTAAGTTAACAAGACCTGAAGTACCTCAATTCCAGCTCCTATAAGGTTCCTGTTAATTAGGTATATTTTAAGGTCCAACAAAGCTCCAATCTTCAGATTTTATTTAGACTTGTTCAACTATCAAACTCAATCCGAAAAATGCTCATGCTATGCAAATGCCATACAGAAAATCTTTTTGTGATGCAATTTTCAAAGATTTTGCACTTTTTATGGATTTTTCAAAAGATGATGCATATGCATTTTTTGTATTTTTCAAAAAGTTTTTTCAAATGTTTTTGGTATTTTAATTTTTGCAAATGTTTTTGGGATTTTTGAAAACAAAAAAAGTTTTGGCCAAAATCTAGGTACAAATATTTACACAGGGATGCATCTTGTATTTGCAAGAATTAGATTTTAAGAATTTACAGGGTAAGTGGTCAATTTTATAAGTATATACATAAAGAATTTTAAATGAGATGTAAGTATTCCTCAAACTTATTTGACACAGGTTTTTCAAACGATTTTGAAAACTATAGTCCAAAATAATTTTACAGACAGTTTTTACAAACATGTGCACATATTTGAAAATCATTTTGCATAGGTTTTCCAAACAGTATATATAGATTTTTCCAATATTTTTGCACCCATTTTTCAGACCATTTGCAAATCATTTTTCAAACATTTTATTTCACACTACGAAAATAATTTTACAATCAACATGTTTTTCCAAAGGTTGAAAACATGTAACAAAATGTTTTCAAAATAGTTTTCAAAAGATTTTTCACAAAGATTTTCAAACTATTTTTCAAACATTTGCAAAAAATATTTTCCCCTGATTTATTAAACAATAAATACAAAAGAATTTGAGGAATAATCACATCTTTTTATTAAGGTTTTTAATGAATTTTATAAGTATAATTAGTCATAATTATTAATAAAAATATGAAAGTACGAGTTATGGCTAAAGTATATACGCAGTATATATGACCCCCTATACTTAGCTTGAGCTATGTCCTCATAGATCAGAGAGAAAAGAGAAGACATAACTCGTACTGAGTATAGAAAACTCTAAAGAAAAAATGAATGAATGAATGAATGAACAAATGAGAAGTTGACCGTCCCCCTATACTTAGGATCAAATAATCCTAAGTATAGCAGCCTGTGCACAAAGCAGGGAGGGTCAAGGATGGGAATGAACAGATCATACTCAGACTGTCTCCCCCTATACTTAGGGTAAGATACCCCTAAGTATAGACAAGCAGAGGAGACAATGGAGAGGATCAAAGAATAGAAGATCTTGGGGTGCACACCCCCTATACTTAGGACAAAGTACGTCCTAAGTATAGAAGTCTGACAAAAAGGGGAGACACTTTTCGGTAGATAGAAAGGATAGAAGAGGAAAAGAAGAAAAAATATCAATAGATGGAAGAAGATAGAGAAGAATGTACGCATCACTCACCATATACTTAGGGTAAAAGAGGCCCTAAGTATAGACAACAACAGGAGTGATAAGATAGAACGACGAATGAACACTCGGCTCGTCCACCCCCCAATACATATGACAAAGTACGTCCTAAGCAAGGCAAACACGAGTATGGGTGGATGAGCAATACGGTAGAGAGAATAGAGGAATACACAAGAGAATATACAACAAAGATGGATGTACAAATGGTCAAGAAAGTTGAAAGCGAACCTTCTTGCGGGACCGCTGAGGAATAGATCTGGTATGGTACAGGTCGACATCGGGATCCTCATATGACACAAACCGATCAGGGTCGACATGGTGTAAGTCCTCAGTGGTCCTAGGGTGTGAAGGCACAGACGGAGTAGTGGAAGAAGTACGACAATGGAAAGGGACGAACTCATCCTCATCGGAAGTAGTGTACTCAGTGTCGTCCTGTGAGGTCTCGTACAGGTCAAAACCAAAAGGAACGAACTCATCAGTGGAAGTAGTCGAACTCTGTTCGTCCTCAATAATCTCAACCGGATCATCCTTCTCAACGAAAGGCCCGAATTCCCGGATAAAAGCAATCAAATCAAATTCAGCCTTTGTCTCATTAGTATTTATGTGAATAGGAGCGGACTCATTAGTGAAAGTAGTTGAGTCATGTCCGTCCTGTCTAGTCTCAGGATCTGCCCTCCGCTGAATGGTGTCGATCGTGTAAATCCCGCGGATTTCATCAACACATCGCCAGTCACAAGAAGCAGAAACTCCAAGGTCTATGCTCTCCAAACCTTCCTCCTTGGAGAGGAATTCTCGGGTCTCATCATCGATCATAAAGAAGGTCTCTCTGATATCCTCATATAGATCATAGTCCTCGGGGTCAACCAGAAAGGGGTGGTCGCATCAGGTGCAGGTCTCTAGTCAACTGTTAGTGCGGTGATCAACACTTCGCTCTCGTCAACAGGACAGAAGCGAATCTCTCCTGATCCATAATCAATAACGACCCTCACAGAGGCGAGGAATGGTCGTCCCAGGATGATTTGAGAGTGCTCCCTAGTGGAGGTCTCCATGGGCAACACAACAAAATCAACATGATAGCTCGTGCCCTGAATCGAAATGACGACGTTTTCAAGGATACCCTTCGGCCTCTTGATAGATCCATCAGCAAACTGAACGATCATCCTGGTTTTCTTGAGAGGCTTTAAGTGAAGAGACTGTACCAGCGAGAAGGGTAATATGCTAATTGACGCACCACCGTCCAGGAGAGTGTGATCACAAGTATGGTCAGAGATGGTGCAGGTGATGAATGGGGTAGCTGTGTTCTTCTTTCTAGGGATGGGATGGTGTGTGATGGCGTAGGCAGTGGCCAAGGTCAAGATATGATGATCAGATATGCTCCTCCGTTTTCTCTTCTTGGGAAGAGGAGCAGATAAATCAATCATGGCCTGCTGAAGTGGAGCACGGATGATCTCATAAATAGTGTCCACCACTTCAGGTTCAGTCAATAAATTTTTTAATTTTTGGACCTCCTCCATACAAGGGAGGAAGTCAGAATCAGCATCTACACGAGGCATGCCAAGAGCAGTCTGTACAGCGGCATCCTCGGGGTCAAAGGTGGGACAAGTTGTGAGTGGATGTGTGGCCAAATGGTCTGACAAAGGTTCCCTCTCCTCACGGTCTGAATAGATCATGTATCTCCCGAATTCTTTTTGGGTTTTTAAATTTTTCTCATTTCTTTGTATTTTGGATGATTGCAAGCTCTCATGATAATCCTCAAATGATTCCAAATCATCAGATCGTGAAGCATCAATATGGCTCTTATTCATGTAGGTGAGGTTTTCAATCCTCGAATTCATTTGCTCCATGAATTGGGTCAAGGTCTCAAGTGTGGACATCATGAGAGGTGACTCCAACAGGTCAGTCTCGAGTGGATGTGAAGGTGGAAAATAAGGAGGTGATGGTGGATGTGGGTAGAAGTCCGAGTCCTGATACTGCGGCTGAGGCGGATATGTACAAAAGTCAAGAGCAAAGTCCTCCTGGAAAAAAGGAGGTGGACCGACTGGAGTGAATGAAGGATCCGCAAAGTCTGGATAAAATACGCTCCAGGGGTCCATCTCAAAACAAGAGAAAAATGATGGTCAGGAGAGCACGATGGTCAAATCAAGAGAGTGGAGAAGAAGGCGCAAATGCGCAGAAGCGATTAAAGATACACAAACAATCAGAAGCAAAACTCACACAATACAAACCCTCAATTCACCTACTCAACTCGGTAGAGACCGAAAAATTGGTCTTTTTATCTTGCCTGTTTTAGAGTTAGATGAGAAGTCAAAGATTTTCACACACACTTAGGGGCTGAATAGGATTTGGGCACTAGTCCTTAGGGTGTGCGCGAGCAAGTAAAAATGAAGACAATGAAGGAATTACATGCCCCAAGACAAGATTTTCTTTTTGGTTGATTTTAGGGTCAAGTAATATTAGGAGTCCCAATTTTATTGGTTATCACTTTTTTGGATTTTTAGTGATTAATGCACGAACCTATCGAGGAGTCAATTCCTTTAAGCACCTAGGTGATAAAAAACAGAGGTAGAGAGGCGGAAAAGCAATGCAAGCGGCAAATCAATGATGTATTCAAAAGCGTAAATGCTCACCTTGCCTCCAACACTCTACATGCAAAGATGCTCAGCAGAATTGAAACCTATCTATATGCAAATGCAATCCGATGAAATCATCGTAAGTTCAGAAATTGCTATTAGCGTGAAGCACCGATGCTAGTGACTTAGAATAGAATCGAAATGTCCGGTCTTGGAGCCTCCTCGGTGCACACCAAGGAGGGTCCTGCACGCATTGTATGGAGGACTCTCGCGGTGCGGTGGTTCCGAGACTAAGCGAGAAGCAGTTTAGATTTGACTAAGTCCAAACGTTCTCTATAGGAGAATGCAATGGTGATTAATGTGTTTGCACTAATACTATCGACAAGCAATTCCTAAATTTAAGGGCTCAATCACACAAAAATAAGGAAAACAAAATCGAAAAACAAATGAAAAAGAATGTGAAGAAAACACGAGAAAGTTGCGGTGAGCCCCCAAGTGAACAATCACATGGAAATTGGGCCCGAGTGTCCAAAGTTCGAGTACCTGTATTATTACAAATAATAAAGTCTCTCTCTCACTTAAATTAGAAAAATAAATACTACACAAAAATGCTCAAAAGTATGGCGGTCTTCTCAAGTCCTCCCTGCCTCCTTTGATGCTAGGTCAGAAGTCTCCTACCGCATTCACGTGGGTGCACATGCGCCTTGGGTAGAGCGCCTCCCTCAGTCCGCAGTTCCTCGCACAAAGTCCAACAAGGGAGAGTGATTAGACAAGTCAAACAATGATATCAATTAAATGAGCAAATAAAGAAGGCAAAAATATAGACAAGTATCACAATCAAGCAAAAAGCCGATCTATGCGTTTTTGCTCCCCAGCAATGGCGCCATTTGTTGAACGCAAAAATCGGGAGGTTGTGTCAATTCACAAGACGAATCAACAGTTGCTAAGTTGACCTCACGCAAAATCCGCAGTTCAGACAACAATTAACCCACAATAAGTAATTCAAGCAATGAAGTAAATGTGCGGAGTTAAAATTTATTATAACACTACAACAAGATGTGTATAGGTGCAAGTATGTGTAGATGTCGAACAAAGGGAGCAGACGGGTAGAATGGGGCACTAATGCTCAAAAAGTGTGCATGTGATGAATTTGTCTATAAATGCTATGTTTTTGTGGGTTTCTGATTTTATATTTTTTTATTTAATTTTTGGGTTTTATATTTTTATATTTTGATTTTTAATTTACTAATTTTGTATTTTCTTTTTATATCGTGAAGCATCAATATGGCTCGTATTCATGTAAGTGAGGTTTTCAATCCTCGAATTCATTTGCTCCATTAATTGGGTCAAGGTCTCAAGTGTGGACATCATGAGAGGTGACTCCAACAGGTCAGTCTCGGGTGGATGTAGAGATGGAAAATAAGGAGGTGATGGTAGATGTGGGTAGAAGTCCGAGTCCTGATACTACGGCTGAGGCGGATATGTACAAAAGTCAAGAGTAAAGTCCTCCTGGAAAAAAGGAGGTGGACTGACTGGAGTGAACGAAGGATCCGCAAAGTCCGGATAAAATACGCTCCAGGGGTCCATCTCAAAACAAGAGAAAAATGATGGTCGGGAGAGCACGATGGTCAAATCAAGAGAGTGGAGAAGAAGGCGCAAATGCGCAAAAGCGATCAAAGATACACAAACAATTAGAAGCAAAACTCACACAATACAAACCCTCAATTCACCTACTCAACTCGGTAGAGACCGAAAAATTGGTCTTTTTATCTTGCCTGTTTTAGAGTTAGATGAGAAGTCAAAGATTTTCACACACACTTAGGGGCTGAATAGGATTTGGGCACTAGTCCTTAGGGTGTGCGCGGGCAAGTAAAAATGAAGACAATGAGGGAATTACTTGCCCCAAGACAATATTTTCTTTTTGGTTGATTTTAGGGTCAAGTAATATTAGCAGTCCAAATTTTATTGGTTATCACTTTTTTGGATTTTTAGTGAGTAATGCACGAACCTATCGAGGAGTCAATTCCTTTAAGCACCTAGGTGATCAAAAACAGAGGTAGAGAGGCGGAAAAGCAATGCAAGCGGCAAATCAATGATGTATTCAAAAGCGTAAATGCTCACCTTGCCTCCAGCACTCTACATGTAAAGATGCTCAACAGAATTGAAACCTATGTATATGCAAATGCAAGCTGATGAAATCGTCCTAAGTTTAGAAATTGCTATTACCGTGAAGCACCGATGCTAGTGACTTACAATAGAATCGAAATGTCCGATCTTGGAGCCTCCTCGGTGCCCACCAAGGTGGGTCCTGCACGCGTTGCATGGAGGACTCTCGCGGCGCGGTGGTTCCGAGACTAAGCGAAAAGCAGTTTAGATTAGACTAAGTCCAAACGTTCTCTATAGGAGCATGCAATGGTGATTAATGAGTTTGCACTAATACTATTGACAAGCAATTCCTAAATTTAAGGGCTCAATCACACAAAAATAAGGAAAACAAAATCGGAAAACAAATGAAAAAGAATGCGAAGAAAACAGGAGAAAGTCACGGTGAGCCCCCAAGTGAACAATCACATGGAAATTGGGCCCGAGTGTCCAAAGTTCGAGTACCTGTATTATTACAAATAATAAAGTCTCTCTCTCACTTAAATTATAAAAATAAATACTACACAAAAATGCTCAAAAGTATGGCTGTCTTGTCAAGTCCTCCCTGCCTCCTTTGATGCTAGGTCAGAAGTCTCCTACCGCCTTCACGTGGGTGCACAGGCGCCTGGGGTAGAGCGCCTCCCTCAATCCGCGGTTCCTCGCACAAAGTCCAACAAGGGAGAGTGATTAGACAAGTCAAACAATGATATCAAATAAATGAGCAAATAAAGAAGGCAAAAATATAGACAAGTATCACAATCAAGCAAAAAGCCGATCTATGTGCTGTTGCTCCCCGGTAATGGCGCCATTTGTTGAAAGCAAAAATCGGGAGGTTGTGTCGATTCACAAGGCGAATCAACAGTCTCTGAGTTGACCTCGCGCAAAATCCGCAGTTCAGACAACAATTAACCCACAACAAGTAATTCAAGCAATGAAGTAAATGTGCGGAGTTAAAATTTATTATAACACTACAACAAGATGTGTATAGGTGCAAGTATGTGTAGAGGTCGAACACAGGGAGCAGACGGGTAGAACGGGGCACTAATGCTCAAAAAGTGTGCATGTGATGAATTTGTCTATAAATGCTATGCTTTTGTGGGTTTCTGATTTTATATTTTTTATTTAATTTTTGGGTTTTATATTTTTATATTTTGATTTTTAGTTTACTGATTTTGTATTTTCTTTTTATATTTTATAATTTTTTATTTTCTTTTTCTTGATTTATAAAATAGAATATAAACAAACTAAGAAGAGAGAGGAACAAAGTATTTATAAGAAGAGAAAAAAATAAGGAAAAAATAGGAAATGAAATGTTTTTAGTCTTTTTATATTTTTATAATTTTTTATGATTTTTATAAATTTTTACCTATTTTTTGGTATTTTTAATGTCAAAAATACTGAAAGCAGTGGGTAAAATCAAAAGCTGAAACTAAAATGGAGAAATAAAATAGAAAACAGTGACAAAAATTCTCCAATTTAATTTTCAATAAAAGATAATAAAACAAGAAAAATTCAAAGATAAAAATTAGATTTTTAAGATTTTTATGAAGGTTTTCGGAATTTTCTAATTTTTAGGAGTTTTCTTTTGTATTTTTTAGTGATTTTAGGACTGAAGTTAAAAGACACTAAAATAGGGAAAATATAATTTTAATGGAATTTTCGGAGATGTTTTTATAATTTTTATGGATTTTATAGTGCAAACAATGCTGAAAATGAGTGTTTTTGAATTTTTATAAATATGAAAATGCAATACAAGTGTAAAAATAAAAATATGACATTAAACTACTATGCAACAGGAACTTATATTGATTTTTATGGATTTTTTAGGTGTTTATATATGCATGCAATACATAGAGACAACAAATGGAAAAAGCAATCTAGCAGGGGTGTTTGGTAATATGCGAAAAGCTCAGGGCCAGAATGTAAAATTTCCACAAAATATATAATGCAACAAAAATATTTATAGACTGAAGTGAAATAAATAAACCCCCAAGGGCCTCGATACAACAATGCCAAGAGCACGTGAGGAACCACGTGCGCCACTGGCAAGGGCTATTTCGTAATATTCAAAAACATGGGGGATGAATATGCAAGGATGCCAGAAATATATAACTGTAATTAAAAGATTGTGGACCAAGACGCAATACGTTAACCCACGGGGGTCTTTATGCAAAAATGCCAGGACAACGTGACTTGCACGAGCTTGGCAGGGACCCTAACGCAATTACCCCAAAATCGAGGGTTAAGATGCAAAATATACAAGTTAATTACCCTACAGAGGAATGTTTAAGTTCTAATAAATAAACTACAAAAATTTGCGGGCGAGGAGCGCAAAATACCCACGAAAGGGGCGCGATCCGACGGCTGAAATGAGGCCACTTAGGCCACGTGTCAAGCTCCTGTGCGCCGATACCCCTTCGTCTACAACGACCAACATTAGATCGGGATTTGAAGATCGGACGGCTGGCGGGCGTGCTTGATCCAACGGACACTGCTACGCTGGAAGAACGTGGCAGAATCGGACGACATTGGAGATCGAAGGAGGAACAGTCGAAGCACTCACATGGAGCGAGTTTGAATCGGGTCCCCTGAACCACCAAGACCTCCGACGACTGCCCAGAAACCACCAGAAGACTCCTGGAGCGCATCTTGATCGGGAGGCGGCCATAAAAAGGCTCGGGATGAGCCAGAGGTCTGCCCTGACGTGGAGGTGCGATGGTTGCTCCAGGAGACTCGGATGCTACAAAAATCGACCCCAGGAGGGGGTCTTTTTCCCCTGAGATCTGAGAAAGAAAGCACAACGACACATTAGATGGTCAAAGGGAAAACGTGGGTGATCGAATGGAGTGGTTGGCGAAAATGGACTCGCCGGAGCTCCAGAGCTCCGGCGAGGTGTTCGACAGTGGAATCGAGTTGACGATCTGATTAAAAGACCAAACAAAATGCACGAACGAAAAGCTACAACTACTGGCTACTAAACTACAAGGAAAAGCATAGAAAACACAACCTCAATTGGATGGAAAGGCCAAGAGATGAGTACCTCGACGGCCACTGGTCGGAGATGAAATGGAGCCACTCCCGACCACGCGAGGTGCTCCCAAGTAGGCTGGAGGGTGCCCTGTCACGGCCCCCGGTCCTGAGCGCAAGGAGGAAGGCCACACTCGATCAAAGGAGGGTTCAACCAAGGATGGAAGACTTGGTGAGGTTTTGAATGGGTGGCTCTGGACGCTCAAAGATCGAGGCGAAAAGAGTGCGTCAGTGATACACGCCCCAAGATAATCCCTGGGTGTGTATCCTTGATGCAAGGGGAAGAGATGTAAAGAAGACCACGAAGCGAAATGGTGAAAGATCAGGCCTTGAAAAATTCCGAGAAGAAGAGACAAAACAAGGCTCTGACACAAGGCAGGGCGTTGGGCAGAGAGTTGACCCGAGGTCAATTCTCCAGCCCTCCTGGTTGGTCCACGTGGACCAACCAGGAAAAAGCCTGGAAAAAATGCTTCTAAATTTCATTTAAATTGTAAAAGATTTTATTATTTTTTGGTTATTAAATAAAAAATGCTTATTATTTTATAAAGTATTTTATTATGATTTTTATTTATTTTTATGAGGTATAAAAATACAAGTTACCTTTTATAGCCTTTATAGGTATCTATATCTATATATTTTAATATTTTATTTTTATTTTGTATATTTAATTTATTTATTTTTGTTTATTATTTTATAAATTGATAAAGTATTTTTGTACACTTAAATATATTTTTACTTTATTTTTCTAAAGTATTTTGTACACTTAATAAAATAAAAGTATAAATTGTGTATGTATGCTTATAGGTCTTATACCTATGTATTATATATAAGTATTTTATTCTAATTTGAATGCACTTATATATTATAAATAATATTTACAAAATTATAAAAATATAAAATTGTCAAAATAATGAATAAATAATAAAATGAATATTGTACAAGTATACAATATGGGTCCAAAACTCAATTTTCAAATCGTAGCTCTACAAAATGCAAAACCACCGCCATTAAATAGCTTATTTTAAACTATATACAATTAAAGGTGAGTTTGATGCATTTCGATTTTTTATTTGTGAGATACAGGTCTGGGAAGTTGGAATTCTGGAATCTTATTTAGATTATAACTTTTTATCTGTACATTATTTTTGTATGAAATTAATTTTGTATTTTTCTTTATGAAATTATCTACATCTGTCATGTACAAAGTTTCTTTATTTGAAGTATAAAAAGTGGAGCCAAAAATAGGTCCCAAAATGAATAAAGAATGTATTAAAATAATCGGTATTTTTATTTATTTTGGCCCTTATCTCCCCCTACTTTATTCCTTGTCGACCTAGCCATTGAGATGGCTAGGGCTCGGGGTTTCGGGTCATAAAATATTTACAATATTTTATTCTTTTTCTTTTCTTTTCTTTTCTTTTCTTTATTCTATAATTTTGGCTAAAAAACCGCATTTTATACAATATTTACACAATAATGCATGGATGCTCTGTCTAAATTAAACCTATTTACATGCATTTACTTGGAATTTTATGGCCAAAATGATAGAATAAAGATTATGAAACGTAGATTCATCAGTATTTTATCCATATTATTAAAAAATATGAAAGGACAAGTTATGTCTAAAGTATATACAAAGTATATACGATCCCCTATACTTGTCTTGAGCTATGTCCTCATAGACCGAAAGGAAAAAGAGAAGACATAACTCGTACTAGTATAGAAAAGCTTTAAGAGTAATGAATAGGAAAAGAATGAAAGAAGGAAGAATTGAATGAATTAGAAGTCGATCGTCCCCCTATACTTTGGATGAAATAATCCTAAGTATAGCAAGATGTATCTATGTGCAGGGACGACCGAGGGTAGGAGTAAACAAATCACAACTCGGTATGTCCCCCCCATAAAGGGTAAAATATCCCTAAGTATAATAGAGAAAATCAACAAGTGACGAGATAGTGGAGGGGATCGAAAGAAAAGATAAAATCAAAGGAGCATGTACATATCACTCCCTGATGAATCGCTAAATGCATGTACTAATAAGGATCCAGTGTAACATGAGCAGTTAGCATCTCATACAGAATCGAGAAGAATCCCAATGATGAGGTTCTCGGCTTTAATTTATAACCCAAGAAGTCTAGGGATGAACACAAGGATGCGAGCCATAATATGAACATTTTGGTATTTAAATATCTAGGTTAGGTGATTGAAAATTAATCTAGGTCAAAACATACAAACCATGCAAGGAGGAAATGCAAGGTAAAATTCACATCACTAAAACATGCAGGAATGAGATGAAATGTTATTTTAAACAATGATTGCATGCTAGAATATATCAACATAATCAACATAAAAGTAACACCCTAAAATTTGTAAATATATTCATAGTTATGCCCTAAAATGATCAAGTAACTTGAGATGGACATTAAAGGAAATTTAAATCCAATTGAGCAATTAATTGTAATCCTAGATTCATTTCATGTGACAAATGGCATCAATAATCTCTCTAATTAATTAATTTATGCTCCAAATCAGAGAATAAATTAAGCTATGTAAAAGATAATGAAACATGAATCAAAATATCACTGAAAATACTTCATTTGGAGTTCATGTGCTCAATCCATTCAAGTCTGAATCCATGAGCATAAAAATATACACAAAAGCATCGTAGAAATGTCCCTATAGGGATTGAAATGCAAATATAAAAAATCAAAATTGAAATTTATTGAATATTGTTGGACATGCGAGCCCATGGCGAGCCATTTTGCAATAAATGTTATTGCAAATATCATTCTCTGATCTGATATGAAGAATAAATAACTTGCATAATAGGTTCCTTTGTACAATTAGGGTTATGTACCATGGCCATCTTGATGATCATACAGCTATTGATTCAACTGTTGAATCATAAAGTCTGGTGCTTGGATGAATATCTAAAGAGTTAGATTGATGACTCATCAAGCACCGTCAAATGATTGTTAAGAGATGATCTCCAGCCTGAGTAGGAGATGGCAATCCTTATCTCTGAAGGTTGATATCTGACCGACCTATTGATGCAGGTCCTCTGCATAGGAATAGAGATTCAGAGGTGTCAGATTAGTTAGGTCAAAGAGTTGACTTAATGAGATCAAGATAACCAAAGTCCTATATCGTATGCTGTCATGATATAGGCACGCATCCTCTGACCGAAGACAGATGTGTTACTATATGTCTGAGTATGTACATTTGGCAGGCCAATAAGTTGATGACCTAACCAAGGTCTATACACCGACGCGCTGGTGTGCATATAAGGGCATATGAGTAATATGATCTCTCAAAGTGATCATACATGTTCAGTCACTGAACTTGAAGACATGAGCTCACTCATGAGATATTGGGAAGAATCAAATTTCGTGCACGGTCATCTCTCTTTGGAAGCTTGACTGAATTTGTAGGTTTGATATATACTTTTGCAAAGTATATGATCAAGACCTAGGTATGATATACGCTTTTGGAAAGTATATGATCGATACTGACCCCCAATGATCGAATGAGAAACTTACTGATAAAACAATGAAGTAGACATTATAAAATTGATCCAATACTTCGAGTTTATTCTGGGTCTTCTAGTATGCAAGATGTACAGGTATTGGGAATACCTGAGGGTGATGTGATCATAAACGATTGTATAACCATGCCGCTTCCATTCCTAGGGAGTGATGAAACAGGTCTGGATTTTAGTGACTCCTCTCAGTAGAGAAGTGATCTAATCTTGGTCCAAATGTTGGACATTGATCTGAATGTGATTCAGATGCAATAAGAAGATTATATTTGCGGTCTTGATTTAATCAAGCATCTATGGGAGGCCCGCGATCTGGATTTGAGATATGATCTCAATATCCAAGTCACTATACGTGGAACAATACAATCGCCCTGTCCTTATCTCCAAGTATTCGCGGAGAAAGAGCATTATCCTTGAATGGGTTCAGGATAATTTCATTGTTGATAACATGTATCCGAGCATTGAGAAAATGGATAATTAAATGTGATTTAATTATCATGAGTAATATGAATTTGATTCATATTATAAAGAGAGTTATCTTAGATAATTAAATGAGATTTAATTATCAAATATGTAAATAATGTGAATGCGATTCATATTATTTGGGCACAAGAGAATAGAGATCCAAGATGATTAAATGTGATTTAATTATCGTGGATACTAATAATGTGGATAGTAATATCATCAAATATATTATAAATGTGATTTATAATATATAAGAGAGAACTATTTGTAATTTACATTTGTTAGTTAAATGTTAATATGAATTGGATTCACATAGGATACTAAATTGAAAATGTAATTTACATTTTATTTTGGGTTGTGAATATGATTCACAAATTTTTCAATGGCAAGATTGCAATGTCTACAAAATAATTGTGAATTATTTTTGTAGAATAATTTGCAACAACAGTTGTTGCATAATCTTGGAGATTACAATATAGAGATGAGAGCAACCTTCCATATATATGGAGTGGACGACCACCACTCCTATTAGGAATGTGTGGCCGTCCCCTCCTTCCAACATTGAAGGAGGCACTCTCTCTTCTATGATCTCCAAGTGATCTAGATTTAATTTGGTGATTGAATTATATTGATTTATCAATATATCTAATCGAAATTAAATTAATTTTTGTTGGTTTTTACCAACACAAATCTTGGCCATTAAAAGAAACACAATCAATGAGAGCCATTGGATTTGTGTTGTCCCATGGATTGAGATCCGTAGTTCCCAAAAAGCTATAAAAGGAGAGGCACCCCTTTGCTATTCTTTACACAATAGTTGAGACAACAAATCTCTCTCTCTCTCTCTCCCTCTCATGGTCGTCCACCATGGTTGCCATAGAGAGGTTCTCCATTGCCGCAGCGTCGTCGTTACACTGCCCGACTCTTTGCTCGTGGATCTCCGTCTCCTTCAGTGCGCCTCGCTCGTGAAGAAGACGTCGGATCTCGTGTGTCGAGATCAGGAGATCCCCGCTTGGATCATGAACATGGATTGCGAGAAGCACGCGGTTCATCCCCGCGCTCGCAAGCGTCTCCTCCGTTGGATCGGACTTGAGACAGGAGGTCTCTTCATTTAGAGACTCGATCGCAACCACGCTTTAAGAGGTAATCCTATTACTTGTTTGTGGTTTACATGAAATGATCTGAGAAGTGTTCTTGGATCATGTTGTTTCGTCGCATGAAAACTTTTTTTATTTCCGTTGCCTACAACAACTAGTCCGACTAGTCGTTCTTCGTCATATCCGATACGACGCTCATGCTTCCATGATGTGCTTGAGGATCTAATCATATCCTTCAAGTGGTATCAGAGCCTTAGGTCGGTGTTTTTGGATATGATCCATAAACCGAGGACGACTTGGGTTCGTTAGGGCTTGCGAAAGTTTTCTTGCATTTCATTTTCGCATCTCAGTTTTGATATTATTTTCGGAACTGTTTAAATTGTTTAAACACGAAAATAATAATTGGATTTAGTTTTCCATTATATAAGGAAACCGTAGGATCTGAGTTTGTGTGATTTCGATTCGGTTTGCTCAAGTTATGCTCATTTTGGTGAACATGTATCCACTGTTTCGGGGACTGCGGACCATGACGTAATTAAGATGTTAATTGCGGATTTGAAACACCTAGAAATGCGTGCAAATCACTTAGGTTCTATTGTAAATCAAATTAGCAAACTTTAGGAACTTACTTTGCTCAATTTGGATTTAAATTGATTGAGATATGGTATTTTTAGTAAGTGAGGGTCACTGCTAGAAATACTTTCCTAAACAAGAACCTAGTGATTGTCATTTAATCAATCAGTGAAATTAAATTGTTTAATTTCCTGAAATAATTGTGCATGAATATTTGAGAAATAATTGATAATAAAAATTTCCTTAAATAACATTGCCTTAACCAATATTTAATAAGATGTTATCTAGATCACTAACTGGTTACATGATCTACATGATCTACATTCCAACAAACATGTTACTTGAATAGGACTTGGGATTTGTTTAGCAAATCTCATTATAATGTTAATCAAAATTGTTTTGATTATTATTATATGGTATAATTTCTGTTGAAGAACCGATGATCATCTCAAGTACAAAGTGATCTATTTTGCATTATCCTTTCCCGAGGTGGATATGGTGTCTAGTCGGAGAGCATTGGGGTTGCGGGTTGCAACATATGTGGTCGTTCCCACTCTCGTCGGTACTGTCCATGACAGCCGGTAGGGTTAGTATAATGATTGAGAAATCATGATGTATTTCTAATTATTAAAATTTGAAATAATACGTATTTGAGATAATACCATAATTCAAGTAACAATAAAATGTTTGTTGGATGTTAATTAGATCATTAATTTAATATGATTAGATTAATTGGAATCCAATTAAAATTAAAACACTCTATTATGAATAAGAGATGTTATTTCCCTTGGAATAATTAATCATAATGAATATGATTCATAATTATTAATTAAAATTTGTATATGATATGGAGGATCACATAAGTGACATCCATGGTCTCCCGTTAAGGCGAAGAGTTCTGTTGCCAGATATTGTATGTAGGAGACGACTGTCCGAAGTGACAGCTCCTGCATACTATCCATTTGGATCGGGATCTTCGCTTCTTGAAAGAGTAAGAACGTCTGCGTAGTGACCCCAATATCGGATCCTCATATTATTGGGGCAATATTGGATTGCTTATAGAGAGTTGTAATCCTGTTGACGGTTGGTTCAATTAATGATGGGTCAACATCGCCTTAGGGGTGGTGGGCCCGGGTGTTAAAGACTGAATTGGGAAACGCAAGTTGGACTTGCAAGGCGGAATGCATTCCCGCTTCTTTTTATTGGAGTTGCAGATTCACATATTATTGGGATGTAACAAAGATAATGAAGGAGATCCCAGATCTTGCTGAGATATAATGGTAAGTATATCTCTTACATTGAAAGTGAGTAAGGGAATGAACTTTCAATGTTGACAAGGCAAGACAACTTTGACATAAAAATTCCTAAATCAAAGTAAAATGTATATATGTATATATAAATTTATGCAAATTTGTTATTTCAGATAATCCTTCATTAAACCCACTCAATGTTATACTCAATAATAACCAATAAAATATCATGGATTGGACTCATGATCCAGATATTGTACTTGCAGTTGGACACATAATGTATGTGTGCAAGTTTCCTCATAATATTGAGGAATGACAATTAAATAGATAATAGGACTACAACCCTAGGGTTTGTATGTCTCTATAGTCTTGATCTCATCGGATGTACTTTGGAAGTGACATGTCGATGATGGTCGCAATTATCAATTAATCCTTATAAAATCTAAGAAGATATTCTGGCATAACTTCTCTTGACATTTATCATGAATGACATGGTTCTCTGCATCATGCAGAATGGTGGCTCTTTAAGAGATGATGTATTCAAATTGTTTGAATACCTACCTGAACCAATGATTTAAGAGTTTAGATGGATGTAGATGATGAGTGTCATCATTCTACTATCTATACTGTAGTCATTCATGAAGCTTCATAATATTCATATTGTATGAATTTAATGAAACATGTATAAATGTTGAAATGCTCTTACATTGAATTCTTTTGAATACGACATAAGAGATCCTTAGTCTTAAGCAATGGTTGTTTATGGATAAAGGGAGCGCAGTGGAAGCATGGGTTGGACCCAAGTAAGAAGTATGGTCAAAGAGTTGACTGTACATCTATGACTTCCATATGTCATCTAAAGAGTTGGATGTATGCCAATACTGCAATAAGTTGATGTTTTGATAGTATGACTATCAAGTCTGTCTAGAATCCTTAGAGAAGGAGTCGGATAGAGCATCAGAATAATCTACATAAAAATCATTGAAAATGACTTGCTTAAAGTCTTGTAATTGTATCTCAATCTTCTACAATACTTGCGATGGGTTGCATATGTTTTAGAAGACTGGAAAATTTGATCTAAGGACTATAGTTATCCACATGGATATTGATGCAATTGTTGAAACAATCTCTATTGGATTGATAGACTTGTTAATTTCAGTGGGAGAGCCCTTAGTCTTAGAGAATGCCTCTATGACCTAGATATAAGAATACACTCATTGTTTGTTTGTAAATGTTAGAAATAAACATGAATTCTGTAATAAATCTATCATAAAGAGTTATGATGGAGATATTTTAGATAGTAATATAAAATCTAGTGGACTCCACTAAATTAGAAAATTGATGAATGGTTCATTAATGTTTCTAAATACTGAAATTGAACCTTAAGATCAATATGAAGATCATTTGACAATAATCTAGCATCAAGCCTTGGACATTTGTTTATTGATTTGATCAATAGACTAGTAAGAGATGAAACTTTAGAATGTCAAAAAATTTCAAAACTTGCATACTTATGAATATTATATTCTAAGAAAAATGTCCAATATACCCTTCTTTGGGAATGGTGTAAGATGTCAAGGTATTCAGGATCTCATACATATTGATGTATGCGGACCATTTATATCGTAGTAAACATTATGGATATGTGATATCTATTGATGATTATGTATGATATGAGATTTCTTCTCTTCACTTAGAAACCTTTGAAATGTTCAAAGATTTCACAATTTTCATTTACAACCAAAGATTGAAGGAAGATAAAATGAATTTGATCTAATCTAGGTAGCCTGTACCTGTTAGATGAATTCAAAGGATACCTTATGGAGATATGAATATCATTTCTGTCTCAATCCTCCTAAGACACCTTAACTCAATAGAGTTATAGGGAGGTACAATTGGATCATATGTGACATGATCTTATCAATGATGAATTTTAGCATAATTATCCCTTAGTTCCAGGTATACATGTGTAGTAGAGACTACAATGTATATACTTAATAAGGTTTCGTGCATGCTGGAATCTAGCACTTGAGAGTGTTGCTTCATTAGGAAAATAAAGGATGGTATAGGATACCTACTTTATGACCTTGAGATTCTTAAAATATCTCATCTCTAAGAATGTGATTCTTAGAGGTTGAGACTATTAAGAATCAAGATGAAAATGAAGTGTAGGAACTCATTAATCTTGAGAAGATAATGAGGCTCCTGAGATGGGAAACTAAAAGGACAATTAAAGATGAAACAATAATACCTCTTCAAATGAGTTTGAAGAAGGATTCCATGTGTCGGAGAAATCTGACAATGATCGAACTTCATGTGATGAAGCTTCCGAAGATCATAGCATGGATAGATGGATGTTAGCAAGTCTAATGTAGACTTCATATACAAGTGTTGTATATGGACCCTCGAGGATCCACCTATATGGGTAAGACCTGTAAAGGTGTAAATGGATCTTCAAGAGAAAGGGATCCTGATGAGAAGGTAGAGACCTTCAAAGAACGATTCGTAGCCATGAGCTACACGCAAAAGAGAAGACATTGCTTGCGATGAGACTTGCTCTTCGGTGACCATGCTTAAAACCATCAGAATATTGCTAACCTTGGCCACACAACTTGACTATTGCATCTTCAAGATGTGAGTCAAGACTGCATTCCTCTATAAATACCTATATGAGTACCTATATGAGGATATTCACATGAAGTAGCCCCAGGGCTTCATGGTTATGGAAAGCAAGGTGTGCAAGCTAAGGAATCCATCTATGGACTCAAATAAGCTTCTTGAAGTTGGAACATAAGATTTGATGAAATTATAAATGTTATGATTTCAGATAGAATCTTGATGAGCCATGTGAAGCTTAGTGGGAGTGCTTTTTGTGTTCATCGTGCTAAATGTAGATGATATCCTAATCATTTATAATGATATAAGGATATTAATAAGTGTTTTCTAATCTGGTTGTTCCATAACTTGAGATATGATCTCAAGGATACCTCTCGGATCTTAGTTATGAAGGTGTTAAGAAGCAAAGAGAAGAGGGTATTGGGACTATCACAATAGTAGTACACCTTGAACATATTCCATTTTTTGGAAAATTTCAAGAAAGGCTTCCATCCCTTAAGATATGGTTCTGACCTGTCTAAAGGGATAGCACCTCAAAGAGTTGAGTAAGTGAATGCTAGAATTACTTCCACTTGTACATTAGTTACGAGAAGCCGAGTATATGTTGAATGTGTACAGAAGCCAGATATCTTCCATACAGTGGGAGTAATAAAGTGTTACTAATTCTACTATGGAGATAAAACACTTGATTGCAGAAATAACATTATCTTCAATAAAGACAAGATTTTTGAGATAGTGATCTCAAAGTCTTATCTTCAATAAATTAAGACTATATAGATGGTGATCTAAAAGGTCTTAACTTTGGATACCTTTGGAGATAGAGATCTCCAAGAATAAGGGTATTCTGATAAGGATTATGGAAATACTGGTTATAACAATTATTAAGCTATAATGTCAAGGACATTATAATAGCTTTAACAAGATTGAGTATTGGTTGCATGAAATGCAACATTCGCATTAGATGCGAGCACTGTTACTGGGGATATACAAGTGCCGTAAAAGTACTTGGCGTAGTCTCGCAGGAACAGAGTGACTGATCAGCTTACCTAGCTATTTTCTAAATAGCCTATGATTGTCACATGAGTGCGGATTTAAATGATTAGCCCATTAATGGATCTTTGGGCTAGTGGGAGATTATTGGACATGCGAGCCCACGGCGAGCCATTTTGCAAGAAATGTTATTGCAAATATCATTCCCTGATCTGATATGAAGAATAAATAATTTGCATAATAGGTCCCTTAGTACAATTAGCGTTATGTACCATGGCCATCTTGATGATCATACAGCTGTTGATTCAACTGTTGAATCATAAAGGCTGGTGCTTGGATGAATATCTAAAGACTTAGATTGAGGACTCATCAAGCACTGATGAAGCCACATTTCATCATATTTATTCTATCATTTTGGCCTCAAAAACCCTAGCGAATGCGTGTAAATACCATTAATTAGAGCATTTTAGCATTCATGCATATGCATGTAATTAGTGTATAAAACACTGTAATTAAAGCCAAAATTATAGAATAAATAAAAGAAAAGAAAAAGAATAAAATACTGTAAATATTTTATGACCCAAAACCCGAAGACCTAGGCATCTTGATGAATAGGTCGACAAGGAATAATGTAGGGGGAGATAAGGGTCAAAATACAATTCAAATACCTATTCATTCCATTATTTCCTTATTCATTTTTGGACCTATTTTTGGTTCCACTTTTCATACATCAAATAAAAAACTTTATACATGAAAGTTGTAGATAATTAAATAAATAAAAATACAAAATTGATTTTACTCAAAAATAATGTACAGATAAAAAGTTATGGTCTGAATAAAAATCCAGAATCCCAACTTCCCAGACCCGTATCTCACAAATGAAAACTCCAAATGCATTAAACTCACCATTAATTGTATATAGAATAAAATAAGATATTTAATGGCGGTGGTTTCGCATTTGGCAGAGCTACGATTTGAAAGTTGAGTTTTGGACCCTCATTGTATATCTGTACAGATTAAAATATTCAAATTATTATTTATTCATTATTTTTATATTTTTATATTTTTATATTTTTATAATTTTGTAATTATTATTTATAATAATTACATACATTAAAAAACAGAATAAAAACCTAAATAAAACTCAAAATAAAATACTTGTATATTATACATAGGTATCATACCTATAGTTATACCTATATAATACATACTTATATTTTATTAAATATACAAAACACATGAGAAAATAAAATAAAAATATATTTATGTGTATAAAAGTATTTTAAAAATATATAAAATAATAAATTAAAATTAATAAATTAAAATCACAAAATAAAAATAAAATAATAAAATATATAGGTAATATACCTATATAGGCTATAAAAAGCAACTTGTAAAAATATACCTCATAAAAATAACTAAATTACCATAAAATAATTTATAAAATTACAAATATTTTTTATTTTATAAGCAAAAATTAAATAATCCATTTTCTATTTTTTATTGATTTAATAAAACTTTTTCCCAAGATTTTCCTGATTGGTCCACGTGGACCAACCAGGGGGCTCGGATGGTTGACCCAGGTCAACTGTCTGACCTGCGCCTGTGGGCTTTGTCAGAAGTAGGTTTTTGACCCGCCTTCACCTGTTTTTCGAGGACTCCTCTTACACTATCTTGCGAAGGAGTCTTCTTGACTTTTCATCCTCGATCATCGGTGATACACGCCCAGGTGAAACCTCGAGGGATGGGGCATCGATTCGCCCGCTATGCCTTGGTCTTCCCCACCTGGCCGTCAACCCTACAAAACCCAGCATTGATTTTCGATTTGATTATTGAACCCCACTTTTTGTCCCGTTTGCTCACCTCCCTTGCTCCATAGATCGTCGGAGGTGACAACTCCTATTTGAGCATTCCAAGGCGGAGATCTGACGTGGATCTGGGCGTTCTACCACCTCCGACGACACCCCGCCGTCGAGGTACTTCAACCTCAGGCCTGGTCCCTTGAGGTGTGTTTCCCTCTCGTTTTCTTTAATCTTTTTATTGTCAGTAGTCGTAGGAGCACATCGCTACATTCCTCATCGATTTCCATCGATCAAATCTCCCATTACGATCCTCGCCGGAGCGTAACTTCGGCCAACCACCACCGCGCTACTCCTCGTCGCCATTTGTCCTCCATGGAGTCCAGGCATCTTGCCTTGGACTCTATCATTTTTTTCTTGCAAGTACTCGCACTCGAACGATCACCTGGAGCCATTTTGCACCTCGTTGGAGGTTCCTGGAGGCCGTCGGCTTCTTCGACATCATCGACGAGCTCCAGCCGTCCCTGGAGGATTTTGAGGCCACCGGACATTAGAAGGCACCTGCAGCAACCGACTAGGGCCATTTTGAAGCACGCTGGGTTGTCGGAAAAGGAGGATCGAGCCGGAGAAACCTCGCAGCGGCGGTGTTCTTCCCCATTCGTCCACCTGCCTCAGCAACCGTCGATCGGGCCCGTGTTCTTCCTGATGTACAGGAGCCGTCGGATCATATCGCGCCCTGGCCGTTCGAACACCCGACCATCATCTAATCTTGGCCGTTGGGACGCGAAGGGGTATCGTGCAACCTCGTGTCAACACATGTTCAAGTGGGCAGCCCACAGCCGCTCGATCTGCGCCAGCTGAGGGTATTATGTGCATCTCCCCCCAGCCATTTTGGTATTTTATATTAAATACTTAAGCTTTCATCTGCTGTTAAAAACTGTCGTGCATTTTGCATTAAGCCCCTAGGGGTTTTGTGGTACTTCTTTTTTCCCCCTACCAATCACGTGCTCTCACGCACGTGACTTGGTGATTTTACAGGGCAAACCCTAAGGCTTTGTCTTATTGATGTTTAGGACCTGAATTTTCGTCGATAATTATAATATTGTGGACATTTTGCAACATAGTCTTTCCACTTTTTGCATATTACTGTTTTGCCCCCTGCTAGGTGCGCGTGCAACGCACGTGAACTTGGTGTTTTTGCGGGCATATCCCTGCGAGTTTGTGCATTTCTGAATGGTCCATTAACTAATTTATTCAATGTATATTTTGCGTGAAAATTGCACTTTGGCCCATGGATGTTTGTTTATTTGCACTTATGCCCTTGCTAGTAGTGTAGTTTCTAGATGTTGTTTGTATTTATTTAGAGCATCATTTTAACTCGAAAAATTCTCAAAAAAATACCATAATCTCCTGTTAACTTGATCCTTCATGCTATATTTTTGCATTGCATTTTTGTTGCATTTTCATATTTATTAAAAATAAAAAACATGCATTTTTCCTACAGTTTGCATTAGAAAATCTATAAAAATTATAAAAACGTTTTGAAAAATTACAAAAAAAATTATATTTTGCTTGTCTTATCAGATTTTAGTGTCAATCCAAAAATCATTAAAATTTCAAAACAAAAACCTTAAAAATTAGTAAACACCTAAAAACTTCATAAAAATCTAAAAAATCAAAGAAAATTCCTAAAAATATAAATTCAGTTTTTGTAATTTCTCTATTTTATTGTCTTTATTTTAAAATTAGTTTGGGAAAATTTTGATACTGTTTACTATTTTCATTCCCATTTAGAGTTTGGCCAGTAGCTAAGTCACTATTTTTCTTTATTTTGGCTTTTAAAAATACCAAAAACATTCTGAAAATTCCCCAAAAATCACAAAAACAGTAGAAATTTATAAAAAAGACCAAAAACAATTTCTTTCTGATTTTTGAGCATTTTTGTCTATTTTTATAATACCTTATCCCCTCTTTCCTTATATTGTATATATATCCTCTTATTGAAAAAGAAAATACAAAAAATATAAAATAAAAAAATAAAATCAGAAAATTGAAAATCAAAATACAAAATTAAAATTTGAAAAATAATAAAAAAATATAAAATTAAAAGCCCACAAAAACATTTACATAGTGTAGACAACACATCACATTCACATTTTGTGCATCATTGCATAGATCTAACCTGCCTTGCTCCCTGCGTTCGAACTCTCTACATACTTGATTCTATACATCTTTTATGTAGAGTTAAAAATAAATTTGACTCCATATTTGTTTGTCATTTATTGATATGTGATTGTGGGTTCATTGTTGATTAGATCCGGATTTTGAGTGGTCAACACTTCGACTATGTTCCTGCCTTGTGTGGAATACACGACCGCTCCATTTTTGGGTTTATCAAATGGCGCCATTGCCGGGGGCAACAGCGTATAGATTACATTTTTGATTGATTGTGATTATTTGTTTATACCATTGCTTGCTTTATCTCTCATTTTTGACATCTATTTGTAAGCTTTCTAACCATTGTCTTTCTTGTCTTCTTGCGAGGGACAGCGGATCGAGGAGGATCGCTTAGGTGATTCGGTGCAACCTTGGGAAGCTGAGTCGGCTTTTCTAGCCTAAGTCGACAGGAGAGAGCAGGAGGAGTGAGAGAGAGTAGTAGTTAGTAGTCTTTTATTTTTGGTGAGAGAGAGACATTCATTATTTATTTTTAATAATACAGGTACTTGGACACTCAGGAAACTCGGGCCCAATTTCCAGGTGTTTGTACACCTGGGGCCTCACCGCGGTTTTTATCGTGTTTTACCTCTGTCATTGTTCGGTTTTGTTTTATTTTCCTTTCTTTTGTGGAATGAGCCCTTAGATTTTTAGGCATTGCTTGATCGATTAGATTAGGTCCAAACACCCTAATAACCATTGCATGTACCCATAGTGCGTATTTGGACTTAGTTAAATTAAACGGTTGAATCATCATTTTCGATCCGCCGCGCCGCGAGCCCACCCCATCAAGCGCTACTCCTGAACTCGATTTGTCGAGAAGAGGAGGGGTGAGTCTAGACCTTTGGATTGAGGATTGGTGATCGACTTGTGGTTCTTCACATTAGCAATTGCCTGCTTAGGACGATTTCCTTGTGCATATCGGCATGTAGATTAGGTTTATAAATTCCTATTTTGCATCCCGCATGGAGAGAGCTGGGAGTCACTGTAAGTCTTCTATCTTAGCATTCATCATTTACGCACTAAGGTGAGATTTCCATCTTAGTGCCACTTGCATTGGCTTTTCCGACTCTTTTCTCCCTCTACTTTTGGATCAAATAGGAATCAAGAAAAAACAAAAACTTTAGGAGCTTGTTTGAATTGACTCAAAAGAAGCGATAACACCAAAAAAATTAAAAAGGGACTGCTAAGAAAACTTGACCTAAATAAAATTGGTAATTTGATTCATTGCTTGGGGAGAGTAACACCTCCACTTGTATTCAGGTTGCATGGGAAGGTCTCCTTCCAAGTGAGAGAGCGGCTTCGTAAGGATTAGAGCCAAAAATCCAGTCTGTGGCTGCCTTGTGTATCGCCTGGATTTCCAAAGTATTGGCGCTTCTATCGTATGTAGACGAGTAGGGCATGGTCACCAGTGATAACTCTCTATTGTGTAGAGCATCGACCTTGTCCGAAGTATCGAGCCTAGGCCACACCTTCACGGGGGTGTCTGTCTCATCGTCTTGCGTACGAGTAGGTTCTTGCACGCTCACGGGTGATTCTGTTGCGAGCGAGTTCCGAAGTATCGGTTTTGCCTATTGGCTTCCTTTCTCTATATCTTTGTCTGAGTGGGGATCCAGCAAGGGTTACAAGGACCACAAAAAGTGCAGACTACAGGTTACACAGGAGGAGGACAAGTACGGGATACTCTTCCGGCAGTACTCTCGCTCCTATAGGTGTAGCGCTCTAAGGACTCGTTCAAAGATAAATGCCTGAATTCATCTAAAAACTACCAAGATAAAAGCCGAACTCTTACGCCTTCACGTGTTGAGTTGGTGGATCCCCTTGTCTTGTGTTTGATTGCTAGTTGGATCTAGGTCAAGATCAAAAACACCGCACAATTGTGCACAATTTTGCTACCTCCTTCTTCTTCATTTCTCAACCTTCATCTTCTCAAATAATCAAGATGATGGGACGGAGATCTCTTAGGCCGACCTTGTTGGCACTGCTATCCAGCACTCCTCCCTATTCATCTAGGACAACGTCGGAGAGTCCGCTCTCCAAGCTTGAATTCACTTCCACCCTGTTCCCCCTTGACCACCCTTCTCCTTCCATCAGTCCAAGAGTTTCAGAATTTAGTGCATCACAGAGCTGAGATCATTTGACGGCACTTGAGATGGGTTCTTTTGCATTTTCAGAGAATCCAGACATGGCAGAAAGAGGAGAACTCCCAGATGAGCATGAGCACCCTCCACTTTTATATGATCAAGCAACCATCAACAATTCATTGCTAGCATCCCGGGAGACTACGCATAGGAAGATCCGAGACCAGGGAGTATTCATGGGTGACCTCATGAGGGAGATCACACAAATGCGATAGAACCGACCTGGGGGCGGTGGCGGTGGAGGTGATATACCAGTTATAGAGAATGCGGGAGGAAAACCCAACCAAGAGAGGCCACCGCAGACCATCATGAGAGAATTGCACAATCCAACAACCTCCCTCACTTATCGGTGGATCCGACTCCCGCCCATCCATGGAGACTTCGAGCTTCAACCCCACACTATTCAGCTTCTGCCTAAATTCCATGGGCTGTCGTCCGAAGAGCCACACCTCCACTTACAAGAATTCGGAATGATCTGCAGTACCATTCATGACAGGTTAATGACCGAGGACACCATTAAGATGATAGCCTTCCCATTCTCTTTGATTGACAGAGCCGTGTACTGGCTGAAACACCTGGGGAGGTTTGTCGACACTTGGGCAGATCTCCGGACCGCATACTTGAAGAAGTATTACCCTCTCGGCTGGACGAACGCAGCTAGAGCTATGATCAGCAATTTCGTCATGATCCCTAATGAACAATTTCATGAAGCATGGGATCGATTCAGAGAGCTCATCGACCGGTGTTCGCATCATGATATATCCAAGCCCAACTTAGTCCAAAGTTTCTTTTGTGGGCTGACACCGGAGCTGCAAGGGCTTGTAAATGCCTCTTTTGGTGGATCATACTTTTCCAAGGGTGAAGACGATGTCTGGGCCATTTATGAAGGAATGGCAGAGAACTCTACGATCATGGCCCAAGCCAGAGTCTACACACAGCAGAAGCCACCCCAAGGAGCAGGATCATTTCAGAGGATCGCCCGCAATGATGTCGGTCCCCATACTCCGTCAACAGCCGCAACCCAAGTCGAATCAGCCGCAGCTGACATGGGCATCATTAGTGAGAAGTTGGACCGTCTCGAGATCCTCGAGAAGAAGCAGACGCAAGGACTGGCCCAGATGGACCAGATTACCAAGACAATGATAACCTGAAGACGTAGATTCTTTGCATCAAGGAGGCACAGACGTCTACTCAGCAGCCTCCCAGGTTACAGGCTGATCCAAGCAGTAGCAGCTCGCACCAGCCCTCTACCTCACACCGCCAGGTCAACCACATTCAGGCAGAGCCGGTCCCGCTATTGCAGTATTACCCATCGCAGCCGCCATCTCAGGACACTCAGATGGTTGTCTATCAGCCGGATCAGCCACTGTCAGTTCTACCCCCACCATCTTTCAAGCAGGAACCATTGATGGAGGTCAATGGGATTTGGTATGACCAGTACCCGCAGCCCGGGATTCGTCGTGATCACCCCGGATTCCGTTGGGGTAATGATGGCTCCTCATCCCAACAACAGTCTCCCGCTCAAGGACAGCAGAACAACCAGCAGCAGTAGCAACAACCCCAGTTCTCCCAATAACAGTGCCAGCACGGTCCTCGTCCTGCCTATCAGGGACAGCAGTGGAGGCAGCATCAGCAGCCTCACCAGCTATACACCCATCCTCCCCAGTACCAGCAGCAGCAGCAGCCTCATTTCCCGCAGGGGAACATGTCCGGTTCTTAGGTGCCTGCCTTTGAGACCCCAGCTCTAGATGACCTTGCCCGCTTGCTCTCTGAACAACGAGCATCCTTCTGGCAGGAAATGGATGAGTTCCGGCAGGAGATGAGGGATATCATCAAGGGCAAAGCCGCCATACCAACTCAAATTGAACCTAACCCGAACAATCTGAAAAGAAAGTCTGAGCAGGTACAGTTCACAGAGGATACCTCTCCTAGTGATTATTTGAGTGACATGTCTTCTTCTTTGTATGATGCTGATTTTGTGACTACTAGGAGCAGTAGGATGCCAGCCGACGGTGCCTCATCTGAGCGACAACTACAAGCCGAACCACGAGCACTAGATGAGCAGAGTAGCGGTGCTGATGCCGCTGATTATGATGTTGATGATGGTGGTGCTGATGCCACCAAGGATGGAGATCCAGACGACGGTGCTGAGGCCGTCGTGACCCCAGATGCAGACGGTGGTGCTGATGCCACCGTTCTTGATGTAGAGCCAGAGCGCGGTGCTGATGCCGCAAAGTCAGATGCCGTGGGTGGTACTGAGGCCACCACTTCCACTTTTGTTGAGCTTCCTTCTGTGGTGTTACCACCTTTTGTATCTTAGACTGTGGTAACAAGAAAAAGAACAAAAATATGAATAAAGGAAAGGTTTCTGTTCATATTTTAGATCCATATGTGTTGAATGATGATCATGGTATGGATTCTATTCCTTCACAGACACAGGGATATATTCTTAGTCCTCCATCTACAGAGGACCCTACTATCCCCTTCCCTGAAGCACTTCACCGGGCGAAGGAGAATAAAAAAGAAAATCCAAAAAAGACCTAGCAGGTAGAGTTCAGCAACTAGATTATTGACAGATTCCATATTCAGCTGACTCTACAGGAATTCCCCCTCTTCAAAAAGAACTTGAAAGAGAAGACTACAGTCCGCGGGAAGAGGAGGAATCACAGAGATCAGATCCATGTGCTCACTCATTCCACTTGCTGTACCATTCAGAACAAACTGCCAGCCAAGCGATCAGATGCAGGAGCTCCCTATGTCAGATGCGAGATACAGGAGCCGCAGTTCGATCGTACTCTATTAGACAATGGCTCTTCTATCAACCTTCTTCCGGCAGCCTTACTCGATCGTTTCGAGTTTGGTCGTCTTCCTAGGAGTAGGATAGTCCTTCAGTTTGCTGATAGGTCAACTAAGAGGCTGAAGGGGTTGTTGAGAGATGTGGTCGTTACCATTCAGGGTCTGAAATTCCCTATGGACTTTGTTGTATTGGACATGGAGATCCCTGAGTCGGTAACCGATGCCCCCATCATACTTGGACGTCCGTTCTTGGCCACAGCCAAGGTGGTGACCGATCATGATAGTGGGAAGGTATGTTTTCACGTAGAGGGCGAAACCATACAAATAGAGACGATCGAGGAAACTAGAGCGAGAGAATTAGAATGCTCGGTGCAGTCCAGCGAAGCCGCGCAGATGACAGAGGAAGAGCTAGACATTCACCAGGAGTGTGACTTTGTGATGACAGATGATGAATCCAATTGGACAGATCCCGTAGCACAGACCCTTGCCTTGCCTACAGATTCACCATACTTACAGCTTATGGCAGTTAAGAGCCTGGAAAGCACACCCCTGGACGAGGATACCATTGAGGCTGATAGTATTGGGATGAGTGGTGGTGATGATGATTTTCAGTCTTGTTCTTATGATTCAGATCCCTCAGATTCAAACATTGATTGGGATGAGTTTGATGATTATTTATCGTGTCTGGTTCCTTCTGAGCCGACGGCTAGGACGGAGTGTGAGCCAGTACAGTTCGTAGATGATTCTGCAGGGTTCCCTTTGTCAGATATTCATGCAGAGCGAGAGTTCTCTCATGCAGACCTGGTTGCCTTCAGACAGACATACCAGAAGCCAAATCTGCACCTCCCAATTGTCCAGAGCTGAAACCCTTGCCGCAGTCGCTGAAGTATAGATTCCTTGCGGGTGAGCCAGATATGCACCCAGTCATTATCTCAGTAGGTTTTACTGGAGAATAGGAGTCTCGTCTGATGGAGGTTCTTGAAAGAAACCGCAAGGCGATATGATGGAGTATAGATGATCTCCAGGGGATTATTCCGGCTCTGTGCTCCCACCACATCTATCTTGAGGAGGACGCTAGGCCGTCGCATGAGTTCCAGCGACGGCTAAACCCGAATCTTCGAGATGTGGTCATGAAAGAAATATCGAAGTGGTGGAGCGCCGATTTTATCTACCCCATCTCCGACTCCAAGTGGGTTAGTCCATTACATGTGGTACCCAAGAAGACGGGTATCACTACAGTTGTGAATGAGTCTAGAGAGGAGATCGCTACCCGAGTACCTACTTCTTGGAGGGTCTGTGTGGACTACAAACGATTGAATGAGGCCACCAATGAGGATCATTTCCCACTACCATTCATTGATCAGATTATCGAGATGCTAGCTGGGAAGAGTCATTACTGTTTTCTTGACGGGTATTCCAGATACAATCAAGTGGCCATTGCGCCCAAAGACCAGGAGAAAATGACATTCACCTGTCCGTTTGGGACGTATGCTTTCAAACGGATGCCCTTTGGTCTATGTAACGCTCCAACAACATTCCAAAGGTGCATGTTGTCCATTTTC
Source organism: Ottelia alismoides (assembly GCA_037367405.1). Taxonomy (NCBI): domain Eukaryota; kingdom Viridiplantae; phylum Streptophyta; class Magnoliopsida; order Alismatales; family Hydrocharitaceae; genus Ottelia; species Ottelia alismoides. Next base: position 494,856 of record JAZKJV010003188.1, read on the forward strand.
TCGGACATGGTGGGTGACTGTTTAGAGGTCTTCATGGATGACTTCTCGGTCTATGGTGATGGGTTTGATGCTTGTCTTGACTGCCTAGACCGTGTGCTTCAACGCTGCATAGAGGTCAATCTTGTCTTGTCTTGGGAGAAGAGTCACTTCATGGTGACTCAAGGGACGATCCTTGGTCATATCATATCTGACAGGGGCATGGAGGTCGATCCGATCAAGGTGGATATCATCAAAAAACTCAATCCACCGTCTAATTTGCGTCAATTGCGGTCTTTTCTGGGGCATGTCAGTTTCTACCAACGGTTCATTCATGACTTCAGTCGAATTGCCCGACCGCTTACTGATCTGCTGACGAAAGACATCGAGTTCATTGTAGATGACAAGTGTCTTGCGTATTTTGAGACTCTCAAGAGTATAGTTGTCACAGCTCCTGTCCTTCAGCCAGCCGATTGGTCTCTCCCATTCGAGATCATAACGGATGCTTCTGATTTTGCAGTAGGGGCTGTGCTTGGACAGAGGAGGGATGGATTGCCATATGCCATTCACTACGCCAGCCAGACTTTGGATGCCGCTTAGTGGAATTATTCTGTGACTGAGAAAGAGATGCTGGTCGTAGTCTTTTCTTTGGATAAGTATCGATCGTATATTCTCGGATCTAGAGTGACTATCTACACAGATCCCACCGCCATCTGGTACTTAATGGCCAAGTAGGATGCCAAAGCACGTCTTACAAGATGGATACTTCTGCTCCAGGAGTTTGATATTGAGATTAAGGATAAGCCTGGAGTTAAACATGTGGTGGCGGATCATCTCTCCCGCTTAAAGAACCTTGAGGAATCTGAGCCCAGGGCACCTGTCACAGAGACATTTCCAAACGAGGCGATCTTGGTTGTTGCCTCCCTCCCATGGTATGCCGACTTTGTAAACTATCTTGTTGCCAAGATAGTTCCCCAGGGTTGGCCCAGGCAGAAACTTGAGACCTTCCTTATCTAAGGCCAAGTTTTATCATTGGGAGGATCCCGTCCTTTATCATGAAGGAGAGGATAGCATCTGGAGGAGGTGCATTCCTCAAGAAGAGCAGCATAGCGTCTTCACATACTGCCACAAGCTTCAGGCAGTAGGACATCATTCTGGGAGAAGGACAACACAAAAGTTGCTTCAATCCGGCCTTTGGTGGCCTACCCTCTTCAAGGATTTAGATGAATTCGTGAAGAGGTGTACTGACTGTCAGAAGATGGGTACTTGCGGACAGAGAGACATGATGCCCATGCAGCCCATTCATGTTTGTGAGGTTTTTGATGCATGGGGGATTGATTTCATGGGTCCATTTCCTAAGAGTCAGGGATTCGAACACATTTTGCTTGCTATAGATTATGTTAGCCGTTGGGTTGAGGCCATCCCTGCCCGAGCCGCGGATGCTAAAACTGTGTGTAAATTTTTGAGGAAAAATATCATTTCACGGTTTGGGGTACCCAGAGTTCTGATTTCAGACGGGGGGTCTCATTTCATTAATGATAAAGTTAGGACCCTTGCAGACGAGTTCGGCATCGACCATCGTGTTGCCACGCCGTATCACCCTCAGACTAATGGTTTTGCCGAAGTATCGAACAGGGAGATCAAGACGATCTTACAGAAGGTTGTCCGCCCAGATCGAAAGGATTGGTCACAGCTTTTGGACTCGATCTTGTGGGCCTATCGGACCTCTTTCAAAAATCCATTAGGAACATCTCCCTTTTGTCTCGTCTATGGAAAGCCGTGCCATTTGCCAGTGGAAATCAAGCACAAATCATTCTGGGCAGTCACTGAGTTACTATTAGATCCCGAGAGTATAGGAGAGCAGAGAAGAGCAGAGTTGGCAGCCCTGGAGGAACTGAGAGATACAACCTTTTTTAGCAGCCTACAATAAAAGGAGAAAGTGAAGACATGGCACGATTCCCATATCAGCCATAAACAATTTGAGCCATATCAACGTGTATGGTTGTTCGATTCCAGGATGAAATTATTTCCTGGGAAATTACAAAGCAAGTGGAAAGGTCCTTATATGGTCAGGAAGGTACATGACAATGGCAGTATTGACATATCCGAACCGTCATCTTCCTCTACCTTCCGTGTCAATGGTCAGCGCCTGAAGCTATATCTAGATCATGATCCACCAACCATTGACGTTGCCCCCATTCTTCTAGTGTGAGATGTGTTCTTTGACTCCAATCATTTGCATCTCATACATGGTTATCACTTCCATCTTCCACTGTATATATCCATCTGTTGACATATTTTCTTCTTTTCTTCTTTTCCTCTTCTATCTTCTGTATCTATCAAAAAGGTGTCGTCCCTTGTAGACAGACTTCTATACTTAGGACGTACTTTGTTCTAAGTATAGGGGGTGTGCACCCCGAAGTTTGTCTGTTCTTTGATCCTCTCTATTGTCTCCTCTTCTTGTCTATACTCAGGGATATCTTACCCTAAGTATAGGGGGAGACACTCTGAGTACGATCTGTTCATTCCCACCCTTGACCCTCCCTTCTTTGTGTACAATATGCTATACTTAGGATTATTTGATCCTAAGTATAGGGGGGACGATCAACTTCTCATTGTTTTATTCATTCATCTCTTATTCATTTGGTCGTTAGACTTTTCTATACTTAGTACGAGTTATGTCTTCTCTTTTCTCTCGAATCTATGAGGACATAGCTCAAGCTAAGTATAGGGGGGGTCGTATATACTATGTATATGCTTTAGGCATAACTCGTACTTTCGTATTTTCTTAAATATGGCTATTTATACTTGTAAAATCCATTAAAAACCTTAATAACAAGATGTTTCATTCCTCAAATTCTCTTTATACTTACTGATTAATAAATCAGGTGAAAATATTATTTTTTTGCAAAATATTTAAAAAAATAGTTTGAAAATCTCTTTGAAAAATCTTTTGAAAACTATTTTGAAAACCTTTTGTTACATGTTTTCAACCTTTGTAAAAACATTTTGATTGTAAAAATAGTTTCTTTGTGTGAAATAAAATGTTTGAAAAATGATTTGCAAATGGTTTGAAAAATGGTTGCAAAAATATTTGAAAAATCTATATATACTGTTTGGAAAACCTATTGCAGAATGATTTTCAAATGTGTGTACATGTTTGTAAAAATTGTTTGTAAAAATTATTTTGGACTATAGTTTTCAAAATTGTTTGAAAAACCTGTGTCAAATAAGTTTGAGGAATACATACATCTCACCAAAATTCTTTATATATATACCTATAAAATTGACCACTTACCCTGGTAAATTCTTAAAATACACTTCTTGTATATATAAGAAGCACTCCTGTGTAAAAATTTGTACCTAGTTTTTTGCCAAAATCCAAAAAACATTTGCAAAATAAAATCCAAAAACATTTGAAAAATCTTTTCCAAAAATCTAAAAAAATGCATATGCATCATCTTTTCAAAAATCCATAAAAAGTTCAAAATCTTGAAAATTGCATCACAAAAATATTTTCTGCATAGCATCTGCATGGCATTCGCATTTTTCAGATTGAATTTGATAACTGAACGAGTCTAAGGAAAATCCGAAGATTGGAGCTTGGTTGGACCTTAAAATCTACCTAATTAACAGGAACCTTATAGGAGCCGGAATTGAGGTACTTCAGGTCTAGTTGACTTAATTCTTTGAGGATCATGGTACTTGGTTCAATAGATTCTTGACTGCCTAAGTAGAGTATTTCGGAGCACACACACGACTCTTGTTGATAATGACCTAACTTGGACACCTGCACCTTTCACATGGCTCAACTTAGTTGGAATGGTGAGGGGGTTGGATTTGTCGGTATGAGACGCACACAAGTGGAAACATTTGTCCTCCTCTAGGGAGGGAAGTGCGCCCCAACCATCCAGTGATGATGAGTTTCGAGGATAGGAGATTGTGGGTTGCAATAAAGCTTCAAAAGAGGGATAGTCTATTGGCTCAAGAGGAAAAACTCCCTATGTAAATGCTGCTGTATATAGTATTAAAAAAATGCAAAAGCAAAAACTCCAAAAAAGTGGGCAGGCCTGTACAAAAATAAAAATGCCTGTCGGAGTGTACTTATGTTGTAAAGTCAAATAAGCAAGCTTGAGCTTCAAAAGTCAAATCATGTGAGCCTGCAACTGGATGACTTGACTACACTGGTCTTGCATCCTGGGATAGGTAGCTACACTGGCTACCGTCCATTCTTCTCTTCACCCCCTCCTCTTGGGCTAGTTGCCACTTGAACATAGAAGGGAATACCCTGCTCCTTGAGGAATGAGTTGTTGGATTGGGGAGTCATTGGGTTGTCATATTGGAAAAGTCAATCTCTTTGACATTTCAGTTGGGGAGAGCCACCATCACTTACACTGTACGAGTCAGATTCATAGTCGGAAGGGTTTGCGTATGAGTTGAAGTATTTCTGACCTGGCTATTGAGGAGACTTGAGCAGAGTCTTGGGATTCTCAGGGACTGGTGGATTTCAAATCCGGTTCTCATTAAGGTTCCGCCCGCAATAAAATTCCAAAGATCTAACTTAAGCTCCAAACTTTGATTTCGTGAAGACAAGTTTGATAGTTAAATTTAATCCCTCTTTCTTCTTTTTCTTTTCTTTTCTTTCTTTTTCTTTCTACACTTATTGCATAAGTGTTTGCTAGGGACTAGCAAAGGTAAAGTATAGGAGGATGATGAAGCCACATTTCATCATCTTTATTCTATCATTTTGGCCTCAAAAACCCTAGCATATGCGTGTAAATACCAATAATTAGAGCATTTTAGCATTCATGCATGTGCATGTAATTAGTGTATAAAACACTGAAATTAAAGCCAAAATTATAAATTAAATAAAAGAAAAGAAAAAGAATAAAATATAGTGAATATTTTATGACCCAAAACCCTGAGACCTAGGCATCTTGATGAATAGGTCGACAAGGAATAAAGTAGGGGGAGATAATGGTCAAAATACAATTCAAATACCTATTCATTCCATTCTTTCCTTATTCATTTTTGGACCTATTTTTGGTTCCACTTTTTATACATCAAATAAAGAAACTTTGTATATGAAAGTTGTAGATAATTAAATAAATAAAAATACAAAATTAATTTCACTAAAAAATAATGTACATATAAAAAGTTATGGTCTGAATAAAATTCCAGAATCCCAACTTCCTAGACCCGTATCTCACAAATGAAAACTCCAAACTCACCTCTAATTGTATATAGAATAAAATAAGCTATTTAATGGCTGTGGTTTCGCATTTGGCGGAGCTACGATTTGAAAGTTGAGTTTTGGACCCTCACTGTATACCTGTACAGATTAAAATATTCAAATTATTATTTATTCATTATTTTTACATTTTTATATTTTTATAATTTTGTAAATATTATTTGTAATAATTATGTACATTAACACTAGAATAAAAACCTAAATAAAACTCAAAATAAAATACTTGTATATTATACATAGGTATCATACCTATATAATACATACTTATATTTTATTAAATACATAAAACACATCAGAAAATAAAATAAAAATTTATTTATGTGTATAAAAGTATTTTACAAATATATAAAATAATAAATTAAAATAAATAAATTAAAATCACAAAATAAAAATAAAATAATAAAATATATAAGTAATATACCTATATAGGCTATAAAAAGCAACTTGCAAAAATATACCTCATAAAAATATTAAAAATTACCATAAAATAGTTTATAAACTGCAAACATTTTTTATTTTATAAACAAAAATTAAATAATCCAGTTTCTATTTTTTATTGATTTAATAAAACTTTTTCCCAGGATTTTCCTGGTTGGTCCACGTGGACCAACCAGGGGGCTCGGATGGTTGACCTAGGTCAACTGTCTGACCTGTGCCTGTGGGCTTTGTTAGAAGTAGGTTTTTGACCCACCTTCACCTGTTTTTCGAGGACTCCTCTTACACTATCTTGCGAAGGAGTCTTCTTGACTTTTCATCCTCGATCATCGGTGATGCACGCCCAGGTGAAACCTCGGGGGATGGAGCATCGATTCGCTCGCTATGCCTCGGTCTTCCCCACCTGGCCGTCAACCCTACAAAACCCAGCCTTGATTTTCGATTTGATTTTTGAACCCCACTTTTTATCCCGTTTGCTCCCCTCCCTTGCTCCATAGATCGTCGGAGGTGACAGCTCCGATTTGAGCATTCCAAGGCGGAGATCTGACGTGGATCTGTGCGTTCCACCACCTCCGGCGACACCCCGCCGTCGAGGTACTTCAACCTCGGACCTGGTCCCTTGAGGTGTGTTTCCCTCTAGTTATCTTTAATCTTTTTATTCTCAGTAGTCCTAGGAGCACATCGCTACATTCCTCATCGATTTCCATCGATCAAATCTCCCATTACGATCCTCGCTGGAGTGCAACTCCGGCCAACCACTGTCACGCTACTCCTCGCAACCATTTGTCCTCCACGGAGTGCAGGCATCTTGCCCTGGACTCTATCATTTTTTTTTCTTGCAAGTACTCGTACTCGAACGATCACCTGGAGCCATTTTGCATCTCGTCGGAGGTTCCTGGAGGCCGCCGGCGTCTTCGACATCATTGGCGATCTCCAGCCGTCGTTGGAGCGTTTTTAGGCCACCGGACGTTAGAAGGAACCAGTAGTAACCGACTAGGGCCATTTTGAAGCACGCTGGGTTATCGGAGAAGGAGGATCGAGCCGGAGAAACTTCGCTGCGGCGATGTTCTTCCCCGTTCGTCCACCTGCCTCAGTAACCGTCGATCGGGCCTGTGTTCTTCCTGGCGTACAGGAGCCGTCGGATCATATCGCCCCCCGGCCGTTCGATCACCCGACCATTATCTAATCTTGGTCGTTAGGACGCGAAGGGGTATCGCGCAACCTCATCTCGACACGTGTTCAAGTGGGTAGCCCACAACCGCTCGATCTGTGCCAGTTGAGGGTATTTTGCGCATCTCCCCCCAGCCATTTTTGTATTTTATATTAAATACTTAAGCTTTCATCTGCTGTTAAAAACTATTGTGCATTTTGCATTTAGCCCCTTGGGGTTTTGTGGTATTTCTTTTTGCCCCCTACCAGTCACGTGCTCTCACACACGTGACTTGGTGATTTTACAGGACAAACCCTAGGCTTTGTCTTACTGATGTTTAGGACCTGAATTGTCGTCGATAGTTATAATAATGTGGACATTTTGCAGCACAGTCTTTCCACTATTCGCATATTACTGTTTTGCCCCCTACAAGGTGCGCGTGCAACGCACGTGAACTTGGTGTTTTTGCGGGCATATCCCTGCGAGTTTGTGCATTTCTGAATGGCCCATTAACTATTTTATTCAGTGTATATTTTGCGTGAAAATTGCACTTTGGCCTCTGGATGCTTGTTTATTTGCACTTATGCCCTTGCTAGTAGTTTAGTTTCTTGATGTTGTTTGTATTTATTTAGAGCATCATTTTAACTCGAAAAATTCTCAAAAAATACCATAAGCTCATGTTAACTTGCTCCTTCACGCTATATTTTTGCATTGCATTTTTTTGCATTTTCATATTTATTAAAAATAAAAAATGCATTTTTCCTACTGTTTGCATTAGAAAATCCACAAAAATTATAAAAACGTTTTGAAAAATTACAAAAAATTATATTTTTCTTGTGTTATTATATTTTAGTGTCAGTCCAAAAGTCATTAAAAATTTCAAAACAAAAACCTTAAAAATTAGAAAACACCTAAAAACTTCATAAAAATCTAAAAAATCATAGAAAAATCTTAAAAATATAAACTCAGTTTCTGTTGTTTCTCTATTTTATTGTCTCTATTTTAAAATTAGTTTGGGAAAATTTTGATACTGTTTCCTATTTTTCATTCCCATTTTGAATTTGGCGAGTAGCTAAGTCAATGTTTTTCTTTATTTTGGCTTTTAAAAATACCAAAAGCATTCTGAAAATTCCCCAAAAATCTCAAAATAGTAGAAATTTATAAAAAGATAAAAAAACAATTTCTTTTCTGATTTTTGTGCATTTTTTGTCTATTTTTATAAATACCTTATCACCTCTTTCCTTATATTGTATATATATACTCTTATTGAAAAAGAAAATACAAAAAATATAAAATATAAAAAGAAAAATAAAAAATCAAAAAAATTGAAAATCAAAATACAAAATTAAAAATTGAAAAATAAAAAAAACTATAAAATTAAAAACCCAAAAAAACATTTACATAGTGTAGACAACACATCACATTCACATTTTGTGAATCACTGCATAGATCTATCCTGCCTTGCTCCCTGTGTTCGAACTCTCTACATACTTGCTTCTATACAACTTTTATGTAGAGTTAAAAATAAATTTGACTCCACATTTTTTGTCATTGTTTGATATTTGATTGTGGGTTCATTGTTGATTTGATCCGGATTTTGAGTGGTCAACACTTCGACTGTGTTCCCGCCTTGTGTGGAATACACGACCGCTCCATTTTTGGGTCAAATGATTGTTAAGAGATGATCTCTAGCCTGAGTAGGAGACGGCAATCCTTATCTCTGAAGCTGGATATCTGACCGACCTCTTGAAGTAGGTCCTTTGCATAGGAATAGAGATTCGGAGGTGTCAGATTAGTTAGGTCAAATACTTGACTTAATGAGATCGAGATAACGAAAGTCCTATATCGTATGTTGTCATGATGTAGGCACGCATCCTTTGACCGGAGACAGATGTGTTACTATATGTCTGAGTATGTACATTTGGCAGACCAATAGGTTGATGACCTAACCAAGGTCTATACACCGACGCACTGGTGTGCATATAAGGGCATTCGAGTAATATGATCTCTCAAAGGGATCATACAGGTTCAGTCACTGAATCGGAAGACATGAGCGCACTCACGAGATATTGGGAAGAATCAAATTCCGTGCATGGTCGTCTCGCTTTGGAAGCTTGACTGAATTTGTAGGTTTGATATATACTTTTGGAAAGTATATGATCAAGACCTAAGTATGATATATGCTTTTGGAAAGTATATGATCGATACCGACTCCCAAAGATCGAATGAGAAACTTACTGATAAAACCATGAAGTAGACAATATAAAGTTGATCCAATACTTCGGGTTTATTCTTGGTCTTCTAGTATGCAGGATGTACAGGTATTGGGAATACCTGAGGGTGATGTGATCATAAACGATTGTATTTCCATGACGCTTCCATTCCTAGGGAGTGATGAAACCGGTCTGGATTTTAGTGACTCCTCTCAGTAGAGAAGTGATCTAATCTTGGTCCAAATGTTGGACATTGATTTGAATGTGATTCAGATGTAATAAGAAGATTAGATTTGCGGTCTTGATTTAATCAAGCATCTATGGGAGGCCCGCGATCTAGATTTGAGATATGATCTCAATATCCAAGTCACTATACATGGAACAATACAATCACCCTGTCCTTATCTCCAAGTATTCGCGAAGAAAGAGCATTATCCTTGAATGGGTTTAGGATAATTTCATTGTTGATAATATGTATCCGAGCATTGAGAAAATAGATAATTAAATGTGATTTAATTATCATGAGTAATATGAATTTGATTCATATTATAAAGAGAGTCATCTTAAATAATTAAATGAGATTTAATTATCAAAGATGTAAATAATGTGAATGTGATTCATATTATTTGGGCACAAGAGAATAGAGATCCAAGATGATTAAATGTGATTTAATTATCATGGATACGAATAATGTGGATAGCAATATCCATATTAATCAAATATATTATAAATGTGATTTATAATATATAAGAGAGAACTATTTGTAATTTACATTTGTTAATTAAATGTTAATGTGAATTGGATTCACATTGGACATTAAATTGAAAATGTAATTTACATTTTATTTTGGGTTGTGAATATGATTCACAAATTTTTCAATGGCAAGATTGCAATGTCTACAAAATAATTGTGAATTATTTTTGTAGAATAATTTGCAACAAAAGTTGTTGCATAATCTTGGAGATTGCAATATGGAGATGAGAGCCACCTTCCATATATATGGAGTGGACGGCCTCCACTCCTATTAGGAATGTCTGGCCGTCCCCTCCTTCCAACATGGAAGGAGGCACTCTCTCTCCTATGATCTCCAAGGGATCTAGATTTAATTTGGTGATTGAATTATATTGATTTATCAATTTATATTTAATCTAAATTAAATTAATTGTTGTTGGTTTTTACCAACACAAATCTTGGCCATTAAAAGAAACACAATCAATGAGAGCCATTGGATTTGTGTTGTCCCATGGATTGAGATCCATGGATCCCAAAAAGCTACAAAAGGAGAGGCACCCCTTTGCTCCTCTTTACACAATAGTTGAGACAACAAATCTCTCTCTCTTTCTCTCTCTCTCTCTCATGGCCGTCCACCATGGTTGCCCTAAAGAGGTTCTCCATTGCTGCAGCGTCGTCTTTATGCTGCCCGACTCTTTGCTCGTGGATCTCTGTCTCCTTCAGTGCGCCTCGCTCGTGAAGAAGACGTTGGATCTCGTGTGTCGAGATTTGGAGATCCCCGCTTGGATCATCAACATGGATTGCGAGAAGCACACGGTTCATCCCCGCGCTCGCAAGCGTCTCCTCCATCGGATCGGACTTGAGACAGGAGGTCTCTTCGTTTAGAGACTCGATCGCAACCACGCTTCAAGAGGTAATCCTATTACTTGTTTGTGGTTTAGACGAAATGATCTGAGAAGTGTTCATGGATCATTGGTTTCGTTGCATGAAAAAATTTTTTATTTCTGTTGCCTAGAACAACTAGTCCGACTAGTCGTTCTTCGTCGTATCCGATACGACACTCACGCTTCCGTGATGTGCTTGAGGATCTAACCATATCCTTTAAATACTCCTTGCACGGGGTATATTTGCAATTCTGGATAATCGTCAAGAGGATATACAATTTGCCTAAGATCGCATGCGTAATGCACACGCGGTATATGTATGGTAAATGACCTGTGGCTTGTTCTGGTACTTCGAATGACGATTTGGTTTCTCCAAGGCTACAAGATCGGAGTTATCATCGAGGATGAAATAAGACAGTTGAGTCATCGCCAAATTTGGGTGATCTGACGGTAGCTACGCATCCTCCTCAAAAAAGCACTACCGTGTGCGATGGCTGCAAGATAGGGCTCCGGCGAGAGCCTCCTTCCTCTACCATGCTCCTGGGATTTATCTGAAGGTAATCGATCATTCACTGAGGACTTGCAAAGATGGTAGACTGTTGACAGAGGTCCGCGAGCCCCTTGAAGTTGGAGATGAAGGAACATTGGTGGAGATTTCTTAGATCGGAGAACCTTCCAGGATTACGGTCATTGAAAGTTTTTCGGGACCTGAAGGGGTTAGCAAAACATAGCTGAAGCATAGCATAGTTGGTGTGTGTGAAAGTGAGTGGAGTGAAGGGTTTTATCGTGTAAGGAAGATGAAACCACTGGCGGTTCTTATCCAGATAGGAGAAGAATGTGCGCCGATGTGGTAGGGGTGAATAAACAAGGAGAACAGAGAATAACCATTTCTACGTGGATCTATGATCAATGGAGATGATTGGGAAAACACTCATATGCTAATGGGTGATCTGTAGATGTTGCAGAAATTTGAAAAACATCACTGAAAAGTGACCCACCTAATCTGTACATTGAAGATGTCATGCTAATGGTGGAAGTTGTAGCATGTGCTTGAGGGTCTATTTAATTCTCGGATCTTCGCTTAACCTCTGTGGCTGAGGGAGGGAGCTCAAACATCAACCAAGATGGCGTTGTAACATGGCATTTTTGATATGGATCTCACTGAGGAGGAGGACATCTTTGCGTCATCAATCCTCTATCTCTCTGTCATGGAGAGGAGGAGACACTGAGCCTTGCCTGTGTAATGGTGGGAAAGTACCGTTGGAAGCAGCGGTGGCCTTTTTGAAACCAGATGGATGGCTGTTCCAAATGGAAATGGTGGAAGTTTCAACCGCCACATCGATGTAATGATTACATGATAATGGATAATAGGTAGTTGGCGTGGATAAGGGTCAAATGGGTTAGTGGTTGGTGATAGAGGTTAGGCTCGGGGGTGATTAACTATGGAGAGATAAAGGTGGGAAGTTAGGTGGTTGGTGAGGTTTGAAGAAGAGGAGGAGGCCGGTGCGGGAGTTAGAAGGATATATCTGGACCATTGGATTAAGATCTAATGGCCCAGATTTGGGCGTTGTTGGAAGGATGGGATCCACTTGATCAAGAGGATCAAGTGGGACAAAACAAGGTGCTAACAAACATCTTGTATGCAAGGGTGAGAAGGTCTGATGGTTGTGGTTTTGTGCGGGTGGTGCGAGAAGATCGAGCCACGTAGCGCAATCTGGAGTTGCCACGTGGCGCAATCAGAATTTAAGAAAGTGGAAAATAAAGATTAATCAGAAAGAAATAGATAGAGGATGAATAAAAAAAGTTATGAACATAAATGTTGTAGAAATCGATGAGATGTACAAGTTGCATGGAGAATTCAAAGAGATAAGAGGTCATTTTTACATAGTTAAAAGTTGAATACTATTAAAAACCATATTAAACAATTTTCTTTATTTTTCTTTTTACTTATTTTTTGTATTTTTATTTTATTTTATGTTATTTTTTTATATACAATGTTAATTGAACTTTTGTTTGATTTTTAATAAGAAATAAATACATGAAATATTACACCATAGTAGAGATATAATAATATATAATAAATAGTGTCATTTATATACAATACAATAGTTAGTAATATGTGTTAATTAGTGAACAATATTGTGATTAATTTAAGTAAAGCATATAAATATAATCAATTTAGTTGATAAATATGGGATTTTATCACCACTATACTTAATCTAAGCTCATCCTCGATCTAATAAAGAAAGAAATTGTTAAAGAATTAGTTTAATTAGTGAGATTCCTGACATGTGTAAGTGAAAATACAAGGCTTGATTTGACCTAGAACACTAGGCTTTAGGAATCCTAAAACTCTAAGTTCATTCAAGTATTAAAGGATTTCAAATGATCTAATTGTCAGACTCTCAATACATATACATAAGAAGTATGACTTAGTGTAGACTGCACACATGAGAGTAGAGTCAAAGTGTCACAAAAAATTCCAATGTTGGAATCTCTCCTAAAGACCCAATCCTCAACTCTAAGGAATAAATCAATACTTGCTTCAATCCACCGTCTCTTTAGTTTGTCAGACTTTAATGGGATAAATGGATGGCCAGGTTATGAAGGATGTAGGATTGGGTACTTATTTTCCTTTCCTCTCATTGGAACAAGGTTTTCTTAAATTCTAATACTCAACACAATTTTCATTTTAATTTTTACCAATCAGTATGTTCATCAAGAGAAGTTGGAGTCATATGCACTTGTTTTGCTAGGAGTACACCGGGGTGTGCCTTTTTTCAATATCAATATACCTTCTACACCATGACTTGCAGCATTTACGATGCAGAGCCCTTTTTGGGCGTTAGCCCGACTCCTGGTTCTATTAACGGTGGTCCAAATGGACACTTTGAAATGGTTGGGAGTGCTTGCCTTTGGTGGAAGCTCTTTTGGTATTTGTCTTTGTACGATGAGAGCTTTTCTTTCATTATTTCTTTAGTTTTTTGGATAGCTTTACTACTTTTACCAAATGACTGGTGCACACTGATTAACTAATTAATTAATTTCATCACACCCTAGCACTTTTATGTTTTGATCAAGAGATAAAATGAGAACATGTCCCATACTGGATAGATTTGTTGACACTCAGGTTTCATGAAACCATAATTAATCTTATCCCATCCTCGAGCATTATAGAAATCAAGTCCAAACTCGAACTTAAAATCCCAATTTCCTTTGCGATACCTTGACTCATTTCAATCATAAATGCAGTTGTACATGTGAGTGAAAGACAAATTCTTTTAAGGGAGATTAAGCATGAAATATAGCACGCATATCTTTGAACTAGGAGAGTATGAATTTTTAAGTCCAGGACTCTAATGATTAATACATGATAACTCTAAGTCTGGGGACTCCTAAAACCCAGTCTTAAAGATCATCTCAAGCCTTGAGTGCATCGTGAAAATGTTATAAAGATAAACCAATTAATAAGTTAATCTTTTTGTTATTTTTCCCATTTTTTAAGTTAATTGATTAGACTAATTTGCACTCTTAACGTTGAAAAAGATTTTTGAAAACCTTTTGCAAATATTCTCACAAATGTATAGAATTTTTCTAAAACATTTTACAAAGATTTTTCAAAACAAGTAAAATCCAATTTTCAAACCTTAGTAAAACATTTTTCAAAACAATGTCACATAAATATGTAGATTTTCTAAACAATTTACAAATAAATTTCCATATAAGTAAAGCCGTATTTTCGCAAACCATGTAAAACAATTGAACATCATGTAAAATATGTATATAATTTTCAAAAATTATTTTCAGTATAGGTTTTCACAAATCAGTTCTAATACAATAACCATAAACCCAATATTGATGATTTTTTTAAAAAAAATATGAGCTATGGCTAAAGTATATATGTAATATATACGGTAGACCACCCTATACTTAACTTTTTTATGTCCTCATATCATAAAGTGAAATGAAGCCACAACTCATGCTAAATATACAATAATATATGAGAACTGATGATATAATCACATGTGCAAAAAATGAATAAAAGAACTAGTTAATTATAATCAGGGACTCGGGAACCCCTATACTTAATATGAGAAAAATCTGAAGTATAAATATATGAATTAAAACTAGGTGACCCGAGGGAATAATCAAAATGAAATTGGACTCCCCCAATACTTAGTCTGAAAATAGGGCTAAGTATAAAAAATAGGAAGCTCGGTGATGAAGGTATCAATGTTATCTGAATCTCTAGATGATGAATCTTAAGAGATGATAAAGGAGTCCAGGGTTTTCAGGAGGCTGAAAAGTCAAACAAGATCAAGCAAACTCGATTATTTCACCAACACACCCAGTGAATACCTTAAATATGGTCTAACTATCTTGTCTCTTTTAATGGTGATAATACAAAATTCATGTTCATTACGAGGAGGCTAAATTTGGGTTTGGGCTCTATCCTATGGATTTGTCCTCACCTCTCAATTTATACATACCTACAAGTAATGTAGGGTTTTCTTTCCCAAAATCAAGGTGAATTTTAGCTCCATTTTAATTAGGTAAACTTGCACTAACAATCCCATTTTTAGATTAGATCATTACTTGTATTAAATCTCACAGCACATAAAACATCGTCTACGTTCAGTCCCATTTCCATATTATCCTATATGACAAATCATGAAATGGAAAAATCCTTGCATACGTAAAATCATGATGCCATGCTTAAGAAGTACTTACATTGGCGTTAGCTCTCTTTTGCACATGCTAGACTAAATAAAAATTTTTATCTAAATGCATTTAAGTCGATGAAAAAACACATCTAATCATGTGTCTATTATTGGGAAGATATTCAATTCATTTGGGCTAAGTTGAACGTAGATTACATGTATATAATGAATCTTAGAGATGAGTGAATCTCATAAGATGAAGTTAGTGTGCTCTAACTTATGAATCAAACACTTAAGCGACTACATCAAAAGTAGCTCTATGAGCTGTGTGCAAGATCCTAAATCGAGCACTCAAGTTGAGTCCCACCCAACATGGGTGAAACAAACTAAACACACACATAATAATATAGTCCAAGTCCAAACTATACAACAAATATAAAAAAATAATCTTCGAAACACTTGAAGGTGTTTTCTGTGGCTCCTCTCCGCATGAACTCGTTCTCCAGCTCCTCCCTCCATTCTCCACGAGTGTCCTCGTTGAATGGGCTTCCTACCACAGAAGAGAAAACATTAGATATTTCAAAAATTATCAACACATATACACACTCATATTAATGCAGAAAACATTTCATCACATGATTGACCTATATAAAATAAAAAACATCTTACCAAAATATAAAATCCCGAATAATTATATTAATGAAGTCATGTCCCCAGAAATGGTGCCATCTGATGAATCGCTAAAGGCATGCATTAATAAGGATCCATTGTAGCACGGGAACTTATCATCTCATACAAAACCAGGAAAGTCCAGGGTAGAACACAAGGACATGATTCATAATACAATCATTTAGGTATTTAAATATCTATGTTAGATGATTGATAATTAATCTAGGTAAGAACATACAAACAATTCAAGCAAGAAACGCAAGGTAAAATGCACATTAGTAAAACATGCAGGAATGAGATGAAATGTGATTTTAAATAATGAATGAATGTTGGAATATATCAACAGAATGAACATAATGGTAACACTCTAAAATATGCAAATATAGTCATAAATATACCCTAAAATGGTCAAGCAACTTAAGATAGACATTAGAGGAAATTTAAATCTAATTGAGCAATTAATTGTAAGCCATGATTCATTTCATGTGACAAGTGACATACGTAATCTTCTAATTAATTAATCAATCATTATGCGCTAAAATAGAGAATAAATTAAGACATAAAATATAATGAAACTGGAATCAAAATGCCACTGAAATTAAATTATTTGGAGTTCATGTGTTCAAGTTATTCAAGTTTGAATCCAAGGACATAAACATAGTAAAAAAATGCAAAAACATCATAGAAAGGTCCCTACAAGGTTTGAAATGCAAAAAATCAACATTGTAATTTATTGAATACCCCCTGCATGAGGGTATATTTGCAATTCTAAATAACCGCCAGGGTGGATGCAATTTGCCCAAGAATGCACGCGCATCAGTAGACGGCCTATGGCTCGAGCCACGTGGCTTGAGTTGGTGCATTGGTTGACGACTTGGTTTCTCCATGGTGATGAGCCGTCCGAACGACTAAGGTAAAGGTGTCACTAAGGTCGTTGTGACCTAAGTCACTCGGGACTCAAAGCTCAACAAGAAACAAAAATTGGACCACCAAATATAGATAGAAACACGAGAAAACCGAATAGCAGTCCTAGCTATGGGATTGACCTGGTATAGCTCCTAGGGTCGAACTCGAGGAGCACGGATTGGCCTTGCGGCCTAAGAAGTAGTCTAAAAATAGATAAAATATAGACAAATATTTTTTGGTGGGTTTTTAATATTTTTATATATTTTTTGGGATTTTTAAATATGAAGGAAATAAGAAAACAATATAGACAAGCAACTTCAAGCAATTTTTTAAACACCCAAAAATAGTCCAAAAACTCCAATAAAAATATTTTTGGATTATATATATTTTACTTTTTTTGGTTAATTTTTGATAATTTTGTGATTTTTATGGAATTTTCTAAAAATAAAAGAAAGCAAAAATAATGAAACACTGTCCAGCCAGGCTTCAAAGAACAAAATAAAATATATAAATGGTCTTAAAAGAGCCTAGAGGTAATTTTTATGAAAAGTAGAAATAATGGATAAAACTCAGAAAAAGAGTTTATTAATTTTTGAGTTTTTTATGATTTGTTTAGAATTTTTATGAGTTTTAAGGGGTTTTTCAATTTTTAGGCTTTTTGTAAATCTAAAAATAACCAAAATTGGTCACAAAATCAAACACACTAAAACGCACAAAATCTAATTTTTTGTAATTTTTGAAGAGGTTTTTATATTTTTTTATGAATTTTCAATCTGAATAGGCAGAAAAATGGATGTTTTTGAATTTTTAAAAATAATAAAAGGGCTAAAAAATGTCCCCAAAAATTAGTGAAAATTCTACACAGTAGTAGGAGCCACATGTCAAATTTTCACTCAATTTGGATGAAAATTGATATTTTATTTTAATCTAAGAATAGCCCACAGTACATAGGGACCTGTTGTAATTTAAATAAAGTTTTGGGCTGAAAAGATAACAAACTCAGAAGCTCAGGGGGTCCGGGTGTAAAAATTCCAATATAGCACGCACCAAGCACGTGTACTGGGTACACAGGGACCAATATGCAATAAAAATACTTCCCCGGACTTCTTAGCAACGAGTGCTAAAAGTCTAGGGGAGATATTGCAAAATGCCCAACAAATTCAACACATGTTCAATAAAAACCATGCACAGGGGCATAAATGCAATTAACTCAAAAGATATTTCATTTCATAACACGTAAAAACTACAATCCAGATATTGCAAAATCCCAAAACATCACGTGACGATGCACGTGTCCAACATATATAGGGGTAGAAATGTAATTCAGGTAAACAACAGGGTCCTAAGTCCAAATGTTCTAAATTAAAATGAACTACGGAAAATATTTATAGGACTGAAGAATAAAGACGAAAAGAGAGAGGGCCTAAGGGTAAATTACCCTTTATTAAACGAGGGGCTAGATGCGCGCCACGTGATGTATCCAACGGCTGCAGGGGGCGGCGCACCAATGAAGGAACCTCGGCTCTGATCGGACGGTGGAGGGCTCGCCATGTGGATGATCGGACGTCTCTGGAAGGGGCTCGCCTCTCCTCTGCGATATACGGTGAAGATGGCGCCACGTGTTGATCGGACGGTGCTGGTATCGGGGCGCCTCTTCGTATAAAGGAACAGTCCAGATCAAATCTGGGCCACCGGGGGTGAACGGACGGCAGAGGAGGGTCCTGGAAGAACTCCTCGTCAGCTAACTTCGTCGGAGGAATGCTGGTGCAGTGGACCTCCTCGGGGGCTGCTGATGGATGGAAAAGGATCGCCCAAGCCTCCCGCGTATGAAGGACCACTCCGATGACGCCAAGGAGCTCCGAGGAGCCCGGGCGACAACGACGGAGCTGGACTCCTGTGCCTGGAAGCTGAGGTCCTCAGATGGACCCCTTCGGACCTGAAAAGTAGCACAACAAGACTCCTGTGTCGAGGGCAAATTGCCTCGACCTTGTTAGAGGCGAGATGGGTGGTCAGCGAGTCGGGGCGAGGGATCTCCGGCGATGCGACGGTGAAGGAGATCGACTCCCAGTTCCGGGGTGAACTGGGTTGAATGGGTAGGTGAAGAACGCGATGGGGAGAAGGGCGAAGGTGATGGTCGGGTTGATCGATGAAATGGGTGGATGGGATGATCGGAATCGATGGTCAACGACGAGATATGAAATTGGGCAAAAACGGAAAATAGAGAAATCTAGAAAGGAGTAGGCTTACTGGATGATAGAGGTCGACTGTGGAAGAGCTTCTGAAGCTCCTGGTCTCTGCCTTGAGGGCCGTCGATGCCCGAGGCTCGAGCGCTACTCCTGGGAGGCGTACGGCGGCGCTAGGCTGCCGGATCAGTGGCTGGGACACTTCCTCCTCACTGCGACACCACCCGCAGCTAGCTCTCACTCAGGCGAAGGTAGTGGAGTTCCTGGGATGGGAAGGAGGAGCCAAAGATGGTCTGAATGGTGCGGTAGAGCTGCGGCTATAAATGGCTAGGGGTCCGAGAAGAGTGGAGTCGGGCGATCAGATCGGAGCTCGGATCCCCGAAACCCACCCCAGGCGTGGATAAGTGAAGATCAATGAAGGATTAGGACTCGAGGTTTGTGGATTTGGAGATCGGATCGGGTGGCGAAAAATCGGAGAAATCAGGTCGGGCGACAAGATCCGCGGGCTGGTGGTCCAAGGGGGGGAGTTGACCGGGGGTCAGCATCCCGCGTGGACAATCGGGTGCGGCCACGTATTAAATAATTGGAAATTGAATAATAAATAGTAAATGGCCGAATTTTGCAAAACTCAAAACAGAAAAATGTTTCTTTTATTTTAAATTATTTTTTTGTGATTTCTATTTATTTTTTTGAAATATAATTTAGGTATTTACAAAATATTATTATTATATACATGTATATACATATGTATTTTTGCTTTTTAATTTTTGATTTTTTTTATATAAATTATACCAATTTTATATTTTATTTATTTATAGGATAAGATTTGGAATAATATGGCATTTTTATTTTATTTTTATTAATTATTTACAAGGGTTAAATAAATAATTTTATTTATATACATATATGGTATATACACAATGTGGCTTTTGATTTTTATTTTTATTTCTTTTTATTTTTGTTTTTTTGATTTTTATTTTATTTATTTACATTATGCAGTATAGTATATGTACAATTTTTATGAGATTTTTATTTATTTGTTTATAGGGATAAATAAATAGATAAAGTGTTTTATGTACATGATGTATATACAATGAGGAAGGATATTTTATTTTCTTTTTAATTTTCTTTTCTTTTTCTTATTTTTATTTTAATTTAGTATTTACAAATATATACATATAAATACAAACCCATTTTAATTTTATTAAGAGGAAAATATTTTTATTTATTGGTATATGTACATGAGCTTCCCTATCTCTCTCTACTTGGGTTTTTATGCGGTCAGGCCCAGGCTGAGCCCTCCCTTGGGATTAGGTCGCTCAATATTTATTCTAAATATCTCCCTCTTTTTCTTTTAGTTCTTTATTCTTTTATTTACGCACAAAAACATGCTAATTATTCATTTTTACACAATACATGTTGAATGCTAATTATTATTATTTACATATATCTACATGTGTTTAGCAAAGGTTTTGTAGCTAAAATAAAAGAATAAAGAGTGATGAATAGGTATTCATCACAAGGCTACAGGATCGGAGTTATCATCATGGATGAAATAAGACTGTTGGATCATCTCCAACTTGGGGTGATCTGATGGTACCTGAGCATCCTCCTCAGAAAAGCACCGTCATACACGGTGGCTGCATGATGGAACTCCAACAAGAGCCTCCTTCCTCCACCGTGCTCCTAGGATTTTTATGAAGGTTGGTGCTCATTCATGGAGGGCTCGTGAATATGGCAGACAGTTGACAGAGGTCTGTGAGCCCTTGGAAGTTGGAGACGATGAAGGAACATCGGAGGAGATTTCTGAGATAGGATCACATTCGAGGATTCAAGTCATTGAAATTTTTTCTAGACCTGCAGGGGGTAGAAAAATGTAGCCGAGGCATAGTATAGTTGATGTGTGTGAAAGTGAGTGGAGCCGAGGGATTTGTTGGGTGAGGAAGATGAAGCCCCAGGCAGTTCTTATCCAGATAGGAGAAGAAAGTACGTCAAGATGGCAGGGGTGAAAAAACAAGGAGAATAGAAAATAACCATTTCCGTGTGGATCAATGATCAACGGAGATGATTGGTGAAACACTCATATGCTAATGGGTGACCTGTAGATGTTCAAAAATTTGAAGAACATCACTAAAAAGTGACCTACCTATTCTGTACATTGAAGATGTCATGCCAATGGTGGAGGCTATAGCCTATGCTTCAGGGTTGATTCGATCCTCAAATCTTGGCTTAACCTCCGTGGTTGAGGAGGAAGCTCGAACGACAACCAAGATGGTGTTGTAACATAAAAATTTTGCCATGGATCTCACCGAGGTGAAGGTTGTATTTGCATCGTCAATCCTCCATCTCTCTATCATGGAGAGGAGGAGAAACATTGGGCCTCTCCTGTGTAATGGTGGACAACTGTTGCTGGAAGCGATGGTGGGCTTTTTGAAAGCGGAGGGGTGGCAGTTCCAGATGGAAATAGCATAAGTTTCAACCGCCACATCGATGGAATGATTAGGTGATAATGGACAATAGGTAGTTGGCATGGATGAGGGTCGAACGGATTAGCTGTTGGTGACGGAGGTTAGGCTCAAGGGTGATTAACGGTGGAGAGATAAAGGCGAGAAGATAGAAAGTTGGTGAGGTTTGCAGAAGAGGAGAAGGCTAGTGCAAGAGGTAGAAGGAGATTTCTAGAAAGTTGGATTAAGATCCAATGCCCCATATTTGGGCGTGATTAGGAGGATGGATTCACTTGATCAAGAGGATGAAGTTGTCCAAAACAAGGTGCTAACAGACGACATGTATGCACAAGTGAGAAGATCTGATGGTGTTGGTTCTATGTGGGTGGCGCAAGAAGATCGGGCCACGTGGCGCAATATGGAGTTGCCACGTGGCCTAATTAAAATTTAAGAAAGTAGATAAAATAAATATTAATCATAAATAAATAGATAGAGGATGAATCAAAAAAGTTATGAACATGAATGTTGTACATCTCGATGAGGTCTACAACTTTCATGTAGAAGTCAAAGATATTAGAGATCATTTATACATAGTTAAAAATAAATACTATTGAAAACCAAATGAAATAATTTTCTTTATTTTTCTTTTTACTTATTTTTTGTATTTTTATTTTAATTTATATTATTTTATTTATATACAATGTTAATCTAATTTTTAATTTATTTTTATAATAAATAAATACATAAAATATTACACCATAGTAGAGTTATAATAATATATAATAAATAGTGTCATTTGTATACAATACAGTAGTTAGTAGTAAGTATTAATTAGTCAATGAATCTTGTGATTAACTTAACTAAAGGTGGTAAATATAATCAATTAAGATGATAAATCTGGGATTTATTACTCTCCCCTATACTTACGGTAAAAGAGCCCTAAGTATAGGCAACAACAAGAGTGATGAAACGAAATGAAGAAAGAAAAAACATAATGGGTTAGGACAAAGTACGTCCTAAGCAATAGACACACATATTGTGAATGATCTGGGTGCACATGACATACATGAGAAAGAATGAAAAGGCTCAACATATACACATACACAAGCAGAAAGGACTGGTGAAATGTAGGATAGTATCTGACATTCGAATATTGTTTTCTCATCATCGTCTCCTTGTGAGAAGGTGATGCAGTCAGAAATAGAAAGACACCCATAATAAGCAATCTGGTGGGTGTCTGCTACCGAGGAAAATATATTGAAAACTAAGCCAGGATTCCATAGCGGGAAGCAGAACATCAGCTCATAAGAACATAGTAGAAGATCAAAGCCAATATCGTAAGACATGAAGGAGGAATGAACAATATAGATTCCTCCAAGTCACTCATACTCTTAGGAAGATACTAAAAGTGAAGAACAAGAGACTCTCTATGTATCTCGATATTTAGTGGACTTTGGTCGAAATATCAAAACACACCAAATATCACAAGGCATAGCTCAACCTTGTGAGTGTCATCATGGTGAGCATACTCAACCAGAGAGGAGACTCAGAAGATTTGGTCATGTGATATACCAAATAGGATGCTCAACCAGAGAGGAGACCGAGTACATAATTGAGAAGACTCAACTTTGTGCGCCACAAGTTTGGAGACACCAGAAGTGAAGCCGAGTACCCATAAAATGATGTATCCTCCAGTAGATGACCCTCGAGTAGTGATGCATACAGAAATAAATAATCAGAACAAAACTCCATCCTTACGAGGATCATCAAGGAGAGCAGACTCAAAGGTGTCAGATCCATTAGACGGATCAACAGAAGGGGTCTTGGTAGGCGACAAATTGGCTACCTATAGAAAATATCACAGTATTCCACAGATAACCCTTGAGGGGTACTATGAACTATGCAAGTGAATAGTCAGAAGAAAGTGACTCAGCCTTGTTAGTACCGTGAAGGAGATAAGATTCAAAGGAGTCTAGGCAAAGGGTCTCTTGTTCCTACATATCGGACACACAATCAGACAGTGAGACCAATAGCTCATATTAGACACTCGATTTCGTGATCCACCAAGATGGACACATAAGATGTGAGTGAAAACGATAGTAAAGAAAATGTTGCATTCTCCCGTAGATAGTCCTCGTGGAGTAAGGCAACTAAGTCATTCAAATCAGGAAAATGCTGGAATCAAGTCTCAGGTCCTCAAAAACAATCAATCAATCATTCACTAGTTAGAATGAGGGCATACACATATGGGAAGGATAGGAAATCATCAGGTCAATCATAGTACATTCCCTCAAATCAACCAAATCAACTGAGATGTATTAAGATGTCATAAGGAGATCCTCTAGGTGCTAATGGGAATAGAAGAGTCAGGAGATAGATGATGGGTTAGACAAGAAGACGAGTGAAATCATGTGGGCTCCAAGTGTCGTCGCTCTGAAGCATATATGAAGATAGTACATCAAACATCTGAATCAAGATAGGCGGAACCATCTAGAAAAAAGCACCAGTCATAGCACAAGAAACCATCATCAAATCATCGTGAATTAATCACATTCTCAACCAAGTGCGCAAGATTAAAAATCCTCAATAAAGAATCACATATGTAAGAGTACCAAAATCAGAGTCCTCAATAAATAACCAACGCGCATATCAATGTTAGATCTACCAAAAATAGAAAACCAATCTAAATATCCTCAAATTTGCCTGGCTATTCAAATAATTCATGAAATCAAAACCTCGATGTGGGCCTCATCTACTAGCACAAGATTCTTGAGTTAAAGAAGGGATGATATTGAAGGGAACAAGGAGGGGTGGGCGAGAATGGTGAAAAGAAGACAAAATTGTAGTTCAAGAAGAGAGTCTTCTTGAAATGGACTAAAGATAGGATGATATGGGCGAGGAGACATCCGCAAAATCTGGCTACTAAAGTGAAGATCAAGACCCAATATCATGACTTAATGAAGATGACAAATAATATGTACAAATAAAGGGGAGAAGGACTCATTAAAATGAAGAACTAAAAAACTCATGGATCTACCAACTCAATGAATGATGAACGTGAAAGGACCCAAAATCACAATCAATGTACAAAGCAAATGGATAGTTCACCTACACAACATAATGAAGACCAAATATAGTGGTCATTTATCTTCTCTATTTATAGTTAGGTGAGCTCCAAAAAAGCTGTACAAACACATTTGTAGGTCTGTGATTGGGGAACTAATCCTTAGTGTATACGTGAGAATAAAATGCACATTCAAGGAGGAGGTTACTCTCCCCAAATCATTGAATCCATTAGGTCTATTTCTATAAGTCCAATAAAGTAAGCAGTCACACTTTTATTTTTGGTTATCACTTTTTTAAGTAGTTTTCAATGCAATTGCTTATCGAGTTTCCAATTCCATTAACATCCTAGGTAATCAAAATCAAAAGGAGAAGGTTAGAAAAGAAATGCAAGTCAGAAATCAATGATGCATGCATAGTCGAAAGACTTACATTGCTTCCCAGCGCTCTCCCATGCAGGATGCATAAACAGAATTGAAAACTATACTACATGAAATGCAAGCCGATGAAGTCTCCCTAGATAGAATATTCTATTAGTGTGAAGCACCAGATGCTAACTATCTAGATATGAGACCTAAAATTGGTCTTCAATATCACTTGGTCCCCACAATAACTGGTTGTGCCAGTGTATGTAACCTCTCTCGGCACATAGTCTCAAGTCTAAATAGCCAACAATCAAGATTTGGCTATGTCAAAAAGTGAATCTATAGGGTACATGCAAATATATTAGGGCTTTGGACCTTAATTTGTCGATCAAGAAATTCCTATGTTAGGTCTCAATCACACAAAACAAATAAAAATAAAATCGAAAAAATATAAAAACTAAAGCGATATAAAACACAACAAAACCGATGAGGTCCCATGGAAACAATCCCTCGGTCACTAGACCTCATGAAGTAGCAAAGTCGAAGAGATACCAAATTATTACAAATTAATTGTTGCCTATCTCTTACTTTAATTACAAAAGAAAATGGAAAATAAAAATAAAAAGATTCTATCTTAAAAAATCTCTCCAAGTCTTCATTTGATGCCCCCTCCTATCGGTTAAGTCAGCAATCCGACTCTGCCTTGCTTGGGTGCACAGATCATCCTAAGAAGTCCTCCCTCACATAGTAGTCCCTCGCAAAAAATTCAAACAAGGAGAGTGTTTGACAGTTCAAAATTAATATCAAATAAAATAGAAAATAAAAGAGGGAAATGAATATATAGACAAGAGAAAAGAAACAAATAAAAGAATCCAACTATGTGGTATTGATCCCTGACAATGATGCCATTTGATGACTGAGGTCTAGCGATGGTTTAAAAATATCCTAACTGAATAGGAAGTGATGACAGATTATTGCTGAGTCGACTGCTCATGAAACCTCAATTCAATCGACAATTAACCCACAAATGAAATCTAGCAATGAATAAGCAAAAATGTGAAGTTAAATATTGTGATAACTCTATAACAAAGGTTTATAGTGTGTAATAATGTGCAGAGGTCAACTCATGGAGCAAACAATATCGGATAATGATACTTAAAAATTGTTCTTCTTCTCTTTTTTTATTCCAATTTTCTGTGGGTTTTATTTTTTAGATATTAATATATATAATTGTTTTTAATTTTGTAATTATTATTTTATTTTAATAATTTCTCATTTTTAGCTTTCTTTTTATTTGAAATGTGCAATAAAAGAATATATATATATAGGGAAAAATGGGGCTACCTCCTAGGGGTAGCCAATATGGCTGCCCCATCCCATTTTTTGGCAAATTATTTTATTTTTTGTGAAAAATAAAACAATGTATATTCATCCCTATATCCCTCCTACATACCATTCCATTTTCGTCAGAAACAAAGACTCCCACGACCCCCATCTATATGTCATTTTTTTAACGGTCACATGATTTTCTAAATCGACCCTGTCTCGATGGAGGCTGTAGGAATCTCTGTTTCTGATTAAATTCAAATGGCATATAGGAGGGATACATGGATGAATATACATGTCAATATTTTTCAAAAAAAATAAAAAACATTTGCTAAAAAATGGGGCGGGGCTGCCATGTTGGCTACCCCCAGGGGGCAGACCTATCAACCCCATATATATATATTATATATAAGGTTATTTATAGAATATAAAGTTATACAATTATAAATCTTACTAAAACTAATCAAAATACAAGAAATAAAATATCTTAGGGTTTTCTATATTTTGCTAAGATTGATACGACTTTTTTGGAATATTTTCATATTTTTATGTTTTTTGAAAATAAAAATATCCCAAATCAGGATTCAATAATTAGGCATAATTGAATTGAAGATTAAATATAGCAAATAACGTCCAATACTCTCCAAATCAATTATATTAGGTAGATAATAATATAAATACAATCTACAGACAAAAGGAAATATTTTTGGGATTTCTGGTAATTTTATATATTTTTTACTAGATTTTGGATATTTTTAATTTTTATGGGTTTTCTTTTTATTTTTAAGGGTTTTAATCTGGAGTTATAAGATATAATAATAAGAAATTTATTTTTTGGATTTTTTTCAAAATGTTTTCTTTTTGTTCGTATTTTTCAAATCAAAGAGGGATGGAGACATGCTCATTTGATTTTTAATAAATAGTTAAAATGTCTAAAATGATATAATAAAAATATGGCATGAAAACCCAATCTAGTTGGCAACTAACCCCTATTTTTGCATTAGTTTTGGAGCACAGGTGCTATTGTTAATAAATGAAATCCGAGCATTAAAAATACATGTACATGGAAGGGAATTTTCATAATTAAAATTAAAATCAGCATTCATGTGCAATTTTCCTAGAAATATATATTGTATATTTAAATTTATTAGACAAAATATAAGTACAAAATCCCACGAGGGCATACATGCACATTTCCCAGCTCACGTCGGATAACACGTGAGCTGAGCTAGACCGGACACATTTGCAATTTCAATAAGTACAAGGATTCATTTGCAAAATATTCACATTTATTTAACAATAGAGATTATTTATAGGACTAAATAAATAACAAAATGGGGGTTGGGACATGTAATTTATCCCTAAAGGTTCGCCATCGGATGGAGCAGAGCATCTCACTTATACTTGTGACAGCATAGGAAGTCTTGATACCGCTTCACTGATCTACAACTCGGATTGCATCTGGGCTTCCATCAGACGGATGAAGAAGGCGATGAATGAATGACCAAGCTCAGAACTAGGATGCCTCCTCGATACAACGGTTGCTGCTTCACTTGAAGAACATGGAAGAAGGTATTTGTCTTTGTGCTTCGATCCTTGATTCCCCCCTCATTCATGCTTCTCTTCGTTGCTGAGATGCTCTACAAGCTCGGGGAGGTCTTCTACGGTTGTTGGTATCCTCAAAATCACCTGGGAATCATCAGTCGAGCCCTGAAGCATGCTGCACCTGGAGGTGTCCTTCGAGTCTCGAGCGGGGCTCAGATGTCCCCTTCCAACTACTATACCTGCAAGAAATAAACGACGACACAAAGACGAAGCTAGCATGGTAGTTATTGGTGAAGATCAAGGTAGATTTGGCGAAGGGCGATGATGTCCAATGAGGAGCTCGTGGAGAAACGTCAACTCCTTGATCCAGAGTGAATCAAGGGTGATTATGTGCTATCAATACGGAGAAATGAGTTGGTAACGTAGTGGCGTGGATACGGAAGTTGGAATAAGGCTGGTTACAGCAGAAACATAGCCGAAGCATGAAAGCTCCCGCAAAGGAATTGTCTTAATATATGTTAATGCAGGCATTAAAACATGAACTAAATGAAATTGAATAAAAGGCAATAATGAAATCAACCTAGAAAATAAAGTGTGCTTCTCTTATACCTAATCGGAGGAGCAGGGCAACCAGAGGACCGCTGTGGGTGCACCTCCCTCCTCCTTCAACCACTCTAGAGGCTACGCTTGACCAGAGATGGGGGCCTTAGGGTTCAGAAAATTGACCAAATTCGAGGAGGAGGATGGAAGTTTTATTTATACACATGACGAGCACACTTATTGACCTAATGTTTTGGAGGACTTCAATCTTTATACAAGGGATCCAAGGATGAGGCCAAGATCACTAATGATTGAGGTAAATCTTGGTGTTGAGAAACGATGAAAAGGCTCGATATATCGAGAGGGGAAAAGGTCATAGAAGTGGGGATTCAACATCTCTAATAAGTCAGGGACATTGGGGGCTGAGTTGACCAGGGGTCAACAAACGAAGGTTGTTGGTTGGGACACATGGACAAACCAGAAAAGGCAGTGCTTTTATTCAGAAATAAATGAATAAAAAATAGTAAATGAATTTTTTAATTTTGGATATAAAATAAAAAATGTTTATAATATGTAGCATTTTAATATTATTTATGAGCTTATTTACTACAAGTTCATTTTTATGGGTATATTTATATGTATATTCACCTATGTTTTGTACATTTTATTTTGTAATTTATATTTTATTATTTTATTCTCAAATTTTATATGTTTACAAAATTTTTTATACAAATAAATATATTTTTATTTTATTTTTCTGATGTATTATATTCATTTAAATAAATAATGGTATATGTTATATAAGCATAAGTATTGTATATTCTTCTATGTATTTATGTATAGTATTTTATTTTTACATTTTATTTATTGTTTTATTCTATTGTAAATATGTATGTATATTATAAATAATATTTGCAAAATTATAAAAATATAAAATTATAAAAAAATAAATTGAATGAATAACTTATTCAGGTATATGGTAAAATAGGTGCCCAAACCTAACTTTTATCGCTTAGTCAAAAAAAATATGAAACCACATTCATTAAATAACTGATTAGAAGTTATATAAAAATAAATTTATTTTGAGTCTCATTGAGCTTTTATTTAGGAGATATGGTATGGGAAGTTGAGATTTTGGGTTTTTATTTAAAGTATAAAACGTACACTATATATTATTTTTGTGCAAGCTCAATTTTTTATTTTTATAAATATTATTATTTATAGATTTCATGTACAAAGTTTATTGATTTTACTAATAAATAATCAATAATAAAATGAGTCCCAAAAATGTGTTTTTGAGGGATAAAAGAATGGTATTTTTATTGATTTTTGGCCCTTATCTCCCCTTACTTTATTACTTTCGATCAAATCAATTCTTGATTTTGTCTCGGGTTTAGGGTCATAAAATACCTTTGGTATTTTATTCTTTTTCTTTTCTTTCCTTTATTCTATAAGTTTGTCATTAAAATTTGTATTTTATACACAATAAATAGAATAAATAAAGAATGTTAATATGTACAAAATAATGTTATTTACATGCCTTAGCAAGGATTTTAAAGGTCAAAATGATAGAATAAAGGTAATGAAATGGAGTTTCATCAACTACTCAAAAATCATATTTGATCATGTATCTCATTTGAAGAAGTGTATGAAGTCTACGCATGAAGGGACAACTAGGGTAAAGGAATCCTGATTCAGAATGCTCACTCTTGAGTATGAAACCTTCAAGATGAAGAAAGGAGAAAATATAAAGGATATGAATGTTAGATTCACTACCATAGTGAATCAAATAATGAATCTAGGAAGAATATTTCTATATGGAGAGCTTCCCAACAAGAGTATTATCTCTCTTTTAGATGACATGGAACACAAGGTCATAGTTGTCGAAGAATCTATAAATTTCGGCACAACCTCATTGGAAAATCTCATAGGTAACTCTCTTACCTATGAAATAAAGTTATAGTAAAATGATAATGAGTAAGAAAAGTCTAAGAAGAATCTATATCTCCTTAAAAAATAAGGACGATCAAGAATGATCTGATTACATTGATGACTTTGCATCTATGACCCAACAGTTTAGGTCACGTCTTAAGAAGAAAATAAAATGGGAAATAAAGATCTTTCATTAAGAAAAATGGGACACACAAAAAAGGGATTCCCTTAGTTAAAGACGAATTTCTGATCTGAGAATAAGTTTAAAAAGAAAGCACTACAAATGTCTTGGGATGATTCAAGCAACAAAAAAGAAGAAAGTGAAAGTGCATCCATGGGACTGGTTGAATTGGCCAAACATGATTCATCCGTCTCAAATTCCAACATCGAGGTAAGCATAATTTATTATAATGAACTTTATAATACCTCACAATAGATAACTCATGAAGTTTGAAAAGATTAATAAGAAATTAGTAGATGATATAGCTCTTTTTCTAAATGACTTTGATATTTTTGTAAAAGAAAACGAATTACTTAAAAATGATCTTAGTAGTTTTAAATTGAAAGTTACTTTCCTAGAAAAAGAAATTATTGATCTTAAAAGAGAAAATACTTTTGTGCATGCTAATGAAGAAGGGAATAAACAATAGATAATCATGTTTCTAGCTCTAACTCACAGGTACAATGATATCTATCTCTGACAAACTAGAAAAAGAAAGGGCACCAACTCTAAATCTTCTAGGTATCGAAGATTAACGAAAAGGAAGATGGAGGATGCCACATCAACATCCAAGATGTCCCTCGCTAAGGCCAAATGATTACAAGAAGCATAACCTTGGATGGATGCCATTGCCATGGAGCAGTTATCAAAATTGGAGAAGTCCACCACCAAGGACTCTGAGTGAATTCTTATCTTTTGTTAAGTGAAGAATTCTTATCATGCATAGACGACGTCCCTTGAGTTTTCTCTCTAGAGGAGCCTTTACAATAAGATCTATGGGGGGCTCTATTAAAGGGAGCTCAGATTAAAAAGAATCGTTTCCAAAAAAAGAGAGAAATATTATATCTTTAAATAGCAATTGGTATCAGTTAAGAATTACATTTATTCACAAAGTGGTATCAATTTTTTCATATAATTTATTATATCAAAATGTGGGGAGGGAGCAGTGGGGTTTACTAAAAGTTCTTAAAGTTGTCATAGGGAGAGAATAAGTTTTCAAATTGGTTTCACACATTGTTTTGCAAATACTTCAAAATATTTTACCATCATCAAAAGAGAGAATGTTAGTTTGCATATGAGTATACATATCTTGGTGATTCAGATTCAAATTTGTGCATTTAGCTTGGAGATATGTTAAAAGCATGAAATTACTAGACTGGGAAGAAGCTTAAGTGAAGAAGAAGCTAAGAAGCCAAAGGGCAAAAGTCCTTACATATCATGTATCTTATATTTTGACTTCCATTTTTAGGTCAAATTATCATGCTAATTGATTATATTTTTGAATTTTACTTGATTATCCAATTTCACTTATCAATTATCCAATTTCACCGATTGATTATATAATTATGTATAGAGTATTGAATAACCTAGAAATCTAGTTTTTAATAGGTCCAAATGAAGGTGGGATTAGACCTCATGCATGTTGTAAGCATAAAGATCACATCATATTAGAGCTAGGTTGATTAGTCGTACTATTCGATGAAGCAATGGGAATTAAAAAATGTTTCGAATGAAATCATCTTGGGGAAAATTCCCAATCATACACAATTACCTCTTGAAGCATTATCATGATCTTCTAGTATCTAAGCGAAGAGCCTCATATTTCAAGTCTAATATGGGGAAGATATCACTTGTGAGCGAGTGTGTGGATGATATGTATGCATATAACAACCCAAAGATACAATCTGAGTGAAGAACCTTCTGATTTCATCGCACGAAATTCACCACCTTCTTTAAGAGCATGAGGCACTGAAGAAGATAAACAACAATGAGAGATTGGTCTGACATCACGGTGACAACATGACGATGATCATGGTCTTCAAAAATCCTGGGTATTGGATGTCCACCAAGGTTTATGGAGAGAGAAGGGGGCATTTGATGCGGAGAGAGGGAAGATGAATATTCAATTATTGAAAAATTTATTCTTGTTGTGCCTGAGAAGATTAGGGTTACCTTCTCTTTTACAATAAATTGGATGGATAGGATGCATTCCTAATAATAATAAATTTGTCATGACCACATTATTATCCATGATGGGCAATCACCTTCCATGAAGACATCCAAAATTTTGAGATTATCTTATTCCTATGTGTTCCACTTTATAAGAGGGAGAATCCCCTATAACAAAGGTCTATTTATCCACCATATAAATTTGACTCCACTTAAGAAAAGAGCTATTGTGAGAGACCAAAGCCAAGCAAAGCCTAGTCCATTTGATAAATATCTCCATATGATATATAGAACTTTAATGGAACCTGCTAAATTCTCTTGTTCTTTGGGTTTTTTGGAATTACTCGCTTCTTTATTAGTGGCTAATTGAAGTTCATCCTCAAATGTTCGGCTTGTATTGTTTGAATCTATCTATACAATGAACAATGAATCTTCAAAACATGAATCCTAACGGTCTTCGCAGTGACAGACCTCTCGACTCTTGTCCCATCAAGCGTCTACTAAATCATCATCACGAGGAAGGGAATGTGATAAAAGGAGTTAGCACCCCAATCAACAATAATGTCAGTGATGAGATACCTTTGAATAAGAGAGGAACATCAAAGCCACCTCCTTACCTTCAAACTATTGAGGAATGTACACCCTAGAGTGCAGATTAGCATCCCTGAAAGGATTGCCTCCTTGACGAACCACGGATATACCCTTTTAGTGTTGTGTCTAATTGACGTTTCGTTGCAGTCGGATAGATCCGGATCGATCAAAAGTAACCGCACAAATCGATGAAATCGTTGAATTAATTTACGCGCGGTTTTATATTTGTTTAGCCTGGGCAAGCCCCAGGGTCGACTCAAGGAGGCAAAGAAACAACTCGGAATCAGATTAGATGAATTAAATTGCGGTTTGCCAAGTGGGATTTTTTTTCTTATTTTTTATGCAATAAAAATGCAGATGCACCGATGCGGATCAACTAGGTTATTAAGAAAATAAACAACATACCAAAATTAGTTTGAATGTGAAATTAGACAAATTGACCAAGTTATATTTTTCATAAGAACCTAATCAATGAAGAATGCAAATGTATTTTTTTGGAATTTTTGGATTTAAAATGCACACATGAAAAATGCAAACTTTTTTGGGTTTTTATACAATTTTTCGTGCAAATGATATGCAAAAATTTTGAAAAATTTACTAGAAGATAAATATGATGAAATGAAGCTACACTAATTTTTTAGAATTTTTTGACACTTTACGATTTTTTATGATTTTTTTACTGAAAACAAAGCGACTGTGGGTATTTAATTTCTAATAAATGCACGAAGTTAAATTATCTAGAGGATGATTTATCTCAAATAGATATTTTAATAAGGAATTCAGGATCTTTGAAATTTCTCAAAAACCTTATTCGTGGAATTAATTAAAATTCAATTACAGAAATCACTCTATAACTTATTTTATGTACAAGACAACTCCAAATTGGACTAAATTTGGAATGTAATTAAAGAACACTTAGAGACATCATTCATAATTTTTTCCAATTTTCGAAGCAAGAAATATGGCTATGTGAATTTCAGATCTTAAATGGGCAAAATATCTTTGATTTCAATCTCTGATTTTTTTATAAATAAATCAATGCTCACAAAAATGCAAATAAATATCCACAAGATAAACAATGAGATGCTATGCAAAATACTATTTTTTTGATAAAAAATGATGCAATACTAATGTCCAAATTAACGTTCAAAGCCAGGGGTGTCTTCGCAATTACAGGAATGAAACAAACAGACTAAATTTTTGCATAGGGGCACGTTTGTTAATTCTAAAACTTTAAATAAACCATATGCAATTTTCACAATATAGTAAAAAAATGAAATTGGACCTTCTCTTTTCTTGCTTCCCACGCAGGCACACAGGGAGCGGCTAGGGCTAGAGCACACACACAGGCATAACGGTGGGCGTGCGTACGAGGGCGGGGCGGTTGCGGCAGAGGGCGGTGGTCGTCGCGTGCGGCGCTGCGAAGGGACCGCGCACGCGTGCGGAGACTGAAGCGGCGACGGGGAGGCGTTGGAGCACTGCGGGCGGCGCGCGTCGTGCGGTGAGGCGCCTCCGTGTCGCGGGCAGCCTGGAGGTCGCCTGCGGTTGGGGCAGCACTGCTACGATGGCTGGGAGGCGCGCGAGGGGGTCGATGCAGAGGAACGGGGCTGCTACGGTGGAGGCCGGGCTCGGGCTGGCGGTTGGCGTGGCAGGGGCGCACGAGTGGGGGAAGGAGAGGGGACGGCGGCTGCTGCCGCGGGCTATGACGATTTGCTAGCTGCTGGGGGGGTAACCGGCTGCTGGCGGTGCGAGGCCGCTGGCGGCTTGGAGCTTGGTGGCCACGCGTGTGG
The DNA here is from genome assembly GCA_037367405.1 of Ottelia alismoides. NCBI lineage: Eukaryota > Viridiplantae > Streptophyta > Magnoliopsida > Alismatales > Hydrocharitaceae > Ottelia > Ottelia alismoides. Next base: position 529,682 of record JAZKJV010003188.1, read on the forward strand.
AGGCAGGGGGACGACGATAGCTGCTCCTCCTGCTTCTTTTTTATTTTAATTTTTTTGTATTTTCTTTTGTAATTTTTTTATATTTTCTTTTTGTAAACAGAGAAAAATGTGAAGAAATAAAAAGGAAAGGTGGTGGTGGTGATTGTGATGATGTTGTTTGGTGGAAAAAATGTGGTAATAAAAAGATGAGATGATGTTTGTGAGTGCGGTGGTGTTTGTGACATATTTTGGTGATGAACAATAAGAGAAAAAAATGTCAGATAAAATAAATTGACAAGATGAAGATAGAATATACTTACCTGCGGTTTTGCCAGGTGGAGCCGCATCGTGCGGTTTTCGTCGTGGCCTCGAGGAGATGTCGGTCTCCAAAGCTTGGCAGCGAGTTTGGAGAAGCTGCTGCTACGTGGGCGGTGCTCCATGGATCTCACGTAAACCTTGTCGTCGCTCGACCTACTGCGCCAAAGCTGTCACCAATGACACATCAAAGGGTGCTTGAGGCTCTCTTTCTCTCAAGAACGGTGGATGAAGAAAAATGGTGGAGAATGATGTGAATATAAAGAGGAGGAGTGAGTTAGAAAAGAGATGGAGAGAGTGGAGTAGTGGGGAGTTATTAGCTTGGAGTGTAAGAAAAGTAAGGGGAGAAGAGGTAAAAGGGAGATTAAATAAATTATTAATAAAATAATATAGTAGTCTACTAAAAATAATTAAAATAGTAATAATAAAATAATAATAATAAATCCAAAATCCGAAAATAAAAAATTGGGGTGACATGTGGCGGCTCCAGGAGCTGCCACATGTCGCTCCTAGAAAATTCAAAAATTAAATGTAAAGAAAAATAAAAAAGAAATAACAAAAGGGATTATATCATAAACTAGTCAACATGAGAATTTTTTGTCTCGACGAGATCTACAACTTTCGTGAAGGGATGAAAATCAAATGAAATCATATGTAGAAAGTGTATTTTTGGGTGGTACCTTATAGGTATAAAATACCACATCTTTCCTTTTGCAATTTTTTTGTCATTTTTCAATAAGAGAAAAATTAAAATAAAGTTAGAGAAAATATGAAAATAATATTTACAACTTAATATAATTTTTTTTGGATTTTTAATAGTGAAGAAAATACAAGGATAAAATGCAAAAGTAAAACGGTCAATATGTACAATATACAAAAGGGGCCCAAAACCTAAGTTTTGCATACGAGCTCTGATTTTAATGAAATTGGTCTTGTTTCGAAGGTCTGTGAATGTATATTACTTTAAAAGTAAGTAGACCTAAATCGGAGGTTTTATGAGAGAGATATGTGCAATTTAAGACTTCTACTTTCAAACTTGGATTGGGGTTTTATTGGACAATTTTACAAGTTAGTATTTTTTTGATATTTTTCTTTAATTAATGTTAGTAATATACACACTATGGAGTTAATTTTATTGGATTTGGATTTTGAGTTAGTATAAAATATATACAAATAGGTGAAATATGGTGAATATACAGGTGAATATTTACAAGTGAAATGGGCTTCTTATTTAATGCAATATGAATGCTAAAATGCAGATGTTATCAATGCATGCATGGATGTTAATTCTGCAATATAAGTGGAAATATGCATCTATTACTCAGGAACAAAGCTCAATTTGCAACTTTTAGAGTTATGAATCACAGATTCATCACTCCTATGCCTTTCCAATTGGTGATCTTAAATGCGAGGGTTTTCACCTCGCTCATTATGAAAGATCTTGGACATGCGAGCCCACGGCGAGCCATTATGCAATAAGTGTTATTACAAATATCATTCCCTGATCTTAAATAAAGAATAAATAGTTTGTATAATTGGTCCCTTAGTACAATTAGGGTTATGTACCATGGCCATCTTGATGATCATACAACTGTTGATTCAACTATTAAATCAAAGAGGTTGGTGCATGGATGAATATCTAAAGGGTTAGATTGAGGACTCATCAAGCACTGTGAAATGATTGTTAAGAGATGATCTCCAACCTGAGTAGGAGATGGCAATCCTTTCTCATTTAAACTGATATCTGTCCGACCTCTGGATGCAGGTCCTCTGCATAGGAATAGAGATTCAGAGGTGTCAGATTAGTTAGGTCAAAGAGTTGACTTAACGAGATCGAGACAACAAAAGTCCTATATCGTATGCTGTCACGATACAGACACACATACTCTGACCGGAGACAGATGTGTTACTATATGTCTAAGTATGTACATTTGGCAGACCGATAGGTTGATGACCTAACCAAGGTCTATACACCGGCGCGCTGGTGTGCATATAAGGGCAGATGAGTAATACGATCTCTCAAAGGGATCATACAGGTTCAGTTACTGAACCGGAAGGCATGAGCTCACTCATGAGATATTGGGAAGAATCAAATTCTGTGTGCACGGTCGTCTCGCTTTGGAAGCTTGACTGAATTTGTAGGTTTGATATATACTTTTGGAAAGTATTTCATCAAGACCTAGGTATGATATACGCCTTTGGAAAGTGTATGATCGATACCGATTCCCAATGATCGAATGAGAAACTTACTGATAAAACCCTGAAGTAGACAGTATAGAGTTGATCTAATACTTCGAGTTTATTCTGGGTCTTCTAGTATGCAGGATGTACAGGTATTGGAAATCCCTAAGGGTGATGTGATCATAAACGATTGTATAACCATGACGCTTCCATTTCTAGGGAGGGATGAAATGGGTCTGGATTTTAGTGACTCCTCTCGGTAGAGAAGTAATCTGATCTTAGTCCAAATGTTGGACATTGATCTGAATGTGATTCAGATGCAATGAGAAGATTAGATTTGCGGTCTTGATTTAATCAAGCTTCTATGGGAGGCCCGCAATCTGGATTTGAGATATGATCTCAATATCCAAGTCACTATACGTGGAACAATACAATCGCCCTGTCCTTATCTTCAAGTATTTGCGGAGAAAGCGCATTATCCTTGAAAGGATTCAGGATTATTTCATTATTGATATTATGTATCCGAGCATTGAGAAAATGGATACTTAAATGTGATTTAATTATCACGAGTAATATGAATTTGATTCATATTATAAAGAGAGTTATCTAAATAATTGAATGTGATTTAATTATCAAAGACGTGAATAATGTGAATGTGATTCATATTATTTGAATACATGAGAATAGAGACCCAATATGATTAAATGTGATTTAATTATCGTGGATATGAATAATGTGGATAATCCTATCCATATTAATCATTTATATTATAAATGTGATTTATAATATATAAGAGAGAGCAATTTGTAATTTACATTTGTTAATTAAATCTTGACATGAATTGGATTCACATTGGGTATTTAATTGAAATGTAATTTACATTTTATTTTGGGTTGTGAATATGATTCACAAATTTCCAATGGCAAGATTGCAATCTTCACAAAATAATTATGAATTATTGTTGTAGAATATTTTACAACAAAATTTGTTGGAAATTATGGGAGAAATTCATGGAGATATGTAATCTTGTGAGATTACATGGATTTACCTCCACCATGGAGAGATGGTAGACGACCACCAATTCCAAAAGGAAATTGGTAGCCGTCCCCACTACTCCTAATGTGGATATCTCCATGCAAATCTCTCCAAAATTGCTTGATCTAATTTAGGATTGAAATATATTTGAGATGTCAAATATATTTGATTTAAATTAGATTATTATTTGTTGTTTTTTTACCAAAAACAATCTTGACCATTGGATTGGACATAAATCAATCTCATCCATTGATTTTATATGTCCCATGGATTGAGATCCACGGATCCCAAAACCCTGTAAATAGAGAGGCATACCATGCTCTCTAGGGCTATGCAATATTGGAGCAAACTCTCTCTCTCTCTCTCTCTGTCTCTCTCTGTCTCTCTCTCTCTCTCTCTTTCTCTCTACACGACAGCCCTCTCTCTCCCTCTCATGGCCGACCACCATGGATGCCCTAGAGAGGTTCTTCATCACCGCAGCATCGTCGTTATGCTGCCCGATTATTTGCTCGTGAATCTCTATCTCCTTAGGTGTGCCTCGCTCGTGAAGAAGACGTCGGATCTCGTGTGTCGAGATCAGGAGATACACCGCTTGGATCATCAACATGGATTACGAGAAGCACGCGGTTCATCCCCGCGCTCGCAAGCATCTCCTCCGTCAGATCGGACTTGAGACAAGAGGTCTCTTCGTTGAGAGACTCGATCGAAACCACGCTTCAAGCGTAATCCTATTACTTGTTTATGGTTTAGACGAAACGATCCGAGAAGTGTTCCTGGATTAGGTGGTTTCGTCGCATGAAAAAGTTTTAATTTCCGCTGCATAGAACAACTAGTCGGACTAGTCGTTCTTCGTCGTATTCGATACGACGCTCACGCTTCTGTGATACGCTTGAGGATTATACCATATCCTTCAAGTGGTATTAGAGCCTTAGGTCTAAGGTTTCGGATACGATCCGCAAACCTAGGACGACTTTGGTTCGTTAAGGTCGTGAAAGTTTTTGTCGCATTTGATTTTCGCAGATATGTTTAGTGAATGAATTTGTCCATGTTTATAATGTTTAAACAATAATTAATCACTTGGATTTTATTCCCCATTAAATAAGGAAACCATAGGATCTGAGTTTACGTAATTCGGATTCCGTTTGCTCGAGATATGGTTGTTTTAATGAACATGTATGCACTGTTGCGGGTACTGCGAATCTTAATATGATTAGTGAGTTAATTAGTGTTTTGATTTTCCTCTAAATGCATGATACATCACTTGGGTTCTGTCTTAAATCAAGTTAGCAATCATTGAAATTTTATTTTGTCTAATTTGGATTTAAATTGGTTGAGATATGTTAATTTTAGTGAATATGGGTCACTGCTGAAATTACAGTCCTAATCAAGAACCATGTGATTGACAATTAGTGAAATTAATTGTTAATTTCATGAAATAATTATGGAAAGTATTTGTGAAATATTGTAAGATGATTATTTTCTTAATTTACTTGGCCTCAACCTATTAATTGATTAGATTTGATCTAGATCATAATTGGAAACACAATCATCAAACTTGATGCTTGAATAGGAATGGGAATTTGTGTAGCAAATTTCCTTATAATAATAAATATTTTGATTATTACTATATGGTATAATTTCGGTTGAAAAACCGATGATCATCTCAAGTACAAATTGATATATTTGGCATTATCCTTTCCTGAGGTGGATATGGTGTCTAGTCGGAGAGCATTGGGGTTGCGGGTTGCAACGCATGTGGTCTGTCCCACTCTCGTCGGTACTTGCCAGGACAACGGGTAGGGACTCGATAATGCCGAAGAAAATCAAGGTGTATTTTATAATTATTAAAAATCAAATTAATACATACTTTGAGATATTACCATATATATTCAAGTAAATTAATCAAGTTTGTTGATTGAATTGTATTGATAATTAATTTAATATGATTAAATTGATTATGTCCATTGAGACACTCTATTATGAATAGAGTTGCTACTTCCCTTGGAAGAATTAATTATATGAATATGATTCATGATAATTATTTAAAATTTGAATATGAGATGGAGGATCACATAAGTGACATCATTGGTCTCCGATTAAGGCGGAGGGTTCCGTCGCTGGGGATTGTATGCAGGAGACGCCTGTCCGAAGTGACAGCTCCTGTATGCAAGTGCATCTGGATCGGGCTCTTCGCTTCTCAAAAGAGTAAGGACGTATGCATAGTGACCTCAATATTGGATCCTCATATTAATGGGGCGATATTGGATTGTGCATAGCGAGTTGTGTTCCTGTTGACGGTTGGTTCAATTAATGACAGGTCAACATCACCTTAGGGGTGGTGGGCCCAGGTGTTAAAGACCGAATTAGGAGATGCAAGTTGGACTTGCAAGGCAGAATTTGTTCCCGCTTCTTTTTATCCGAGTTGCATATTCCCATATTATTGGGAGGTAACAAAGATAAGGAAGGAGATCCCAGATCTTGCTTGAGATATAATGGTAAGTATATCTCTTACATTGAAAGTGATTAAGGGAATGAACTTTCAGTGTTGACAAGGCAAGACAACTTTGATATAAAAATTCCTAAATCAAAGTAAAATATGTATATATATATATAAATATATACCCTTAAGCAAATTTCTTATTTCATATAACCCTTCATTAAATCCCACTCAATGATGTACTCAATAATAACCTGTATAATATCATGGATTGGACTCATGATCTAGATATTGTACTTGCATTGGACACATAATGTATGTGGTTGCATTGTGCAAGTTTCCTCATAATATTTAGGAATGACAAATAAATGGATAATAGGACTACAACCCTAGGGTTTGTATGTCTCTATAGTCTTCATCTCTCATCGGATGTACTTTGGAAGTGATATGTCGATGATGATCGCAATTGTCAAATAATCCTTATAAAATCAATGAAGATATTCTGGCATGCATATGTCCTCTTGACATTTATCATGAATGAGATGGTTCTCTATGTCATGCAGAATGGTGGCTCCATAAGAGATGATGTATTCAAAATATTTGAATACCTACCTGAGCCAATATTTTAAGAGTCTAGATGGATGTAGACATGATGAGTGTCATTATTCTACTGTCTATACTCGAGTCATTCATGAAGCTTCATAATAATCATATTGTATAAATTTAATGAAGCATGTATAAATGTTGAAATGCTCTTACATTGAATTCTTTTGAATTTAACATAAGAGATCCTTAGTCTTGAGCAATGGTTGTTCATAGATAAAGGGAGCGTAGTGGAAGCATGGGTTGGACCCAAATAAGAAGTATGGTCAAAGAGTTGACTGTACTTCTGTGACTTCCATATGACATCCAAAGAGTTGGATGAATGCCAATACTACAATAAATTGATGTATTGATAGTTTGACTATCAAGTCTGTCTAGAATCCTTAGAGAAGGACTCGGATAGAGCATCGGAATAATCTACATAAATCATTGATATTGACTTGCTTATTGAATAAGATAAAGTCTAGTAATTGTATCTCAATCTTCTAATGACACTTGTTGGTTGCATATGTATTAGAAAATTAGAAATTGGATCTTAAAGGTTTAATAGTCATCCACATGGATATTGATGCAATTGTTGCAACAATCTCTACTGGATTGAAAGGCTTCATAATTTCAGTGGGAGAGCCCTTAGTCTTAGAGAATGACGCTATGACCTAGATATTAGAATACACTAATTGTTTATTTCTAATTGTTGGAAATAAACATGAATTCTGTAAATAAATCTATCATAAAGAGTTATGATGGAGATATTTCAAATAGTAATCTAAAATCTAATGGATTCCACTAAATTAGAAAATTAATTAATGGTTCATTAACATTTCTAATACTAAAATTAAACCTTAAAATATCAATAGGAGGATAAAGATAATTTGATAATGATCAATCATCAAGCCTTGGACATTTGTCTGTTGATTTGATCAATAGACTAGTGAGAGATGAAACTTTAGATTGTCTAAAGGTTCAAATATTACATACTTGTGAATATCATATTCAAAGAAAAATGTCCAAAACACCCTTCTTTGGGAATGGTGTAAGATGTCAAGGTATTCAGGATCTCATACATATTGATGTATGCGGATCATCTATATCATAGTAAACATTATGGATATATGATATATATTAATGATTATGTATGATATGAGATTTCTTCCCTTCACCATTAAAAACCTTTGAAATGTTCAAAGATTTCATAAGTTTGGTTTAGAAACAAAGTTTGAAGGAAGATAAAATGAATTTGATCTAATCTAGGTAGCCTGTACATGTTAGATGAATTCAAAGGATACCTTACGGAGATATGAATATCATTTCTATCTAAATCCTCCTAACACACCTTAACTCAATAGAGTTATACGGAGATACAATTGGATCATGTGTGACATGATCTTATCAATGATGAATTTCGGCATAATCATCCCTTAGTTTCCAGGTATATATGTAGTAGAGACTACAATATATATCCTTAATAAGGTTTCAAGCAAGTAAGCTGGAATTTAACACTTGAAATTGCTACTTCATTAGGAAAATAAAGATGGTATTGGATACCTACTTTATGACCTTGAGATTCTTAAAAGATCTCATCTTTGAGAATATGATTCTTATAGGTTGAGACTCTTGAGAATCAAGATGAAAATGAAAGTGTAGGAACTCATTTAATCTTGAGAAGATAATGAGAATCCTGAAATTGAAAACTAAAAGGACAATTAAAGATGAAACACTAATACCTCTTCAAATGATTTTGAGGATGGATTCCATGTGTCAGAGAAATCTGACAATGATTGAACTTCTTGTGATGAAGCTTTTGAAGATCATAGCATGGATATATGGATGTTAGCAATAAAAGTCTAATATAGACTTCATATACAAGTATTGTATATGGACCCTCGAGGATCCACCTATATGGGTAAGATCCATAAAGGTGTAAATGGATCTTCAAGAGAAAGAAGTCAATATTGCATTCCTCTCTGAGGATATTCACATGAAGTAGCCCCAGGGCTTCATGGTTGAGGAAAGCAAGATATGCAAGCTAAAGAAATCCATCAATGGACTCAAATAAGCTTTTTGTAGCTGGAACATAAGATTTTATGAAATTATAAATGTTATGATTTCAGATAGAATATTGATGAACCATATGAAGCTTAGTGGGAGTGCCATTTGTGTTCATCATGCTAAATGTAGATAATATCCTAATCATTTAGAATGATATAAGGATGATAATAAGTGTTTTATTTCATATCTTGAAATATGATTTCAAAGATACCTCTTAGATCTTAGTTCTGAAGTTGTTCAGAAGCAAAGAGAAGAGGGTATTGGGACTGTCACATTTGTAGTACACGTTGGACATATTCTATTCTTAGAAATTCCAAGAAAGGCTTCCATCCCTTAAGATATGGTACTGACCTATCTAAAGGGATAGCACCTCAAAGGGTTGAGGAAGTGAATGCTAAAATTGGTTGCCCTTATGCATCAGTTACGAGAAGCTGAGTGCATGCTAGATGTGTACAAAAGCCAGATATCTGCCATGCAGTGGGAGTAGTAAAGTGTTGCTAATCATACTATGGAGAGAAAACACTTGATTGTAGTAATAACAATATATTCATAGAGGACAAGATTTTTGAGATAGGGATCTCAAAGTTTTATGTTCAAAAACTTAAGACTTTATAGATAGAGATCTAAAAGGTCTTAACTGTGGATATCTTAAGAGATAGTGATCTCTAGGAATAATGGTGTTCTGATAAGGATTATAGAAATACTGGTTATGATAATTGTCAAGCTATAGTGTCAAGGACACTATAACTGACAAGATTGAGTATTGGTTGCATGAGATGCAACATTCGCATTAGATGCGAGCACTGTTGCTGGGGATATGCAAGTGCCGTAAAAAAACTTGGCGTAGTCTCGCGGGAACAGAGTGACTGATCAACTTACCTAGCTATTTTCTAAATAGCCTACGATTGTCAAATGAGTGTGGGTTTAAATGATTAGCCCATTAATGGCTCTTTGGACATGCGAGCCCATGGCGAGCCATTATGCAATAAATGTTATTGCAAATATCATTCCCTGATCTGAAATGAAGAATAAATAGTTTGTATAATAGGTCCCTTAGTACAATTATGGTTATGTACCATGGCCATATTGACGATCATACAATTGTTGATTCAACTATTGAATCATAGAGGCTGGTGCTTGGATGAATATCTAAAGGGTTAGATTGAGGACTCATCAAGCACCGTCAAATGATTGTTAAAAGATGATCTACAACTTGAGTAGGAGATGGCAATCCTTTCTTATTTAGGCTGATATCTGACCGACCTCTTGATGCAGGTCCTCTACATAGGAATAGAGATTCAGAGGTGTCAGATTAGTTAGGTCAAAGATTGACTTAACGAGATCGATATAACTAAAGTCCTATATCGTATGCTATCAAGATACAGGTACGCATCCTTTGACGGGAGACAGATGTGTTACTATATGTCTAAGTATGTACATTTGGCAGACCAATAGGTTGATGACCTAACCAAGGTCTATACACCAGCGCGCTGGTGTGCATATATGGGTATATGAGTAATACGATCTCTTAAAGCGATCATACATGTTCAGCTATTGAACTTGAAGGCATGAGCTCACTCATGAGATATTGGGAAGAATCAAATTCCGTACACACGGTCGTCTTGCTTTGGAAGCTTGACTGAATTTGTAGGTTTGATATATACTTTTGGAAAATATTTGATCAAGACCTTGGTATGATATAAGCTTTTGGAAAGTGTATGATCGATATCGACTCCCAATGATTGAATAAGAAACTTACTGATAAAATCCTGAAGTAGACAGTGTAAAGTTGATCTAATACTTCAGGTTTATTCTGGGTCTTCCAGTATGCACGATGTACAGGTATTCGGAATACCTGAGGGTGATGTGATCATAAACGATTGTATAACCATGATGCTTCCATTCCTAGGGAGTGATGAAACGGGTCTGGATTTTAGTGACTCCTCTCGGTAGAGAAGTAATCTGATCTTAATCCAAATGTTGGACATTGATCTGAATGTGATTCAGATGCAATGAGAAGATTCGATTTGCGGTCTTGATTTAATCAAGCATATATGGGCGGCCCGCGATATGGATTTGAGATATGATCTTAATATCCAAGTCACTGTATGTGGAACAATACAATCACCCTGTCCTTATCTCCAAGTATTCGCAGAGAAAGCGTATTATCCTTGAAAGGATTCACGATAATTTCATTGTTGATATTATGTATGCGAGCATTGAGAAAATGGATAATTAAATGTGATTTAATTATCATGAGTAATATGAATTTGATCCATATTATAAAGAGAATTATCTAAGATAATTGAATGTGATTTAATTATCAAAGATGTGAATAATGTGAATGTGAATCATATTATTTGAACACATGAGAAAAGAAACCAAAGATGATTAAATGTGATTTAATAATCGTGGATATGAATAATGTGGATAACCCTATGAAGTATATGGAATTTATCCTCAAGCGCATCACGGAAGCGTGATCGTCGTATCGGATACGACGAAGAACGACTAGTCACACTAGTTGTTCGGTGCAGCGGAACTTAAAAATTTTATTCGATGAAACCACATGATCCGAGAACCATTCTCAGATCGTTTCATCTATAACCACAACAATTGTAATGCAATACCTCTTGAAGCGTGGTTGATCAAGTCTCTAAAGGAAGAGACCTCCTGTCTCAAGTCCGATCGTCGGCGAGACCGCTTGCGAGCGCGGGGATGAACCGCGTTGTCCTCGCAATCCAAGAAGATGATCCAAGCATGGTTGCTCCTGATCTCGTCACACGAGATCGAAAGTCTCCTTTGTGGGCATAGCACACCAAGAAGACGGAGAACCGAAGAACGTCGAAGCGGCGGTGCGGTGGCGATGGCGTCGACGGTTGTCTCCTCTATGGCATGGTGGTCGGCCACCAACAATAGAGAGAGAGAGAGGGCTGATGTGTGTAGAGAAGAAAGAGAGAGAGCCACAATATCATATGTCTGGAGAGAGCATGGTATGCCTCTCTATTTATATGGTTTTGGGATCCATGGATCTCAATCCATGTGACATATAAAATCAATGGATGAGATTGATTTATGTCAATCCAATGGTCAAGATTGTTGTTGGTAAAACCAACAAATTTAGGTTAAAATATATTTGACAAAATCAAATATAATTAAATCCTAAATCAAACCAATAAATAAGGAGAGAATACATACATGGAGATTACAATTCCATGTGTAACATGGTGGACGGCCACCCATTCCAAATAGGACATGGGTGCCGCCCACCCCTTTCCTAATGGAGGGCAATCTCATGATAATTCATGAGATTGCATATCTCCATGGAAATTCTCTCTTTATTTATTTCCAACAACTTTATTTCCAACAACTTTTGTTGGGTTTTATTCTTCAAAAATAATTCACAATTATATTTGAGAATATTGCAATCTTACCATGGAAAAATTGTGAATCATATTCACAACCCAAAACAACATATAATTTACATTGTCAATTAATTACACAATGTGTATCCAATACACATAATAATTAATCAACACATATAAATTATAATTAGCTCTCTCTAATACATTATAAATCACATTTATAATATATTATGAATAATTAGATATTTCTATCCACATTATTCTTATCCATAATAATTAAATCACATTTAATTACATTGGATAATTTCTTCACACATCAATATGATTAAATCACATTTAATCATCATTTCTTCATTGCTTAGATCTTATGGAATTATTCTTGAACCCTTCAAGAATAATGCAATCTCTCCACAGATACTTGGAGATAAGGACAGGGCGATTGTATTGTTCCACGTATAGTGACATGGATATTGAGATCATATCTCAAATCCAGATCGCGGGCCTCCCATAGATGCTTGATTAAATCAAGAATGTAAATCTAATCTTCTCATTGTATCTGAATCTCATTCAGATCAATGTCCAACACTTGGACCAAGATCAGATCACTTCTCTACCGAGAGGAGTCACTAAAATCCAGACCCATTTCATCACTCCCTAGGAATGGAAGCGTCATGGTTATACAACCGTTTATGATCAAATCACCCTCAGGTATTCCCAATACCTGTACATCCTGCATACTAGAAGACTCAGATTAAACCCGAAGTATTGGATCAACTTTATATTGTCTACTTCATGGTTTTTATCAGTAAGTTTCTCATTCGATCATTGGGAGTTGGTATCAATCATACACTTTCCAAAAGCATATATTATACCTAGGTCTTGAACATATACTAAAAGTATATATCAAACCTACAAATTCATTCAAGCTTCCAAAGCGAGACGACCATGCACATGGAATTTGATTATTCCCAATATCTCATGAGTGAGCTCATGTCTTCCGGTTCAGTAACTGAACATGTATGATCCCTTTGAGAGATCGTATTACTCATATGCCCTTATATGCACACCAGCGCGCCGATGTATAGACCTTGATTAGGTCATCAACCTATTGGTTTGCCAAATGTACATACTTAGACATATAGCAACACATCTGTCTCCGGTCAAAGGATGTGTGCCTATATCATGACAGCATACGATATAGGACTTTGGTTATCTCGATCTCGTTAAGTCAACTCTTTGACCTAACTAATCTGACACCTATGAATCTCTATTCCTATGTAGAGGACCTGCATCAAGAGGCCGGTCAGATATCAGCCTTCAGAGATAGGATTGCCATCTCCTACTCATGCTGGAGATCATCTCTTAATAATCATTTGACGGTGCTTGATGAGTCCTCAATCTAACTCTTTAGATATTCATCCAAGCACCAGCCTTTATGATTCAATAGTTGAATCAACAGCTGTATGATCATCAAGATGGCCATGGTACATAACCCTAATTGTACTAAGGGACCTATTATGCAAATTATTCATTCTTCATTTCAGATCAGGGAATGATATATGCAATAATATTTATTGCATAATGGCTCGCCGTGGGCTCGCATTTCCAACAATCTTTCACTAGCCCAAAGAGCCATTAATGGACTAATCATTTAAACCCGCACTCATGTGACAATCATAGGCTATTTAGAAAATAGCTAGGTAAGCTGATCAGTCACTCTGTTCCCGCGAGACTATGCCAATTCCTTTTACGGCACTCGCATATCCCCAGTAACAGTGCTCGCATCTAATGCGAATGTTCCATCTTATGCAATAAATACTCAATCTTGTTAAAAACTATAGTGTCCTTGACACTACGGCTTAACAATTATCATAACCAGTATTTCCATAATCCTTATCAGAATATCCTTATTCCTGGAGATCTCTATCTCCTAAGGTATCTATGGTTAAGACCTTTTAGATCACTATCTATAAAGTCTTAAACTTTTGAAGATAAGACTTTGAGATCACTATCTCAAAAATCTTGTCATCTATGAAGATTTTGCATTTACTGCAACCAAGTGTTTTATTTTCATAGTAGGATTAGTAACAGTTTACTACTCCCACTACATGGCAGCCATCTGGCTTTTGTACACATCTAGCACACACCCGGCTTCTCAGAACTGATGCCCAAGGGCAAGTAGTTCTAGCATTCACTTCCTCAACTCTTTGAGGTGCTATCCCTTTAGATAGGTCAGTACCACATCTTAAGGGATAGAAGCCTTTCTTGGAATTTCTATGAATAGAATATATCCAAGGTGTACTACAAATGTGACAGTCCAATTATCCTCTTCTCTTGGCTTCTGAACAACTTCAGAACTAAGATCTAAGAGGTATCTTTGAAATAATATTTCAAGATATGGAATAGCCAGTCTATAAAACACTTATTATCATCCTTATATCATTCTAAATGATTAGGACATTATCTACATTTAGCACGATGAACACAAAGGCACTCCCACTAAGCTTCACATGGCTTATCCAGATTCTATCTGAAATCATAACATTTATAATTTCATCAAATCCTATGATCCAACTTAAAGAAGCTTATTTGAGTCCATAGGTGGATTCTTCAGCTTTCACATCTTGCTTTCCTCAACCATGAAGCCCTGGGGTCACTTCATGTGAATATCCTCAAAGAGGTATTTGTAGAAGAATGCAATATTGACTTACATCTTGAAGATGCAATAGTCAAGTTGTGTAGCTAAGGTTAGCAATATTCTGATGGTTTTAAGCATGGTCACCGAAGAGCAAGTCTCATCGCAAGCAATGTCTTCTCTTCTAGTGTGTAGCTCATGGCTACAAACCGTGCTTTGAAGGTCTCTACCTTCTCATCAGGTTCCCTTTCTTTTGAAGATCCATTTACACCTTTATAGGTATTACCCATATAGGTGGATCCTCGAGGGTCCATATACAACACTTGTATATGAAGTCTACATTAGACTTTTATTGCTAAGATCCATCTATCCATGCTATGATCTTAAGGAGCTTCATCTCATGAAGTTAGATCATTGTCAGATTTTTCTGACACATGGAATCCTTCCTCAAACTCATTTGAAGAGGTATTAGTGTTTCATCTTTAATTGTCCTTTTAGTTTCCAATTTCAGGAGTCTCATTATCTTCTCAAGATTAAATGAGTTCGTACACTTCATTCTTGATTCTCAAGAGTCTCAACCTCTAGGAATCATATTCTCAGAGATGAGATACTTAGAATCTCAAGGTCATAAAGTAGGTATCCAATACCATCCTTTATTTTCCTAATGAAGCAGCACTTTCAAGTGCTAGATTCCAACATACATGGAACCTTATTAAGGATATAAATTGTAGTCTCTACTACACATATATACCTGGAAACTAAGGGATAATTATGCTAAAATTTATCATTGATAAGATCATGTCACACATGGTCCAATTGTATCTCCCTATAACTCTATTGAGTTAAGGTGTGTTAGGAGGATTGAGATAGAAATGATATCCATAAGGTATTCTTTGAATTCATCTAACAGGTACATGCTACCTAGATTAGATCAAATTCATATTATCTTCCTTCAAACTTTGGTTCTAAACCAAAATTATGAAATCTTCGAACATTTCAAAGGTTTCTTAGGTGAAGAGAAGAAATCTCATATCATACATAATCATCAATAGATATCACATATCCACAATGTTCACTATGATATAGATGATCCACATACATCAATATGTATGAGATCCTGAATACCTCGGCATCTTACACCTTTCTCTAAGAAGGGTGTATTGGACATTTTACTTTGAATACAAGATTCATAAGTATGTAAGTTATGAAATTTTAGACATTCTAAAGCTTCATCTCTTACTAGGTTATTGATCAAATCAATGAACAAATGTCCAAGGCTTGATGCTAGATCATTGTCAAATGATCTTCATCCTCATTTTGATCTTAAGGTTTTAATTTCAGTATTTAGAAATGTTAATGAACCATTCATCAATTTTCTAATTTAGTGGAGTCCACTAGATTTTAGATTACTATCTGAAATATCTCCATCATAACTCTTTATGATAGGTCCATTCCAGAATTCATGTTTATTTCCAACATTTAGAAATAAACAATGAGTGTATTCTTATATCCAGGTCATAGAAACATTCTCTAAGACTAAGGGCTCTCCCGCTCAAATCAACAAGTCTATCAATCCAACAGAGATTGTTGCAACAATTGCATCAATATCCATGTGGATAACTATAAAACTTAAGATCATATTTTCTGGTCTTCTAAAACATATGCAACCTATTGCAAATGTCATCAGAAGATTGAGATACATTTATTTGACTTTATCTTATTCAATAAGCAAGTCAATATCAATGATTTATGTAGATTATTCTGATGCTCTATCCGAGTCCTTCTCTAAGGATTCTAGACAGACTTATAGCCATACTAGTAACACATCAACTTATTGCAGTATTGGCATTCATCCAACTCTTTGGATGTCATATGGAAGTCATAGAAGTCCAGTCAAATCTTTGACTTTCTTTCTTTCTTGGGTCCAACCCATGCTTCCACTGTGCTCCCTTTATCTATAAACAACCATTGCTTAAGACTAAGGATCTCTTGTGTTAAATTCAAAAAGAATTCAATGTAAGAGTATTTCAACATTTATACATGCTTCATTAAATTCATACAATATGAATATTATGAAGCTTCATGAATGACTAGAGTATAGATAGTAGAATAATGACACTCATAATCTACATCCATCTAAACTCTCAAAACATAGGTTCAGGTAGGTACTCAAACAATTTGAATACATCATCTCTTATAGAGATACCATTCTACATGATGCAGAGAACCATGTCACTCAAGATTAAATATAAAGAGCACATATGTATGCCAGAATATCTTCATTGATTTTATAAGGATTATTTGACAATTGCGATCATCATCGACATGTTACTTCCAAAGTACATCCAATGAGATCAAGACTATAAAAACATACAAACCCTAAGGTTGTAGTCCTATTATCTATTTAATTGTCATTCCTCATTAGTATGAGGAGACTTGCATATTGCAACCACATACATTATGTGTTCAATTGCAAGTACAATATCTGGATCATGAGTCCAATCCAAGATATTTCACTGGTTACTATTGAGTATATCATTGAGTGGGTTTTAATGAAGGATTATTTGAAATAAGAAATTTGCATAGATGTATGTTTTTATATATACATATTTTACTTTGATTTAGGAATTTTTATATCAAAGTTGTCTTGCCTTGTCAACACTGAAAGTTCATTCCATTAATCACTTTCAATGTAAGAGATATACTTACCATTATATCTCAAGCAAGATCTGTGATCTCCTTCCTTATCTTTGTTGCATCCCAATAATATGAGAACCTACAACTCGGATAAAAAGAAGCGGGAACACATTCCGCCTTGCAAGTCCAACTTGCATCTCCCAATTCGGTCTTTAACACCCGGGCCCACCACCCCTAAGGCAATGTTGACCCGTCATTAATTGAACCAACCGTCAACAGGAATACAACTCGCTATGCGCAATCCAATATCGCCCCAATAATATGAGGACCCGATATTGGGGTCACTACGCATACGTCCTTACTCTTTCGAAAAGCGACGAGCCCGATCCAGATGTGCTTGCATACAGGAGCTGTCACTTTGGACAGGCGTCTCCCACATGCAATCCCTGGCGACGGAACCCTCCGCCTTGACGGGAGACCATGGATGTCACTTATGTGATCCTCCATATCATATTCAAATTCTAATTAATCACTATGAATCATATTCATTATGATTAATTCTTCCAAGGGAAATAACATCTCTATTCATAATAGAGTGTTTTAATTTTAATTTGATTCCAATCAATCTAATCATATTAAATTAATGATCCAATTAATATCCAACAAACATTTTATTGTTACTTGAATTATGGTATTATCTCAAATACGTATTATTTCGAATTTTAATAATTAGAAATACATCATGATTTCTTAAGCATTATACTAACCCTACCCGCTGTCATGGCCAGTACCGACGAGAGTGGGACGGACCACATACGTTGCAACCCGCAACTCCAATGCTCTCCGACTAGACACCATATCCACCTCGGGAAAGGATAATGCAAAATAAATCACTTTGTACTTGAGATGATCATCGGTTCTTCAACCGAAATTATACCATATAATAATAATCAAAACAATTTTGATTAACATTTTAATGAGATTTGCTAAACAAATCCCAAGTCCTATTCAAGCAACACGTTTGTTGGAATGTTGATCATGTAACCAATTAGTGATCTAGATCACATCTAATCAATTATTGGTTAAGGCAATGTTATTTAAGGGAATAATTTTCATCAAATATTTCACAAATTTTTATGCACAATTATTCAAGGAAATTAAACAATTTAATTTCACTAATTGATTAAATGACAATCACTATTCAAGCATCAAGTTTGATGATTGTATTTCCAATTAAGATTTTGATCAAATCTAATAAATTAATTGGTTGAGGCCATGTCAATTATGTAAATAATCAACTTCCAATATTTCACAAATATTTTTCATGATTATTTCACGAAATTAACAATTAATTTCACTAATTGACAATCACTTGGTTCTAGATTAGGACTGTAATTTCAGTAATGACCCCTACTCACTAAAATTACCATATCTCAATCAATTTAAATCCAAATTAGACAAAATCAATTTTCATAGATTGCTAATTTGATTTAGGACATAACCCAAGTGATTTACACGCATTTCGAGGCAAGTCTAAACAGTGATTAACATTTTAATCACGTTCAGATCTACAGTTCCCGCAACAGTACATACATGTTCATTAAAACAACCATATCTAGAGCATACGAAATCCGATTTAGGTAAACTCAAATCCTATAGTTTCCTTATTTAATGGGGAACAAAATCCAAATTATATTCATGTTTAAACAATTTAAACAGTACCGAATTTATTTACTAAACAGATCTGCGAAATCAAATGCGATAAAAACTTTCGTGACCTTAACGAACCCAAGTCCTCCTCGGTTTTTCGAATCATATTCAAAACCGTCGACCTAAGTCTCTGATACCACTTGAAGGATATGGAATTTATCCTCAAGCACATCATGGAAGCGTGATCGTCGTATCGGATACAACGAAGAACGACTAGTCACACTAGTTATTCGGTGCAGCGGAACTTAAAAATTTTATTCGATGAAACCACATCATCCGAGAACCATTCTCAGATCGTTTCATCTATAACCACAATAATTATAATGCAATACCTCTTGAAGCGTGGTTGATCAAGTCTCTAAAGGAAGAGACCTCCTGTCTCAAGTCCGATCGTCGGCGAGACCGCTTGCGAGCGCGGGGATGAACCGTGTTGTCCTCGCAATCCAAGAAGATGATCCAAGCATGGTTGCTCCTGATCTCGTCACACGAGATCAAACGTCTCCTTTGTGGGCATAGCACACCAAGAAGACGGAGAACCGAAGAACGTCGAAGCGGCGGCGCGGTGGCGATGGCGTCGACGGTTGTCTCCTCTATGGCATGGTGGTCGGCCACCAACAATAGAGAGAGAAGGCTGATGTGTGTAGAGAAGAAAGAGAGAGAGCCACAATATCACATGTCTGGAGAGAGCATGGTATCCTCTCTATTTATATGGTTTTGGGATCCATGGATCTCAATCCATGTGACATATAAAATCAATGGATGAGATTGATTTATGTCAATCCAATGGTCAAGATTGTTGTTGGTAAAACCAACAAATTTAGGTTAAAATATATTTGACAAAATCAAATATAATTAAATCCTAAATCAAACCAATAAATAAGGAGAGAATACATACATGGAGATTACAATTCCATGTATAACATGGTGGACGGCCACCCATTCCAAATAGGACATGGGTGCCGCCCACCCCTTTCCTAATGGAGGGCAATCTCATGATAATTCATGAGATTGCATATCTCCATGGAAATTCGCTCTTTATTTATTTCCAACAACTTTTGTTGGGTTTTATTCTTCAAAAATAATTCACAATTATATTTGAGAATATTGCAATCTTACAATGGAAAAATTGTGAATCATATTCACAACCCAAAACAACATATAATTTACATTGGCAATTAATTACACAATGTGTATCCAATACACATAATAATTAATCAACACATATAAATTATAATTAGCTCTCTCTAATACATTATAAATCACATTTATAATATATTATGAATAATTGGATATTTCTATCCACATTATTCTTTTCCATAATAATTAAATCACATTTAATTACATTGGATAATTTCTTCACACATCCATATGATTAAATCACATTTAATCATCATTTCTTCATTGCTTAGATCTTATGGAATTATTCTTGAACCCTTCAAGAATAATGCAATCTCTCCGCAGATACTTGGAGATAAGGACAGGACGATTGTATTGTTCTACGTATAGTGACATGGATATTGAGATCATATCTCAAATCCAGATCGCGAGCCTCCCATAGATGCTTGATTAAATAAAGACCGTAAATCTAATCTTCTCATTGTATCTGAATCTCATTCAGATCAATGTCCAACACTTGGACCAAGATCAGATCACTTCTCTACCGAGAGGAGTCACTAAAATCCAGACCCGTTTCATCACTCCCTAGGAATGGAAGCGTCATGGTTATACAACCGTTTATGATCAAATCACCCTCAGGTATTCCCAATACATGTACATCCTGCATACTGGAAGACTCAGATTAAACCCGAAGTATTGGATCAACTTTATACTGTCTACTTCATGGTTTTTATCAGTAATTTTCTCATTCGGTCATTGGGAGTTGGTATCAATCATACACTTTCCAAAAGCATATATTATACCTAGGTCTTGATCATATACTAAAAGTATATATCAAACCCACAAATTCAGTCAAGCTTCCAAAGCGAGACGACCATGCGCATGGAATTTGATTCTTCCCAATATCTCATGAGTGAGCTCATGTCTTCCGGTTCAGTAACTGAACCTGTATGATCCCTTTGAGAGATCGTATTACTCATATGCCCTTATATGCACACCAGCGCGCCGGTGTATAGACCTTGATTAGGTCATCAACCTATTGGTCTGCCAAATGTACATACTTAGACATATAGCAACACATCTGTCTCCGGTCAGAGTATGTGTGCCTATATCATGACAGTATACGATATAGGACTTTGGTTATCTCGATCTCGTTAAGTCACTCTTTGACCTAACTAATCTGACACCTATGAATCTCTATTCCTATGCAGAGGACCTGCATCAAGAGGTCGGTCAGATATCAGCCTTCAGAGATAGGATTGCCATCTCCTACTCAGGCGGGAGATCATCTCTTAATAATCATTTTACGGTGCTTGATGAGTCCTCAATCTAACTCTTTAGATATTCATCCTAGCACCAGCCTTTATGATTCAATAGTTGAATCAACAGCTGTATGATCATCAAGATGGCCATGGTACATAACCCTAATTGTACTAAGGGACCTATTATGCAAATTATTCATTATTCATTTCAGATCAGGGAATAATATTCACAAAATAATTATGAATTATTGTTGTATAATATTTTACAACAAAAGTTCTTAGAAATTATGGGAGAAATTCATGGAGATATGTAATCTTGTGAGATTACATGGATTTGCCTCCACCATGGAGGGATGGTGGACGACCACTAATTCCACAAGGAAATTGGTAGCCGTCCCCACCACTCCTAATGTAGAGATCTGCATGCAAATCTCTCCATAATTGCTTGATTTAATATAGGATTGAAATATATTTGAAATGTCAAATATATTTGATTTAAATTATATTATTATTTGTTGGTTTTTACCAACAACAATCTTGACCATTGGATTGTACATAAATCAATATCATCCATTGATTTTATATGTCCCATGGATTGAGATCCATGGATCTCAAAACCCTATAAATAGAGAGGCATACCATGCTCTCTAGGTCTATGAAATATTAAAGCAAACTCTCTCTCTCTCTCTCTCTCTCTCTCTTTCTCTCTACACAACAACCCTCTCTCTCCCTTTCATGGTCGTCCACCATGGATGCCCTAGAGAGGTTCTTCATCACCGCAACGTCATCGTTATACTGCCCGATTATTTGCTCGTGGATCTCTGTCTCCTTCGGTGCCCTCGCTCGTGAAGAAGACGTCGGATCTCGTGTGTCGAGATCAGGAGATCGACTGCTTGGATCATCAACATGGATTGCGAGAAGCACGCGGTTCATCCCCGCGCTCGCAAGCATCTCCTCCATCGGATCGGACTTGAGATAGGAGGTCTCTTCGTTTAGAGACTCGATCGCAACCACGCTTCAAGAGGTTATCCTATTACTTGTTTGTGGTCTAGACGAAACGATCCGAGAAGTGTTCCTAGATCATGTGGTTTTGTCGCATGAAAAATTTTAATTTCCGCTGCATAGAACAACTAGTCCGACTAGTCATTCTTCATCGTATTCGATACGACGCTCACGCTTCTGTGATGCGCTTGAGGTTTATACCATATCCTTCAAAAGAGTGGAGATCATATCGTATGTGATCTAGGTTGACTACTTGCACTTGTAATAAGGGGAAATGGAAATTAAAAAATGTGATGAAACCACGTGACATGGGAACCATTCCCATCCGTTTCATATTGATCACAAACAAGTATTAGGGTTATCTCTTGTAGCGTGATCATGATCCTCATGTCTCTAAACGAAGAGACACCTTGTCTCAAGTCCGACACAACAAAGTAAGCACTCGTGGACATGTAAATAAGATGTGCGCTTTCTGTAATATTTCGATTTTATCTCAAAAATATGTAGTCTTCCTCATGAGCATGGAGCACTGAATAAAATGAAGATCCATGAGTAGTCGATTCAACAACATAGGACATCACGATGACGGTGGAGTTCTCCCTAGAAGACCCTAGAGTAGACGACCACTAGGGTTTGAGAGGGAGACGGCATGGATGTGTATGAGAGAGAGAATATTGTTGCTTCAACATATCTAGAGAAAAGCCTAGGTGTGTTCCTTCTTTTATACAAAATTGGATAGCTAGGATGAACTCCTAATTGAAACCAATGGCCTGGATTTTGTTGCAACAATTTTGTAACAATAATTTAATTAATTTAAATTAAATTAATTAATTAAAGACATTCTTAAATAAATTTAATTTCTTTTAAATCAATTTCATGTGAAATGTTAGGAAGGAGGAGAGCCTCCTCGTTGTAGGGTGTATGACCACCATATAATCAATTCCATGGTCGTCTATTCCTTAATGGAAATTGAAGTGTCTCCTCATCTTCATTAATGGATGAATTCTCAGTCTCCTCATATTTTTCAAATGTTGCAACAACTTGTATTGTTGGAATTTTTCACCAAAAACAATCCAAATTATTTTGAGATCATTTCAATCATGGTATTGGTAATAATGAATCATATTCATCCATCCAATATTAAATGTAAATAATATTTACATTTAGTTGTACAACATGAATCCAATTCACATTTAATTGTATAATGTCAATCCAATTCGCATTAAGATTGAAATTATGAATCCTATTCACAACTAAATCTGTTTTTTATATGGTGGATTTCATCCACATTATCGATATTGTGGATACTATTATTCAAAATATTATTTATGATAATTAAATATATTTAATTATCTCAATTATCTCTCTACACATGTATAAATAATGTGAATCATATCCAGATTATTTATGGTAACTAAATGTCATTAGTCATATTTTTCTCCTTATTTTTTATTCTCGGATTGTCTCTAACGGAAATTCTTGAACTCTTTAAAGAATAGTATGGCTTCTCCATGGGTACTTGGAAATAAGGTCAAGGCGATAATATATGCCATGCATATGGACTTGGATAGTGAGATCTAATCACATTTATAGGTCACGGATACCTCTTAGATATGTCTCGTCATATCTGGAAGTATATCTAATCATCTCATTGCATCCAAATCATATTGAGATCAATGTCCAACATTCAGATAAAGATAGGATAACTAGTCTACTGAGTGGAATCAGTAAAATTGAAACATGTTTTACCACTCCCATGGAATGGAAGCGTCACCGTATACAATCGATTAAGATCACATCACCCGTGAGTATTCCATGCATACGAGAAGTGCTTGATTAAACCAAAAATTCTAATTATATTTGAACTATCTCCTTCATAGTTTTATCATTAAATTTCACATTCGATCGTTGGTAGTTGAGATTAATCTTATGCTTTCCAAAAGCTTATAATATACCTAAAAATCATGTCCTACTTGCAAAGCAATACAACCATCAATGTAATTTGGTTGGTTTTAATATCTCATGAGTGATCTTATGTCTTCCAGTTTATTAATTAGCTTGTATATTTCCCTCACGAGATCATATTACTTAATTACTTGTATATGCACACTAACTCACCGGTGTATAGACACTGATTAGATCATCATCCTAATGATTTGCCCAGTGTTCATACTTAGACATATAGTAACACATATGTGAAAAATCAACTGGTCGGGTCATCTAAAAAGATAGACAACTGTCATTGTGGTGAGCAGGTGAAATTCATAGAAAAATATTTTTTATTTTATTTATACTACAACACTCAAAGTTATAGCGATAAGTATGTGAGTGTCGAACTTAGGGAGGCCAACTATGGAAACTAAGGTAAATGGTAGAGTGACTAAGGTATGAGTGTTTCAAGATTTTTAGTGACTCTGAGGGTTTTTTAAAAAAAATAATTGATTTTTTGAATTTTGTGTTATCTTATGGCTTTATATACATGTAATTGCATAGGTAAAAAAATTTATATTTCTTTATTTGATATTTATCTTGAGATTTTGATGTTTGGTATTTTATTTCCAATTTTTATGAATTTTTAAATGGATTTTAAGATTTTTTATTGAATTTATTTTTTTAAGTTAAAAATAAGTTTTTATTGAAAATAGGAACTTTTTTTCAAATAGTAAGAAAAAAATATTTATTTTATTTTCACTAGAAATAGGTGAAAAAACGTTTCCAAAAGGTATTGTCATATTTATATGGTTTTTCTACAATTAGTTATTGATTTTTGAAGTTTAAATGTTTTTTTATTATTAATTGATTTTAGTATTCAATTTTTATTCTATTTTATGAAGAAGTTGACAAACACTTTACAAATATTTATAAAATTTGAAAATAAATTTTGTAATGAATTTTCAAATAGTTTATTATATTTTTCGAAATACTTTTACACCCTTTTTCAAATCATTTACAAACTGATTTTTTCATAAAATTTATTCAAAGTATGAAATAAAATTTCGCAAATATTTCTAAAATATTTTATAAAGGTTTAAAATTATTTTACAAAAGTTACTAAATGGTTTTCAAAAGATTTTTCAATCTATTTTCTATATTTTTCAAATTATTTTGTAAAACATTATTGAACTATTTTATTAATAATATATAGAAAGGATTTGAAAAGTTTTGTACATTTTCATTGTGTATTCCTTACAATTTGTTAATCATATCCCCTTACATAGTATAATATATTACCATATTTTTCAAAAATATGAATGTACGAGTAATGGAAAAGGAAAATACATTATATATGATCAAAGAGAAAAAAGGAAGACATAGCTCTTACTGAGTATACATGATAACCGAGGAAGATCGACTGAATTCGTGTCAATCCACAAGGCGAACCTTGGATGAAATCCCTCGGTTAATCAAAAACTAACCCATAAGAATTAATTAAGCAATTAAATCTAAAAAATGTGGAGTTAAAATTTATTATAACTCTACAACAATGTGTATATCATCTAAGTATGTGTAGAGGTCGAATAAAGGCAGAAAATGGAAGAAGGAGGCATGAGTAATGCTCAAAAACTTGTCATATATCTCTTGTCAATTTTATTGTTTGGGTTTTTTATTTTCTATGTTTTTTATCTTATTTTTGGTTTTATAATTTTTTATTTTTCAATTTGTATATTTCTATTTTATTTAAATATAATATATATATGTATATATGTATATGTATATATACAATATAAGATATATATAGATACTATAAATACATAAATATGTCAAAATAGGCAAAATACAATAAATATAATATTTTGTAATTTTTATTTATCTATTTTTTTATTTTTCTAGATTATTTTTCTAATTTTTAAGTATTTTTAAAGTCAAAAATATCTCAAATAAGGGATTAATAAAATACCCTAAATTTATTTGGATATTAAAAATAGTAAATAGGTCTTGAAATTACCCAAATCAATTTTAACATATAAATATGTATATAAATAAATTTATAGAATATATAGACATATTTTTGTAATTTTAAAGGATTTTTAGATTTTTATAGAAGATTTTGAGGTTTTTAAAATATTAGGCTTTTTATTACTCCATTTGTAATGATTTTTGTTATGTAAATAAAATAGGTGAAAATATACTATATATACGTTTTTTAAAAATTTTAAAGTTTTTTTTATTTTTTAGTATTTCATAAGTTAAACAAGGAATATATGTGCTCTTTTTAATTTTTAATAAATAGATTAAATGCAAAAAAATTCCAAATAAAAATAATGGCATGAGAGTATAAGGCATAGATCATCTAACACTATATTTGTGGATTTTTAGGAGCTCATTAGCTATATGAAATAAATAGAGGAAACATACAAAAATCAAAATCCTAGCAAGGGTATTTATGAAAAAAATACATCAAGAGTCACAATGCAAATATGCCAAAAAGATACAATGTTAACAAAATTTACGGATTTTTAAAAAATTTAAAAAATGCGATGAACATACATGGAATTCGCCCATCATGTGGGACTACGCGTGACACAACCTAGGAAGGACCAAAATGGAAATACATGAAAGTTCATGGGCCTTCAAGCAATCATTTAACTATACTAAATATAAATAAAAAAGGTATAAGGACGTAATTGCAATTTCACCACCTCACAGGACGATACGTGAGGTGGTGTCGATCAGACTCGAATGTAAATAGCAAAACTATAGGGGCTTATTTACAAAATATCCAATTTATTTAACACTATATTTTATTTACAAGATTATTTAATAAATACAAAAATGCGAGGATAAAATATGAAATTTACCCCAATTATAAGGCACAATCGAACAACGCTGAAGGTTTCACTTGACACATGGCATCATCCGAACGGCTGGTACAGGTTCGCAGATTGACAGTGAAGATTAGATCGCATCGAGCGACCAACGGTAGAAGCATGGTGTGACCCAACGGTAGGAGATCAAACTGGAGGTCGAAGCTTCGTCCGACGTTCCTGTCCCTCCCTGTGAGATCAGGGAAGAATTGGACGAAGGCCGAGCTTCGATTGATGCTAGGGAGCAACTCCGGCAGTCTTCTTTGATTCCAAGTGTCGTAATTGATAGCAAGAACTTTCCTTCATCTGCATGAGGCTTCATAATAGCCAGAGGATTATCAGAGCACCGCCACCTGGTCGGGGATGAGATGGTTCTCTATGAACCTCCAGCGAGTCGCGAATCAGCCTCCAGGTGCCTCATTGCACCCTGAACTTGCATAGTATCAAACTAGGGATGAGGGCAAACCACCTCATCCCGTTAGAAAGGAGAATGGGCGAAGGGATGATGATGGATGATGCTCTCCAGCGGTAGGAGAAGAATGGAGAGTGGATCTCCAGATCCACGAGGAATATGGGGGGAATGGAGTGTCTGGGATGAAGAGAGGTTGAAGGGGATCGAAATGAAGTGGCCAGTATGGCAAAAAAACAAGTGGGTTCACAGTAGAACGTTTGCCGAAGCAGAGCATTAGTGAACTATGAACCAAGGATTCTACGCTAAATCTGTAGTCTAAAGATAAAATAAATGCGTGATTAAAATGCTGGAATTAAACTCTACCTAAAAATCATAAAAGCATAGCTCAAACCTAGATATTTTCCAAGGAGCAGGTTGATCGTTGGAGTGTCGCCTGGGTGCACCTTAGCCATCCATCAGGCACAGTGGAGCTTCAAGTGACCTCCCCCTGTCACAGAGATGCACTCTTGGATGAAGCTAGGGGCTTAGGACTTAAGAAAATGAAAAAAATGCGAGGTGGACGAAGGTGGTTTATTTATGAATAATATGGAGCATCCTTATTGATCGGAGAAAAACGATGAAATGGCACCATGTACAAGACATCTACAGGTCTGTCGTGAATCTCTGATGATCAGAGAGCAAACCCTATAAAGGGATCAATCATGAAAGATGGACGTAGCGGCTGGGAAAAGCAAAGAAAACATGGGGAAAGACAAGTCTGACGTGCATGCATTTAGATGGGATAGTTGACCAGAGGTCAACAGTCCACATGCATGGATTGGTCCATATCAGTCGAATAAAGACAAAACAGGCGATTTTATTTAAGAATAATTAATTTAAAAAATGATTTTATTAATTTTTTAGTATTAAATAATTTTTTTACTATTTAATGTAGTATTTTAATATGATTGTTATTTAATTTTTGATGTTATTTATTAGTAGTTAATTTTCAATAGTGTATTTATATGTATATTCATCTATGTTTTGTACATTTTTATTTTGTATATTTATTTTATTATTTTATTCCTTATTTTATATATTTATAACTTATTTTTATGAGTATAAATATATTTTTCTTATATTTTTATGATGTTATTTGTTCATTTAAATAAATAGATGTGTTTGTTGTATAGATATATTCATATGTATTTTACCTATGTTCCATATAGATCTTTTTATTTTAATGTATTTTATTGAGTTTTATTTTGGTTTTGTATTTTTAATAGGATATAGATAATATTTACAATATTACAAAAATACAAATGAATAAAGAATCAAAGAATAGGGTCCCCTTTTTATTTATATACATGTATAACATAAGTATTTTATCTATGTTTTCACATAGACTTATTTTATTTGACATTTTTATTTTGTT
This sequence comes from Ottelia alismoides, assembly GCA_037367405.1. Taxonomy (NCBI): domain Eukaryota; kingdom Viridiplantae; phylum Streptophyta; class Magnoliopsida; order Alismatales; family Hydrocharitaceae; genus Ottelia; species Ottelia alismoides. The sequence goes on from JAZKJV010003188.1 coordinate 558,639, forward strand.
TTATTTTTTTAATATGTACATGTGTTATGAATAATGTTTAGAAAATTATAAAAATAGATTTGTAAAAATAATAAAGAATGAATAAATTAATTATTTTAATCGGTTATACTATACAATGGTGGTCAAAAACCTAACTTTCACAAAGTAACTCCAAAAAATATGAAACCATCTCCATTAAATTATTTTAAAAAAGTTATATACAATTGGAGGTGATTTTGATATGTTTTGAGTTTTTATTTGAAAGATATGGGTCTGCGAAGTTAGGTTTTTGGCTTTTTATTGTGTAATAAAATGAGCATTGTATATTTTTTGTACAAATTAAATGTTGTATTTTTATTTATATTATTTTCTGCAACTTTCATGTAAAATTTTTCTTCACTTTATGAATAAATAATAAATTCGGTTTAAAAATGATTAAATAATAAATAAAAGAATGGCATTTCTATTCTATTTTTGGCCCTTATTTCCTCCTATTTTATTCCTTGTCGACCAACTCAATTCTTGACTTGGGCTCGGGGTTTAGGGTCATTAAATATCTTCAACATTTTATTCCGTTTTCTTTTATTCTCTTTATTCTATAATTTAATTATTAAACATCTTATTTTATATACAAATAATACAATAAATAATGAATGATATTCTGTACAAATTAATGTTATTTACATGTATTAGCTAGGGGTTTTAAGGTCAAAATGATAGAATAAAGAATGATGAAATGGAGTTTCATCATCCCCCTATACTTTCCTTTGCTAGTCCCTAGAAAACACTTATGCAATAAGTACATAAGAATGAAGAAGAAGAAGAAAAGAAAAAGAAAGAATTAATGGAATTGATTTAGATTATTTAACTCGTCATAACAAAATCAAAGTTTGGAGCTCATGTTAGACCTTGATGTGAGAATGTGTGTGGAACCTGGTCCGGAATCCAATTTAAAACACAACAGCCTTCAAGAGTCACAAAACTTGGTTAAAACCACCTCAATAGTCAGGTCAGAACTAGCCTACGTCATACACAAACCCTTATGAATATGAAGCTCACTTGTACAGTGTAAGTGATAGTGGCTCTCCCCAACTAAAATGACAAAGGAACTGACTTCTCTAGAATGACAACCCAATGATTCCCCAATCCAACACTCTGTCCTCGAGGAGCTGAGTATTCCCTTCTAAGTTCAAGTGGCATCCAACTCAAGAGGAGGAGGTGAAGAAAAGAATGGACGATAGCCAGTGTTGCTACCTATCCTGGGATGCATGACCAGTGTAGTCAAGTCATCCAGCTGCAGGCTCACATAATATAACTTTGATGCTCAAGATTGATTATTGATTATACGACATATATACATACTACGGCAGACATTTTATTTTATTTTCAGTCATGTACACTTTTTTGGAGTTTTTTAATTTTTACTCCTTTTTTTTGAAATACTATTTACAACAGCATTTACATAAAGAGTTTTTCCTTTTGAGCTAGAAGACTATCCCTCTTTTGAAGCATTATTGTAAGCCATACTCTTCTGTCATTCAACTTCATGGCAACTGGACCAGGTTGGGGTGCACTTCCCTCCTAGACGAGGACAAATGCTTCCACTCGTGTGTGTGTGTGTGTGTGTATCATATCGGAAAATCGAACCCCTTTACCACTCAGACTGGGTTGAGCCAAGTGAAAGGTGAATGTGTCCAAGCTAGGTCATGGCCAACAAGAGTCATGTGTGTGTCTCGAAAAGTTCGAGTTAGTCAGTTGATTTGACTTGAACCCAACCCTGAGCCTCAAATAATTAAGTCCTAATGGACCTAAAGTACTTAAACCTAGTTCCCATAAGGTTCTAGTGTAGTTAGGAGCAGTAAGGTCCAACCAAGCTCCAATCTTCGACTTTATTGGACTAGTTCAATCATCAAGCTCAATCCGAGAGAATATGAATGCTATGCAAACGCTATGTACAATGTAGAAAGAATGATGCAATTTGTCAAAGAATTTTTTATACAAAGAATTTTGCAAATAAAAAGAATCTTGGCACAAGAAGAAATGCAAAATGTATACAGTATTTACACAGGCGTGCCGCTTTTTATTAACAAGAATTGAGAATTTACAAATTTTAACAGTTATTTTATAGGTATGTATATACAATTGGTAATGTATTTCATGTATACATATATATACACATTATTACTTATTATATGTTTTTATTTTTAATGATGTCGTTATTCCTCAAAATTTTCTGAAAACTTTTTTAAACTATAGTACAACTTTTTTTTGCAAATATTTACAAACATTTGAAAGACATTTTGCAAAGATTTTTCAAATAGTATACATAGCTTTTTCAAATTTTTCACAACCATTTGCAAATAGGTTTTCAAATCTTATATTTCACACAAAGAAAAGAATTCTTGTAATCAAAATATTTTTACAAAGGTTGAAAATATTTCACAAAAAAAATTCAAATGGTTCAACCCATTTTTCAAATCATTTTGCAATATTTTTAACCTGATTTATTATTTAGTATATACAAAAAGAATTTTATGCGATAAAAAGCGTTATTAATTGGTTTTAATGAATTATATATGTACATAGAGTAATTTGAGCCATAGTTATTAATAATACGAAAGTACGAGTGATGGCTAAAGAATATACATAGTATATACGACCCCCTATACTTAGCATGAGCTATGTCCTCATAGATCAAAAAGAGAAAGAGAAAACATAACTCGTACTGAGTATAGAAAGCTTGTACTACAACGACTGAATTAGGAATGAAAGAATAAATGAATCATAAGTTGACCTTCCCCCCTATACTTAGGATCAAACAATCCTATGTACAACAAACTATACACAACGTAGGAAGGGTCAAGGATGGGAAAAAATAGATCACAACTTAGGTTGTCTCCCCCTATACATAGGGTGAGATATCCCTAAGTATAGCAAAGCAAACCAACAAGAGAGGAGACAATGGAGGGGATCAAAGAATGAAATAATTTGGGGTGCTCCCCCCAATACTTAGGACAAAGTACATCTTAGGTACAGAAAATTGACAAAAAGGGGCGACACCTTTTATGTAGAAATAGAGAAATGAAAAGGAGAAAATAAAATAAGAAAAGACAAATATATACAGATCTATGAAAAGATCCTAGAGAATGTACACATCACTCCCCCTATACTTAGGGTAAAGGATCCCTAAGTATAAGCAATGACAGGAGTGATGGAACGTAATGGAGAAAGAACAACATGGTGTGTACCCCCTATACTTAGGACAAAGTACGCCCTAAGTATAGACACATAGATAAGGTGAAAGATCGGGGGCACACAGGACATACAGAAGAAAGAATGAATAGAATACACAACACGTATATATTAAAAGAAAAGAGTGTGAAGTACAAGATGATATCTGGTAATCGAATACCGTGCTCTCACCATCGTCTCCCTATGAGAATGGTGATGCAATCAAAAGATGATAAGACACCTGGGTATACAATCAGATAGGTGTTAGCTACCGGGGACAAGAGATCGAAAACTAAACCAGGGATCGATAGAATGAATCATAACATCAACTCATAAGGAAGGAATGAGTGAGCGAAGCTGATACCGTAATACCTGGAGGAAGAAGGAACATTGCCGACTCCAAGTTAATCATGGTCTCAAAAAGGTCTAAAAAGTGAAGAGCATGAGACTCCCAATTCAGCAAGATATCCAGTGGTCGGAAAATCAGAAAATGAGAGGGATACACCGAACACCACAAGATAAGGTTCAACCCTACGAAAGTCCTCAAGGTGAGCAGACTCAGATGAGTCAAGGATCTCAAAATAATCAGAAAACTCAGCTCCATGTCCCAACAGATAGGAGACACAACCAGAGAGGAGACCGAGCACACAAATCAGAAGATTCAACTTCATGCTCCAACATATAGGAGACACCAAAAGTGAAGACGAGTACCAATATCATGATGTATCCTCACGCAAATAACCCTCGAGGAGTAATACATACTAGTCAATGAATAATTAGATAGAGCTCACCCTGCAAGGTTTGTCTAGGTGAGCGGTCTCAAAAGAGTCAGATCCATCAGACGGATCAATAGAAGCAGTCTCAGTAGGCGACATACCGTCTACCAGCAGAAGAGGCCGACAGATCAAGAAAATGTGGCAGCATCCTGCAGATAACCCTCAGGGAGCATACTTCCAACTGATCATGGAATAATCAGAACAGGATGACTCATCCTTGAGAGGACCATAAAGGAGTGCAAACTCAAAGGAGTCTAAGCAGATAGGTCCCAAGATACGACATATCAGATACAACAAGAAGGCGGTGGGAACCAGGAATATATCAGATGACTCAGTTCCATGCTCCAACAGATGGGAGACACAATCAGCAAGGGGAATAGTACGTAAAGAATGTGTTGCATCCTCCCCCAGATAGTCCTCAAGGAACAATGCAAGCTAAGAAATGAGTAGTCAGAATAGATCTCATCCTCGCAAGGGTCTTCAAGGCGAGAAGACTCAAAGGAGTCAATCAGAATGGTCTCGGTAAGGGTAGATTGGCTACCAACATAAGAGACCAACAGATCTAGAAAGGTGTCATAGTCTCTCGCAAATAACCCTCAGAGAACACTATTAACTAGGCATGGAATAATCAGAAAAGTGATGCTTATCCTTGCGAGGACCCTCAGGGAGAGAAGATTTGAAGGAGTCGGGGAAATCGACTTCGTGCACCTACAGATGGGGCGCACAATCAGTAGGGAGGCCAAACAACCAAATCATATGACTTGGTTTCATGCTAAAACAAATGAAAGCACAATCAGCTAGTGGAACCGAGTGTAAAGAATGTGTCGCATCCTCTTGTAGATAGTCCCCGGGGAGTAATGCAAACTAAGTTAGTTAGATCATGGGATTGCTGGCATTACATCTCCGGTCCTTGAAATCAATCAATCAATCCTCGGGAGGGCATAAGATCAAGTGAGGGAAGTCAAATAATCAGGTCAATCATAGTGTATCCCTCGAGTCAATCGAATCAGCTGATACAGCACAAAAAATCCGCATAAATCCTCTAAATGCCACATGTGGATGAAAGTCAGGAGATCGAAGATGGCTCAAACAAGGAGATCAGTGCAATCATGTGGGTTCCTACCACCGTCACTATGAAGTACAAATAAATATATTCAATCCAACCTCTCAATTAACACGAAAGGAACCTCAAAATAGATCGATCAATCATAACTCATGAAATTTGTCATCAAATCATCATGGTATATTGCATCCTCAATCCAGTGTGCGTGATAAAAAATCTCAAATAATAATCACAGCTAATAATCGTACATCATCAAAGTACTCAGCAAGCTCCTATGCACATATCGGAAGTCAAATCCACCAAGAGTAGTATATCAATCTCAGCATCCTCAAAACATGCCTGACTTACTCAGAATATTGATATAGGTCATGAACCGCGATGTGGGATCTATCAACAAGCACAATAATCCCAGGTAGAAGAATGGATGATACGGGGGACATAAGGAAGGTGGGCGAGATGAAAGTGGACACAGTCAAAATTGTGTCCAACGAGAGGGTCTCATCAAACCCGACTAATGTTGGATGATATGGGTGAGTAGAAAAAATCGCCGAGTTTGGAGAAGACGAGGAAGATCAAGACCCAAAATCATGACTTGAATCCAAATGAGGAAATATATATGGACAAGGGAGATAGAAGGACTCAAGGATGAAAACACACACATATGGGGCTGACAACTCTAAGAGAGATAAGAATGCAAACTGACTCAATGTCACAATAAATACACAGAGCAAACCCCCGATTCACCTACTCAACATAGTGAAGACCGAGATGTGGTCTTTTTATCTTGTTGATTTATAGTTTGGTGATCATCAAAAAGTTGTACATACCGAAGATAGGATTGGGATTTGGGCACTAATCCTTAGTGTGTACGTAGGAATAAAATGAACATATAAGGAGGGCGTTGCTCTCCCAAATACAATGAGTCCATTACACTTTATTTTGGAGATCAAGTAGAGTTATTAGTCCTACTTTTATTTTTGTTATCACTTTTTTTGTTTAATTTTCAATACACGAACCTAATGGGGTTTCCAATTCCAATTAGCATTCTAGGTGAGCAAAATCAGAGGGACAAGGTCGGAAAATTCATGAAAGTCGAAAATCAATGATGCATGCAAAGTTAGAAGACTTACATTGCTTCACATCTCTCTCCATGCGGGATGCATGATAGAATTGAAACATAGACTATATGCAAATGCAATCCGATGAAATCACCCTAGGTGAGAAATTGCTATTATTGTGAAGCACCATATGTTGATTTTTTGGAATCAAAACCTAAGGTTTGATCTTGGAGACATCTCAGTGCCCGCCACAACGGGTCCTGCTAGCACTGGATGATGTCTCTCATGGTATATGGGATCGAATCTAAATAACCAACAATTATTATTTGACTACGTGCAAAAGCGCATCTATAGGTAGATGCAAATATATTAGGTTCTTTGGACCTTAATCTATCGAGTAAGCATTTCCTACACTAAGGGTCACTCACACAAAATAATAAAAATAAAATAAAAAGCAAAAAAGCGTCAAAACCATCGAGTCCCCTAATGGAACAATCCCTCGAGCACTGGACCTTGGGAAGTCGAAGTGTAGAGAGTCCAAATTATTACATGCCATGTGTCACTCTTGTTTGCCATGTGAGCCCGAGGCAAACTATTCTTGCAATAAATGTTATTGTAATACATGATTTATCAATAAAAGTTATTGATTGTATTTCACTCCCTTTTTGAGATTAAACGACTTAATGCACTATAAGGTCCCTCTGTACAATAAGGATTATGTACCAAGGCCAACTTAAAAATCATACAGCTGTGGATTCATTGATTGAATCATAAAGGCTAATGCTTGGATGAATATCTAAGGAGTTAGATAGAGGACTCATCAACCATCATCAAAGGATTTTTAAGTGATGATCTCCAGCATGAGTAGGAGATGGCAATCCTTTCACATTTGGTTGATATCTGACCGACCACTTAATGCAGGTCATCTGCATGGGAATAGTGATTCGGATTTGTCAGATTAGTTGAGTCAATGAGTTGACTTAGAGAGATCGAGACAACCAAAGACCTATGTTGATACTGTCGCAGCACAGGCATGCATCCTATGACCAGAGACAGATGTGTTACTATATGTCTAAGTATGTACATTTGGTAAACCAATAGGTTGATGACCTAACCAAGGTCTATACACCGGCGAGCTGGTGTGCATATAAGGACATATGAGTAATATGATCTCTCAAAGGGATTATACAGGTTCACATGTGACTCGGAAGACATGAGCTCACTCATGATGTATTGGGACTGATCAAATTCCATGCATGGTTGTCATGTTTTGGAAGTATGACAAGACTTTGAAGGTACGATATATTTTTTGAGAAAGCATATGATCGATACCAATTCCCAATGACCAAGATTGAGAAACTTGGTGATCAAACCCTGAAGATGACAGTCAAAATTGATCTATATCTTCCGGAAAATCATAGGTCATCAAGTATGCAGGATGTACAGGTGTTGGAAATACTTGAGGGTGATGCGATCGTAAACGATTGTATAACCATGACGCTTCCATTCTGAGGGAGTGATGAAACATGTTTGGATTTTAGTGACTCATCTCAGTAGAGAAGTGACCTAATCTTAGTCCATGTATTGGACATTAGTCTGAATGAGATTCAAATGCAATGAGAAGATTATGTCTACAGCCTTGATTCAATCAAGCATCTGTGGGAGGTCCATGAGATCTGGATTTGAGATGTGATCTCAATATCCAAGTCACTATACATGGAACAATACAATCACTCTGTCCTTATCTCCAAGTATATGTAGAGAAAGCACATTATTCTTGTAAGGGTTCAAGAATAATTCCATAGCTGAATTATATCTAAGCATTGAGAGATTGATAATTGAATGTGATTTAATTATCTTGATGCATGTGGATAATTATCCAATATAAATAAATGTGATTTAATTATTGTGGATAAGAATAATGTGGATAGCATTATCAAATTATTTATAATATATTATAAATGTGATTAATAATGTATTAGAGAGAGCTAATTATGATTTTCATTAGTTAATTAATTATTGATGTGAATTCGATTCACATTGTATAATTAATTGAAAATGTAAATTATTTTTTGTTTTGGGTTGTGAATATGATTCACAAATTTCCAATGGTAAGATTGCAATATTCTCAAAATTAATTATGAATTATTTTTGTAAAATAAATCACAACAAAAGTTGTTGGAAATATGAGAGATTTTCATGGAGATATGCAATCGCATGAGATTGCATGAGATTGCCTCCACCATGGAATCATGGTGGACGACAACTAAGTCCCACAAGGAAATTGGTAGCTGTCCTACCTATTCCATGTGGAGATGTAATCTCCATGCAAATCTCTCCATATTTGATTTATTTGATTTAGGATTGAATTGTATTTGATTTAACAAATATATTTAATCTAAATTAAATTAGTAGTTGTTATTTTTTTACCAACAACAATCTTGACCATTGGATTAAACACAAATCAATCTCATCCATTGATTTGGTGTCTCTCATGGATTATGATCCATTGACTCCAAAAGCCCTATAAATAGAGAGGCATGCCTTGCTCTCTAGGGCTATGATATTGAGATACAACTCTCTCTCTCTCTCTCACTTCCACACGTCAACCCTCTTCTCTCCTCCATTGGAGGCCGTCCACCTAGCCCTAGAGGAGAAGCTTCGTCGTCACTTCGCCACCGCACCGCTGCCTCGACATTCCTTGGTTCTCCATCTTCTTTGGAGTGATTCTCTCACGAAGAAAGAGTTTGATCTCATGCGACAAGATCAGGAGATCACCGTGCTTGGATCAACTTCTTGGATTGCGAGGATCACGTGACTCATCCCTGCGCTTGCAAGCGTCTTCTCTGAAGATCGGACTTAAGATAGGAGATCTATTTTCGTAGACTCGATCAACCACGCTACAAGAGGTATTCCTACATACTTGATGTGGTTATAGATGAAACGATCAAGAATCGTTCTTGGATCACGTGGTTTCATCGTATGTTTTTTTTTAATTCCGCTGCATAGAACAACTAGTCCGTGGTGAGCTTGAAGATTATCCCATGTCCTTCAACTCTCTCTCATAAATTTAAAATTTTTTAAGAAAAATGCATAATAAAGAAGATCGGAAATTGTCTCAAAAATCCCTCCAAGTCTGAATTGGTTGCTTTCTCATGCTGGCCCAGTCAGAAGGCTGGCTCTACCTTGCTTGGGTGCATATGTCTAATGAAACTATGATTCATCACTCTAAAAGTTGAAAATAAAGCTTTGTTCCCGAGTAATTCGCTTAATTTCATAACTTATATTGCATAATTAGCATCATGCATGTGTAAATAATATATCCATTTTAGCATTCATATTTGCATTGAATAAGGAGCCAATTCACTTTTAAATATTCACCTGTATATTAGCTACCTAAGAGGTCCTCAGTTGTGCCGCAGTCCCTCGCAACAAATTCAAACAGGAAGGAGTGTCAGACAATTCACAATGAATAATGGTAAATAAATAAATGACAGAAATAAATAAATGCAAGAATAAGTAGATGAACAATAGATAAAGGACAAATAAAAATATGCTTCAACTAAGCGGCATTGCTCCTCGGCAACGGCATCATTTGATAATCGAGGAAGATTGACTAGTCGTGTCAATCAACAAGACAGAAGGACAGCCGCTGACGTGACCTCAGATGAAATCCCTCAGTTAATCAACAATTAGCCCACAATAATTAATTAAGCAATTAAATCTAAAAATGTGGAGTAAAAATTTATTATAACTCTACAAAAATGTGTATAGCATGTAAGTATGTGTAGAGGTTGAACACAGGGAGCAACTGACAGAAGAAGGCATGAATAATGCTCAAAAACTTGTCATGTATGTCTTGTCCATTTTATTGTTTTTGTGTGTTTTTAATTTTATATATATTTTATTTTTTGTTTTATAATTTTGTATTTTCTTTTTATATTTTCCATTATTATATTTCCTTTTCATGTAAATATAATATATATATATATGTGTGTGTGTGTGTGTGTGTATGTATAACTACAAAATAATATATATATATATATATTATAAATACATAAATATGTAAAAATAGGCAAAATATAGTAAGTATAATATTTTTGTGATTTTTATTTTTTTATTTTTTTATTTTTCTGGAATGTTTGCTAATTTTTATTTATTTTAAAGTAAAAAATCCTAAATAAGCGATTAATAAAATACCCTAAATTGATTTGGACATTAAAAATAGAAAATAGGTCTTAAATATACTGAAATCAATTTTAATGTATAAATATGTATATAAATAAAATTATAGACTAGAAAAACATATTTTTGAAATTTTAAAGGATTTTTTAGATTTTATGTTGAATTTTCAGTTTTTAGGCTTTTTATTTTTCCATTTTTAGTGATTTTTCTTCAGTAAATAAAATAGGTGAAAATATACTATATAATTTTTTTGGAATTTTTAAAAATGTTTTAATATTTTTTGGTATTTTATAAATTAAATAGGGAATACATGTGCTCTTCTTCCTTTTTAATAAATAGAGTAAATGCAAGAAAATGCCAAATAAAAATAGTGACGTGAAAGTATAAGACATGGAGCATCTAACCCTATTTTTGTGGATTTTTAGGAGCACATTAGCTATATTTAATAAATAGAGGAAACATACAAAAATCAAAATCCTGGTTGGGGTATTTTTTGCAAATAAAATATTCATCATGGTTCACAATGCAAATATGCCAATAAAATACAATGTTAACAAAAATTTATTGGATTATTAAATAATTAGAAAAATGCCAGTAATATACATGCAATTTACCCATCACATGGGACTACACGTGATGTTGCTTTAGAAGGACCAAAATGCAAATACATGAAAGTTCAGGAGCCTTCAAGTAAATTTTACAAAAATATACAATGTTCATTTCAAAAAGACTGAATATAAATACAAAAAGGTATAGGTATGTAGTTGCAATTTCACCACCTTACGTGGGACAGCACTTGAGGTGACGTAGACTGGACTCGTATGTAAATAGCAAAGCTACCGGGGCCTATTTGCAAAATATCCAATTTATTTAACACCTTATATTTTATTTATAGGACTATTTAATAAATACAAAAATGGGGGATAGAATATGCAATTTACCCCAATTACATAGCACGCTCGGATGGCGTTGAAGGCTTCACTTGACACATGGCGGCATCTGAATGGCTGGTACCAGTTCGCGGATCAACAATGAAGATTAAATCGCATCGAGTGATCCAACAGCTAAAGCATGGTGTAATCCAATGGTGGGAGATCAAACTGGAGGTCGAGGCTTCATCCGACGGTCTTGCCCCTCCATATAGGAATAGGGAAGAATTGGAGGAAGGTTGAGCTTCGATCGATGCTAGGGTGCAACTCCGACAGTCTTCTTCGATTCCAAGGGTCACAATAAATAGCAGGAACTGTCCTTCATCTGTAGGAGGCTTCATAATACCCAGAGTCACCGGAGCGCTGCCACCAGGTCGGGGACAAGATGGGGCTCCATGAACCTTTGGCGAGTCGCGAATCGACCTCCAGGTGTCTCATTGCACCATGAACCTACATAGTATCAAACTAGGGACGAGGGAAAACTACCTCGTCCCATTAGAAAGGAGAATTTGCGAAGGGAGGATGATGGATGATGCTCTCCAATGGTGGGCGAAGAATGGAGAGTGGATCTCCAGATCCATGGGGAATTTGGGGGAATGGAGTGCATGGGATGAAGAGAGAGCGAAGGGTATCAAAATGAAGTGGTCAGTGAGGCAAAAAAACAAGCGGAGTCATAGTGGAACGTTCATCGGAGAAACTACGAACCAAGGATTCTACACTAAATCTATGGTCTAAAGGATAAAATAAATGCGTGATTAAAATGCTGGAATTAAACTCTACCTAAAAATCCAAAAAGCGCAACTCAAACCTGGCTATTGTCTAGGGAGCAGGACGGTCGTCCGAGCGCCACCTGGGTGCACCTCCGCCATCCATCAGCCATCGTGGAGCTTCAGGGGACCTCCCCTTGTCACGGGGATGCACTCGTAGCTGAAGCCGGGGGCTTAGGACTTAAGACAATGACCGAAACTGCGAGGAGTACAGAGGTGATTTATTTATGAACAATATGCAACATCTTTATTAACCGAGGATAAACGATGAAATGGCGCTATGTACAAGCTATCTATAGGTCTGGAGTGAATCTCTGATGATCAAAGAGCAAACCTTATAAAGGGATCAATCATGAAAGATGGGCGTAGTGGCCAGGAAGAGTGGAGGAAAACGCAGATAAAGACAGGTCTGACAGTTGACTAGAGGTCAACAGTCTACATGCAGGTATTGGTCCACGTTAGTCGAATAAAGGCAAAAAGGGGGGGTTTAAAGAATAATTAAACATAATAAATGACTTTATTATTTTTTTAGTATAAAATAGGAAATGTTTATTATTTAATGTAGTATTTTCATATGATTTTTATTTATTTTTTTGATGTTATTTATTAGTAGCTAAATTTAAGTAGTGTATTTATAGGTATATTCATCTATGTTTTGTACATTTTTACTTTATTTTATATATTTTATTTTATTATTTTCTTTTATATCTTTATAACTTATTTTTTTGAGTATAAATATTTTTTGTTATATTTTTATGATGTTATTTTTACATTTAAATAAATAGATGTGTATGTTGTATAGGTATATTCATATGTATTTTACCTATGTTCTATATAGATCTTTTTATTTTAATGTATTTTATTGATTTTTATTTTGGTTGTGTATTTTTAGTAGGATATAAATAATATTTACAATATTATAAAAATATAAATGTATAAGGAATGAAAGAATAGGGTCCCCTTTTTATTTATATACATGTATAACATAGGTATTTTATCTATGTTTTCACATAGACTTATTTTATTTATCATTTTTATTTTGTTTTATTTTTTAATATGTACATGTGTTATGAATAATGTTTACAAAATTATAAAAATATAAATTTGTAAAAATAATAAAGAATGAATAAATTGATTATTTTAATCGAGTCTACTATACAATGGTTGTAAAAAACGTAACTTTCACAAAGTAACTCCAAAAAATATGAAATCACCTCCATTAAATTACTTGTAAAAGGTTATATACAATTGGAGGTGATTTTATATGTTTTGAATTTTATTTGAAAGATATGATTGTTTTTGGCTTTTTATTTTGTATATAAAATGAACACTGTATATATTATTTTTCTACAAACTATACTTTGTATTTTTATTTATATTATTATCTACAACATTCATGTACAAAACTTCTTCGTCTGATGAGTAAAAAATAAAGAATAAAATATGTGTTAAAATGAATAAATAATAAATAAAAGACCCCCTACTTTATTCCTTATCGACCAACTCAATTCTTGACTTGGTCTCGGGTTTAGGATCATAAAATATCTTCAATATGTTATTCCTTTTTCTTTTCTTCTCTTTATTCTATAATTATGGCATTAAAACCTTATTTTCTAAACAAATAATGCAATAAATAATGAATGTTATTATAACGCCCCGCCTCGACGGTAGCACATCTCAACACCCATTCTCAATATTACCCAACAACAGTCTTAAACAACTTGCATGATATACCATTTATACAAAAATAAAGACATAGGAAAGAAAAATCTAAGTTTCCATTAAGGAAAAAAAAGTCCACATAAGGGTAATAATAAATCCTCAGAGTCTTTTTATTACATAATAATTAAATGAAAAGGAAGGAAAACAGAAACTACTACAAAACTAGTCCTCAACCTTAACAACATCCTTCAGATGTATTACCCTCCCCACCAGGAATGGGCATCAAAGAGTGTGCACCTGTGTGCAACCTCGAGTGGGGATGACTCAATGTCGGCTCAGTCGGACTACAAGGGTGTGCACTCACCTTGTAGTATTTGTCATTCATTTCCCCTCTTGTATTATTATCACCCTTACACCATAGTTTCTATACGTGCATGCCACATAGATCAGATTTCTCTGAAATCCAAAATGGCAGTCATAAACACTACATGTAGCCCATGTTTAAACAACCCATATATGGGGAGACAATTAGCACCAATTCTTTATTTATAATAAACTTTTTTCTTATACTTGATGACATGTTCAACAATTTAATTAGGCCTTTTTCGAAAAACACTGATATATGTATAAGGTTGAATCCTCACGTAAAGTCTTTCCACACATTAGCATATACATCGGTTTAGTCCATAAAATTTTATTAATGGCATGGAAAATCTACCTACTTGCTTACAAAATTATATAGGAAAGTAGATTCTTATGTAGAGATAATTGGTCAAGATTTAACCGTACTTAAAACAATCCAAAGTCTAGAATAGGCAAACAGTTGGGACCTTCCTAGAAAATAGGCACTTTAGTTACAATCAAAAGCATAACACTCTGAGTCCTAAATATACATAAATATGTCATATGGTTTTGCACATCATGATAAATATTTATTAAAGGCACATGGATATGAATTCCAACTTCATCTTCAATATATAAAAGTTAAAGGATCGTTAATACTTTTATTTTGCACATTATACAAAAAAAATACGGAAGTTTCCTGTATGGGGATGTTCCTATTATCTGCACTTGATCACAAGTTTGAGACATTCATTTCTAGCATGTAATATTCACAAACCAGGAAAAAATCACTTCATCGGTTAGTGAACTATCCTGACTATTATTATGTTATTAACAATAAGATATCCATATTCCATTTGAAAAAGCATACCCATGTACTAACTATAGCTGTATAAGATAGGAAGGAAATTAAGTTACAGACGGCCCAAAAAAAAGATTATATAGAAAAAAAATTAGGAGATGGTTGTCTACTGTCATTTATATAGACAAGATTTAAAAACCTAATGTCAATCTTGCCCACAAGAACTATTTATGTAAAGTCTTCAAATAATGCCTATTAGTGTTCGATATCAACATGATATGGTATAAAAGATTAGGCAAAGGATAAAATATATGTATATAGTTTAGCCCCCGTCACGCATCGTTCTACAACAGTAAAAACGAGTAGTTGTATGTAACGTTTCAAATAACCAAAACATATATAAAAAAATAAAGTGGTTAACGATCAAAGCTGAACAACTTGCAACCTCTCGGTCTTATTATCAATTAACACCGGTTATATAACACGAGGATTTGATTTACAGGAGACTCGTGATATACCAACAACAAGAGTGTGATCTCGGGGGCAGATCGAAATCGAGTAGTCATCCCCTCACAAGCTATTCTCCAATATCACAAATCATGTGAAAATAGAATGGAGAATGCCGATGATCCTTACCTATGCTCGTGCACGCCTTTGATCCACGTGTCTGAATGCTCGATCAAGGGTCCGATGAGAGATATGCTTTTCCCTTGCGCTCCTGTCTTGTTGTCGTGAAACTACGGAGTTCGTACCGTACTCCCTTTGGTTCTCTAGAGGAGAGGGGAAATGAGATACTATGAAGACTTGAGAAGGAAGAAAAGGATGGATTAGGGTTTAGAAAGAAGTCGGAATGAGGAGAGATGAAGGATGGGGGTCTTAATATAGGTCAGGACTAAAACCCTAGTTTTAAATCCCTAAAATAGTCTTAATTCATAATTAACTTATCTAATTATGTAACCATTAATCCCCTCAATATCCATGACCCCTCTTCACCAAAATAGGCATAACTCCCACATCCGAACTCAGTATTATGCATTTTTGGACTCATTGGAAAGCTTGCAAGGAGATTCTTCTTTTGAGTATAATATTGAATAGGTTTAGCTTCCAAAAAATCAAAAAAAAAGTGGGGTGTTACATCATAACAACCTTAAAATCAGTCTCATCCCCGAGACTTAGGATGCAAAGGTGTAACATAACAATCTTAAAAAGGTTGGACCCTATCGAGAAAAGGATAACAACCAAAAAAATAAAAGGTATAGATTTTAGATTACCTTCAAAAAGGTGGGATAGTCACACCGCATATCTGCCTCAGGTTCCCAGGTGGCCTCCTCAGAGTTGTATCGTTGCCAAAGGACCTTCACCAAAGGTATCTCCTTATATCTCAACTTTTTCACTAAGTGATCGATGATCCGAACTGGTTCCTCTGGATAACTCAGGTCAGTGTCCACGTTAAGATCATCATAATTAATCACATGCGATGGATCTTGAACATACTTTGTCAAGTTGGAGATGTGAAAAATGTCATGCACACCAATAATATGAGGAGGAAGTGCAATCCGGTATGCAACTTTACCAATCTTGTCGAGAATCTCAAAAGGTCTGACAAACCATTGTGCTAATTTTCCCTTCACTCCAAACCGCTGAACTCCCTTCATGGGAGAAACTCTCAAGAAGATAAAATCTCCAACCTCAAAACTAAGATCAGTGTGTCGTCTATCGCTATATCTCTTTTGCCTACTTTGTGCAGTACGCAATTTCTCCCGAGCTATCTTGATTGCCTTAGCAGTCTCCTCCAAGTACTCTACCTTATGTAAAAGGTTATGTCCAACTTCCTGCCAACTCAGAGGTGTAGAACACCGCCTTCCGTACAATGCTTCAAAAGGAGCCATGCCTATGCTGGCATGGTAACTATTATTGTATGTAAACTCTACTAATTACAAATGGTCCTTCCACGATCCTTTCCGAATATTATTCTCGTCAGACTTGAGCCCAACGAAAAAAGGGTTCGGACAATGTTGCCCCCCCTTTCGTTGAAGGAAATAGATTTAAGTTAAGGGTCTCGGTCCACATTTTTTCACATATTACAAATAGATAGTGGGTAAGGTTTGCATTTTCAGCCTTTTCGATACTTGTATTTTACGTACTACACTAATTAAGAATAGAGAATCTCTATCAAGTAAAGGCCTTACTGTTGGAATAGGAATAATGGTATCAATTGGTATTTGATTTCCCGCACACATGCTCGAAGAAGATCGTTTAGTGTTTTAATCATCCTCTCAGATTGTTCATCAGTCTATGGATGGTAAGCAGAACTAAGGCATAGTTGCACTTCTAAAGAACTCATGAATTCTCTCCAGTAGTGAGAGGTGAACCTTGGATCACGATCAGATACAATCTGCTTCGTCAACCCATGAATTCTAACAATCTCCTTAATAAAGATCACTGCAAGCTGTAAGGGAGTGCATGCCATACTCATAGGTATGAAATGTGCTGACTTAGTAAGCCTATCAACCAAGACCCAGATGGCATCATGACTACTAGTGGTCTTAGGAAGTCCCATCACAAAGTCCATAGATATACCCTCCCACTTCCACTCAGGAGTAGGAAGGGATTGCAAAAGTCCAGGTGGCCTCTTATGCTCAGCCTTAATTTGTTGACATGTTAAGCATTTTTCCACGAACTTGGCCACATCCCTTCTCATTTGCTTCCACCAGAATTTCTTTTTTAAATCCTTATACATCTTGGTACCGCTAGGATGTATGGACAAACGTGAACTATATGCCTCACGCATGATCTCTTCCCTGAATTGTACATCTGATGGGACATACAATCGATTCCCATTTCGTAGCACCCCATATTGATAAGAAAAGCCAACTAAGGTTCCTGCAATAGCCTTCTCTTTGAGTCTCTGCATACTCAGGTCCGCATGCTGCCCCTGGGTGATTCGCTCAACCAACTCTGGACGTGAAGAAGATGGAACTATGACTGTTTCTCGACTACTCTGAAATGGATGCCAATCGCTAAAAGATGCAAGAAGATCCCATGTTTTAAGCTGAGGATGTGATTCACTTGAATGCGGCATACGACTAAGGGCATCAGCGACCACATTCACCTTACCAGGATGGTAAGAGATGGTGCACTCGTAATCCTTTAAAAGCTCCAACCATCTCCTTTGTCTCATATTAAGCTCCTTCTGATCAAAAAAATGCTTGAGACTCTTGTGATCTGTAAAGATTTCGAAAGCAACACCATAAAGATAATGTCTCCACATTTTAAGAGCAAAGACATTTGTTGTCAGTTCCATATCATGAGTTGGGTAATTTTTCTCATGCGACTTCAACTGTCGAGATCCATATGCAACAACCTTACCATGTTGCATCAAAACTGCACCCAGGACCTCCTTTGATGCATCAGTGTAAACTGTGAATTCGTCTGGGCCCAATGGAATTGTCAATATGGGAGTCGTAGTGAGCCTTTCCTTCAATGTCTGGAAGTTATTCTCACACTCTACTGACCAAGAATATGGCATCTCCTTCTTGGTCAGTTGGGTGAGGGGAAGGGCAATCTAAGAAAAGCCCTTCACAAACCGTTTGTAATAACCAGCTAAGCCAAGAAAGCTTCGGATCTCAAATACATTCTTTGGTTGTTCCCAACTAAGGACTGCTTCGATTTTTTGCAGGATCCACTGACACTCCTGCACCTGAGATAACATGGCCTAAGAATGATACTTCTTGAAGCCAAAACTCACACTTACTAAACTTCGCATATATTTGTGCCTCCGTAAGGTCTCCAGCACTGTCTATAGGTGAGTGTGATGTTCCTTCTCATCTCGAGAGTATATAAGGACATCATCAATGAAAACCACAACGAAGCTGTCGAGGAAAGGCTGAAACACCCGATTTATCATGTCCATGAATGCTGCTGGGGCATTTGTCAAGCCAAAGGGCATCAGCAAGAACTCATAGTGACCATATCTGGTTCTGAATGCAGACTTAGGTATATCCACATCCCGAATACATAGTTGGTGATAACCAGACCGTAGATCAATCTTGGAGAAGATGGATGACCCTTGTAGCTGATCAAAGAGATCGTCAATGCGCAGCAAAGGGTAACGATTCTTGATTGTTACTTTATTTAACTGTCGATAATCTATACACATGCGCATAGATCCATCCTTCTTCTTAACAAAAAGGACAGGCGCTCCCCATGGAGATGTACTAAGGCGTATGAAACCCTTCTCCAGCAGTTCTTGTAACTGCACCTTGTGTTCCTTCAGTTCAGTTGGTGCCATCCTGTGTGATGCCATAGATATTGGTTGAGTTCCCGGAATGATAGAAATCTCAAACTCCACCTCACGAGGTGGGGGAAGCCCAGGAAAATATGCAGGAAATACATCCGAAAATTTCTTTACTATTTGAACATCCTCTATTCCTTCCATAGAGGTTTGATTCCCAATTATATGAGCAATAAAAACTTCGCACCCTTGAGATAGCAGACGATGATCTTGCAGTGCTGATATGCAGGTTACGCCTCTCGACGAGGTGCTCCCATCAAATACTAATTCTTGTAGCTCAAGAATCCTGAAAATAATCTGTTTTTGGAAACAGTCTAAACATGCATGGTGATTCTCGAGCCAATCCATACCGAGAATAACATCAAAATCCTCCATCTGAATGAGTAGCAAGTACGCCTCAAGTATATAACCTCCAATATAAACTGGGCAATCAGGAAGAAACTGATGGACAATAAACACTTGACCCCCAGGTCCCTTAATTAGATATGGTTCTGAAACTATGGTAGGCTCTCGGCCTAAAGTCTCCGCAAAACATCATGACACAAAGGAATGAGATGCACCCGAGTCAAAAAGAGCATGAGTTTTAAAATCGCCTATTAAAACCATACCTCGTACTACTGATCCCGAAGCATGTGCTTGCCCATCAGTGATGGCATTGAGTTGTCCTTCTCTTTGTGGCCCACTAGAACCTGTCGTGCTTCGAGTCTGGTTGGGATGTCCCCTGCCACCACGAGAGGTAGAACCACATCCCCGCTGTTGCATATGTCCCCCTCGCATAGTACCTCGCAACTGTGAAGCTCCCAATGGGCAGTTGGACCTGATGTGTCCCTCCTAGTTGCATCGATAATAAACACTTGCCTCAGTCATGGTGTTCACCACCGGATGTGCTACTTGTGATGGCTCAAAAAGTGCTTGCCCCAATGTAGGAGCTTCTCTAGGTGTGGACCTGGTAGACATGGCAGGCTGGTAGGGGTGGAGACGTTGTCCTCTCTGTGTCGTCAATCGATCATTACGAGCAGTCCTCCCATAATAGTTTGGTCCTCCTTGCCTGATTTGTACTGACCTGCCTTCACGCAAGTCCTCCTCCACTCAGGATGCAGCATCAGCCACTTCCTTCATAGTAACCAGTCTAAAGGGTACTAGCCTCTCGCGAATTTCCTTACGAAGACCTCGAAAGAACTTGAATGCTTTGTTGGCCTCGGTCAGTACAATGCTAGAAGCATACTTCAACAACTCTGTGAACCTGTTCAGATAAACAGTCACAGTCCTACTCCCTTGCTCGAGTAGCATGAACTCCACGCGACGTTGCTATAGTCAGTATTCCGGATAAAAATGATCTCGGAATGCCTCAGTAAATTTCTCTCAAGTAATTGGTGTTGCAATTTGCGGCTCCATAGAACTCCACCATTCCTCATCATAGCCCACTAAGAAGTAAGTAGACAGGGTAACCTTCTCCTTATCGGGTACATGTATGGTGCGAAAGACCTTTTCTACACGCTTCAGCCATCTCTCTTCCACATCTGGGCTTGTATTAGTCAAAAACTCTGGAACCTTCTCCTTGCGATACTATGAAAAGATGTCCTCTTGCTGCGGTGGTGGCTGCGAGGGGAAAGGAGGAGGCGGTGGAGGTGGGGGATCACCACCTCCCCCACCCATTCCAGACCCGCCTTCGGACGTAGATCTCGACAATCTCTCCTCGAGCATAAGTTCTCTCCGTTGCACATCCTGCAGCATCCCCATCATCGTAGCCAGCTGCTGCGCAGTCTGATCCCTACGAGGAGGCATGATCTGCAAGTGTAGAAATAAAAAGGGAATTGCAATTAGATCCTAGAGTAGAGGTCATTAGTCACCCTTGATCAATATTTTTTTTGATAGTAGTCAGAAGACTACTTGTCTAATGTACAATGGTATTTCCCCTTCCATATAGTTGTCTATGACTGATGGGGTAACATGGCTCTGATACCAAATATAATGCCTCGCCTCGACGGTAGTGCATCTCAACACCCATTCTCAATATTACCCAACACAGTTTTAAAAACCTGCATGGTATACCATTTATACAAAAATAAAGACATAAGAAAGAAAAATATATGTTTCCATTAAGGAAAAAAAAGTCCACATAAGGGTAACAATAAATCCTCAGAGTCTTTTTATTACGTAATAAATAAATGGAAAGGAAGGTAAACATAAACTACTACAAAACCAGCCCTCAACCTTAACAATGTCCTGCTGATGTACCCCCAAAAATGTGAGCTTCTGTCTCCTATTCGACACTTCCTGTTGGATTTCCAAAGAATATAACTCGTGAGTCAACTAACTCAGTAAGGATAAATAAATTATAAATTAAAAGAATATATGTAGGTAATGCAAATGCGGTAACTGAACAAGTTTAGAAGAGAACATTTTAAAAGCATATAACAAAATACCATCACCTATTTTCTAGGCCTTTATCACATATGCAATCAAAACAACCTCTTTGACATATCTTAATCCATATTTTTATTTACTTATCCCGGACTCGTCCGTCGAAGGAAAAAGCCTGCACTAGGAATGGAGCCTGCAACACTCCATTCAGAGTGAAACCTAAGACCTGTGTGCAAGCGCGATCCTTCAGCTAGTCTAATTGGTAGTACTCTGACACTCGAGATGAGCATACTTGTCAATGTGTCGCAACTCTGTCAATCGAGTCTGCCGGAGGAGTCTCCCTCGCTCCCTAAAAAATTATAACAAAAACGGATCTGTATGGTGCAATGCACGCGTGCATCCACCTCAATTCCACCAGAGTACCTACCACCACCCCACTCTTTGCTGCCCGTCGAGTGGGTATGACTCATTGTCGGCTCAGCCGGACTACAAGGATGTGCACTCCCCTTGTAGTATTTGTCATTCATTTCCCCTTTTGCATTATTATCACCCTTATACCATAGTTTCTATACGTGCATGCCACATACATCAGATTTCTCCAAAATCCAAAAAGGCAGTCATAAACACTACACGTAGCCCCTGTTTAAACAACCCATATATGGGGAGACAATTAGCACCAATTCTTTATTCATAATAAACTTGTTTTTATACTTGATGACATGTTCAACAATTTAATAAGGCCTTTTTTCAAAAAACACCGATATCTGTATAAGGTTGAATCCTCACGTAAAGTCTTTCCACACATTAGCATATACATCGGTTTAGTCCATAAAATTTTATTAATGGCATGGAAAATCCACCTACTTGCTCACAAAATTATATAGGAAAGTAGCTTCTTATGGAGAGATAATTGGTCATGATTTAACTGTACTTAAAACAATCCAAAGTCTAGAATAGGCAAACGGTTGGGACCTTCCTAGAAAATAGGCACTTTAGTTACAATCAAAAGCATGATACTCTGAGTCCTAAATATACATAATTATGTCATATGGTTACGCATATCATGATAAATATTTATGGTAAAGGCACATGGATATGAATTCCAACTTCATCTTCAATATATAAAAGTTAAAGAGGTCGTTAGTACTCTTATTTTGCACATTATACAAAAAAAATACAGAAGTTTCCTGTATGGGGATGTCTCTATTATCTGCACTTGATCACAAGTTTGAGCTATTCATTTCTAGCATGTAATATTCACAAACCAGAAAAAAATCACTTCATCGGTTAGTGAACTATCCTGACTATTGTTATGTTATTAACAATAAGATATCCATATTCCATTTCAAAAAGCAAACCCATGTACTAACTATAGCAGTATAAGATAGGAAGGAAATTAAGTTACAGACGGCCCAAAAATAAAGATTATATATAAAAAGTTTAGGAGATGGTTGTCTGTTGTCATTTATATAGATAAGATTTAAAAACCTAATGTCAATCTTGCCCACAAGAACTATTTATATAAAGTCTTCGAATAATGCCTCATTAGTGTTCAATATCAACATGATATGGTATAAAAGATTAGGCAAAGGATAAAATATATGTATATAGTTTAGCCCCCGTCACGCATTGTTCTACAACAGTAAAAACGAGCAGCTGTATGTAACGTTTCAAATAACCAAAACATATATAAAAAAATAAAGTGGTTAACGATCAAAGCTGAACAACTTGCAACCTCTCGGTCTTATTATCAATTAACACCGGTTATATACCACGAGGATTTGATTGACAAGAGACTCGTGATATACCAACAGCAAGAGTGTGATCTCAGGGGCAGATCGAAATCGAATAGTCATCCCCTCACAAGCTATTCTCCAATATCACAAAACATGTGAAAAAAGAATGGAGAAGGCCGATGATCCTTACCTATGCTCATGCATGCCTTTGATCGACGTGTTTGAATGCTCGATCAAGGGTCCGATGAGAGATATGCTTTTCCCTAGCGCTCCTTTCTTGTTGTCATGAAACTACGGAGTTCGTACCGTTCTCCCTTTGGTTCTCTGGAGGAGAGGGAAATGAGATACGATAAAGACTTGGGAAGGAAGAAAAGGATGGATTAGAGTTTGGAAAGAAGTCGGAATGAGGGGAGAGGAAGGATGGGGGTCTTAATATAGGTTAGGACTAAAACCCTAGTTTTAGAATCCCTTAAATAGCCTTAATTCGTAATTAACTTATCTAATCCCGTAACCATTAATCCCCTCAGTATCCATGACCTCTCTTCACCTAAACAGGCATAACTCCCACATCCGAACTCAGAATTACACTTTTTTGGACTCGTTGGAAAGCTTGCTTGCGACGAGATACTTCTTTTGATTATAATATTGAATAGGTTTTAAGACTTCAAAAAAATCGAAAAAAAAATGGGGTGTTACAGGTATTCTGCACAAATTGATGGTATTTAGATGCATTAGCTAGTGTTTTTAAGGCCAAAATGATAGAATAAACAATGATGAAAAGGAGTTTCATCAATAGGAAAGTCTATACTACAACAATTAAATAAAGAATGAAAATTTAATCTTCCCTAATATACTTATGATCAACTAATCATAAGTATAGCTTATTATATACAAAATGAGGATCATTGAGGATCTTAATTTATGAAATTAATGGTCTCATCTTGTCCCCCTCTCCTTTGGGTGAAATATCACAATGTATAGACAAAGTATCAACAAGTTGAAGGATAAGTGAGAGAATAAAGAATGAATAACTTTAATACACTCATCCCCCTTACGCTTAGGATGAAGTATATCCTAAGCATATCATAGATGAATGGGATTGGTGCATCATGAAAGAATGGAAGAATTGAAAAGAAAAACTAATTAAAGATATTTTGGATTGCATTGTCTGACTCTGTTGATGATGCAGCTGTGAAATATTTATCAAAAATAACTTGAATGTAATAGACAATGGCTAGGAATATATCATGCTTTAAATACGGTTTCAGCAATTGACCGTTTATAATGAATGGTTGTATGTCAGCTGACAATTCTAATATGAGGATGCTTCCATTGTCACACACAGTTCTAATTATGTAGGACTTTGTCCATTTTCTTTTCAATTTTCCTGAGAAAATCTTCAACTTCATATCGAACAAACACACTTTCTATCCATGCTCAAAGGCCTTTCATCTGATGTATCGGTCATGTCAGTGTTTGACCTTCTCCTTGTACATTAAGTTATCGTACATGTAGTCTCAGAATTACAAGAGCTTATTCAAATCCAATTTTTTATTATGACCACCTTTTTGTGAGTCGAGGTTATAGATGTTTACTGCCCAAAGAGATTTAAGAAATAGTCTACAGGCAGATGGCATGATTTTCATATATAAGATGATACGATGACATTCCCAAAGAAGACTTGTAGGAACTTCTATAAGCCCATAAAATAGAGTACAGGAGTTGTGACCATTTCTTTCTGTCTAGCCTCACAGGCTTTTACAGTATCATCTTGATTTATATGTTTGGTAGTACAACCAGGCCATTGGATTAAGGATGATAAGAAGAAGCAACATAATGGTCGATGCCATACACGACTAATTTCTTAACATCTTTATTTATGAAGTAGCTACCCTCATCTGAAATCGAAATCTTTGGTATCCCAAAATGTGAGATAATGTTATCCTTCAAGAACTAAGAAATTGTGAGGGTATCAACTACTTTAGCACGGACAGATTCCACCCACCGACTCACATAGTCTATGGCAAAAAGGATGTATTCATAGCACTAATAGTTAAGAAATGGTCACATGAAATCAATGCCCCATGCATCGAATGTGTTAAAAATTGGAATGAATTTGAATGGCATAGAATCCTTTAAACTGAGGGTTTTCCCATCTTCTGACAATCAAATCAAGCTTTAACATATTCATCAGCATCCTTGAATAGTTCTGGTCATCAGAGGCCACGCCGTAGTATTTTTGCTGACGTTCAACTTCCGGAATGGTGTCCACCATATTTGGTCTTATGGCAATGCTCGAGGACACTCATGTACTCCTCCCGAGGAATACACAAACGCCATATGCAATCCACTCCTTCCTTGAACAGATATGGATCTTCCCATTAGTAGAAATGAATATTTGTGAAACCCTGTATTTTTTCCCTAAAAAATGGAGTATTATTGACATCGAAAAAATCATATAATCAAGCCATTTTGTAGATATCGTCGAGATCTTTCCAACAAGCAAAAAACATCTAATTCTGATATTCCTCAAGTTATCGTTGTTTTAAGTATCATACTCGGGACCCATATATGGATCCGAATTGGGATCCAATTTCACCTCTCCTTCTATATATAGGAGATGATAGGCTACTCTCTCAAAGCTCTAGCCACCACCATCCTTCCCTCTCATTGGAGCACCCTCACTTTGGCTAGTTTAGTCGTCGGAGGGCTGCCGTCAATATCAGAGAAGGTGCTCCGATCAAAGATCCACTACCAACAACGTGTAGGAGAGCTCGAGGTCACTATGGTGCACGCCTCTGCACTGCCATTAAGCAATGGAAATAGCATTCCGTGTGAGAGTATATCCTAAGGGAACATCCTCGGAGGTAACTATAAATACCCTCTTATTGTTGTTGGGTTCCACATTTATTTCTTCCCTATTCTCTTGAACACCTCTAAAACCGTATGTGTTCTTGTGGTATGAATAATACAATGCTGGTCTCGCATTCACGAACTGTTTTTCGTTGATATTATTATCTTGATTCATTTTAGTACCTTGATATAGATACAAACAAAACAATGATTTGTTTTGTAAACGAAGTTTTCTTTCCTTCTTGTCGTTGGTGCCAATGATTTTAGTCGTTCAAGCCTCAAACCTTATACAGATAAGGTTATTCCCGAATTGCCACCTCTTGATACTGATTTCGAAAATGATTCCTCGGTGTCATTATTACTGTTCATATAACCATTGGTTGATAATTCTTTGTGAGTTATGGTGATGATCTACATCTGTATGGTTATTGTCATTTAGCTAGTGACAAATCTATGAAATTCAAATGCAACCATTACCCTCAAAATGGTAACCGTGGAATGCTTTGATAAGATAGTGGTTAATCGTATCAAATGGTTCAAGCAATAAGTAAGAAGTGATGAAACTGTCACTAAATTGTCAGGAGGTGTGATCTGTCACATTCTAGATAAAGTTCTATGATGATTGTTTAATTAACATTATTATTGGATTATTAGATTTTGGTAGTTATAGATCAATAATGTATATCTTTAAATTTTTTTGAGAGGATAACGTATATCTTTAATAGGAAGAAGTTATGATATGGATCATTGTAGTTTGTAAATTATTAACGTTGTTGACCCTTTGCTTTGCCTGTCACATGATTTGGATTTAGACAAACTCTTCATTTCCCTTTAAGCTAAGTTGTTAGTGTGTCTCTAACGAAATAGGTAAAGCCACTAAATTGTATGTTGCGTGATTGATTGTCCATTACTTTCCATCATGTGCAAGGGACCATTTTTTTGCAAAAATGAGGAATTTTTGTTAGGGTGAATATCAATTCAGTAAATTAGTAATCAGAAATATATGAACATTGTAGAGCAAGAATGTCAATATTTATATTATGGTTGTAATAACGATTGGCATAAACAATACTTTTCTATTCAGAATTTGGTATATAGTCATTGTAGAGTAGGATTTTTATTGAATCATCTTATGGCTGCTCTCTCTATATATAGTTTTGGATAACCCCTCGATAATGAACATTTTTGTTGTCATTCAAAATACTTCTTTTTAAAGAAAAGAGATGACTCTCAAATTGGTTGTATGACTAAATAGTTAACTTGATAATTCCCATACTGCAGTTAATATAAGAAATTTTACCATAAAAACAATTTGAGGCATGATTCATATACAATCATAGTCAAACAGTTAGGTCCTTGAATGGGATATGAAATGCTCAAATTACTGTTATATAATAACCTCAATGTAGGAGTGTACCCACAAGTATGTCAATGATTCAATACCCCACAAGGATTGGAGAGATTGCATGATCTAATTTATCGTCACATTTGTGAGTTTTTATGGTAGTCATATAGATGGAGTATGTATCTCGAAGGATTGGGCATGCACCCTTTGGGCCCGGTAGATGCCATGAAGGCTACGACCCCAACAAACGAGTTGGGTGATGTTGTACCTAGCAGCTCGGTTGTATCCGGAGTCACTCGATAGAGTTAGCAGATGGCGCGGTTGGCATTCTTGGTTTTGCACTTATACACAATATTAAGACTCGGAGTAGAATTAGGTGTGGTCGCATCAAATTCTATTTCGAGTATTGTTATTGTGAGAGGTGTTCCGGGATGTGGTTTTGATGTTGGAAAAATGAGGTTTTTGATCGTTTTCATGTTCTAATTGAACACAGGTTCTTGAAGATTTACTCAAGATGACTAGGGAGTTCCCTCATAGAGGAGGCCTACGAGTCCAATACTTACATGTGCTAAATTAATGCCAGAAATGTATCATAATCGAATATCAAAAATCTATATGTGTATACCATCGAGAACTCTAATTAACGGATAGAGATATAAAGATCACCGTGGTAGTCCTCAAATTATGATTATAATAATAAATGAAATTTGTGACCATGTAATTCCTTGTAAGTTAGAATAATATGGTAGATTCTATTTATACTATCTATGCAAAAGTCACTAGAAAGAATCAAGTATACATGCCTTATTACTGTTGCAATAATTATTTTAGAGTTTTTTCTCATTACTGGGAAATTGCTTATAACTTTACCACCTTGTGATCCCAACAAGTATATCCGAGCAGCAACCACAACAGTAGTGGCCTTTTGAGCAGATCAGACTTTCTACTTCATACTTGCACCTCACAGGGTGCGTTCTATTTAGAGTAATTTATTAATTCTGCATTATTTTATGTTCTTTTTGAGAGACATTGTAGTGAGGTATTTGACGAGTTTCTTATTCAAAAAAATATAATTATATGGTGTATCTCATATCATGGACATGCACTTGTTGAGTATTAATGAGAATGGATGTTGCATTTTACTTTTCATTTCATATTATTCTCCTGTTGTTATTTATATTTCAAATGTTAATCTAAAGTGCATAAGATGGTTTGCTGAGTATCATAGATCATGGGAGTAATTGGACCATAGGTCCGACGCCCCCTTCTCATCAGTTTCTGTAACCGGAGGGGCGGGGCATTACATTATTAGATATCAACTTGTCCTTCTTGATTCTTGTCCAATCTTATGGAACTAGCCCATAGACAAGATAACTCAACATATCGGCATACTAACGAAGATATAACATGAAGAGAATGGATTTATCAAATAAGGTTCCTATAATCTCTGCACTATTCAACTGAGTATCTTGGCATTCAATTCTGGAGATATGATCTACTACCACGTTCTAAACTCCAAGATTGTCTCTTATTTCCATGTTGAATTCTTTGAGGAGAAGGGTTCATCTGAGTAAGCATTATTTTACATCCTTCTTCTGTTGTAAATATCATATAGTAGAGTGTTCGGTGAAAAAATATACCTTTTGATCCAAGAAGATAGGATATGAACTTCTCTAAATCGAAAACTACTACTAGCAATTCTTTCTCTATAACATTATAATTTCTTTGTACTTCATTGGCATAGTAAATGGAATAGGGTTATTTCTCTCTTATTTATCCTAACACAACACTAACTACAAATTCTGATGCATCCGTCATGATCTCGAATGGGAGAGACCTATCGGGTGGCTGTAGGACTGGATCCTAAGCGACTAAACCAACATGCTCATGGAACAACCTCATATTTTTCACATTTTGAGTTGGATCTAATTTATCAATTACATCCACCTTTGTTGGGTAGACTTCCATGCCTTCCTTGGAAAATGACATGGACTAGTACAATTCCTTCAATAACCATGAAGTGGCTCTTTTCCCATGACAAAACTAGATTGACTTCATGACACATCTTTAGTACTTGGTCTAGGTGATCCAAACAATAGTTGAAACTATCACCATATACTGAGAAATCATCCATGAAATCTTTAAGAGAACTCTCAATCATATCAGCAAAGACGAAAGCCAAGCACCTTTAGAATGTCGCAGGTGCATCGCACAATGCAAAGGGCATTCTTCAAAAAGCATATGTGTTGAATGGGTAGGTGAATATTGTTTTCTCTTGATCATCAAGGGCAATCGCCACCTTGTTGTACCCAGAATACCCATCTAAGAAACAAAAGAATTCCTTCCCAGGAAATCATTCAAGAACATGATCAATACATAGGAGAGGGGAGTGGTCCTTCTTTGTTGTTGTATTCATAAGTGGTAATAAACACACATGCACCAAGATGTTGGTACCTGGGTAGAAATCTCCTATCCCTAGTCATTTGTAACCATGGTGATCCCTGATTTCTTTAGCACTACATGCAGGGGACTCACCCATTTTTAGTCGGATATAGCATAAAGGAAACCTGCTTCACACCACTTTGTGATTTCCTTCATGACCACATTTCGCAAATTGGGGTTTAATCTACGCTGAAACTTACTGGATGGTTTTTAATCATCTTCAAAATAAATATGTTGTGAACACTGATGAATCCATGATTCATTGACATTCTGTCTTAAAACCCTTAAAAAATACATGTAAATATACATTAAATATTGTATTTTATCAAAACCTCATTCATGAATAAAAAAGCATTTTTATGCATTAAAAACATGTAAATAAATAAAAGAATAAAAAAATAAAAGAATGCATATTGTAAATATGTATATGTACAAAATGACTTATATAATATATATACAGATGAAAGATATATTTATATAACCTAACTGTCGAGACTAAATCAACATGGATTGGTTAACAAATAAACAAATAGGGGTGATAAGGAAAGAAAATGAAAAAAAAAATTAATTATCACCACACATTTTTCACTATTTACCAAATACTTATCAAATCTTCATTGATGTTTAACTAATTTGTATGTATATATTTTTCACCAAACTCTTTTCTCAATTATTTCAAAAAATGAATATAAAAAATGAAAATAATTTAAAAACATTATCTTGTATACATGCCAAGAAATACAACTTTCAAATTGTCAATTTCTCAACTTTCAAACATCATAACTTTCTCATACAAACTCCATTTTTACTCTACTAACCTTTAACGTTCATAAAATAATATTCTATAATTAATTAATATTATTCACTAAAATCAGAGTCTTTTTGTAAAAAGTCGATTTTGGGACGTAATGACAACTAGGTTTCTGGGTAATTTATTTTATCTAGAACACGTAATTTATACTTCTATTAATTTTATAAATTTTAATTATTTTTTAATATTGTATTTTAACCATGATGTATTTCATAATTTTTTGACACTATTTAATATTTGAAATAAATCCAATCCCCTAATTTATAGATGAGTTTAACATGTAGACTATTTACCTATATTTATTTATATATCTAAACTAACTTATTAAAATATTGAAAAATTCACATAAAATATATTTATAATAATTAATAAAATATAAAAAGTTAAGTTACTTATTATTTTATAAAATAACAAATAAAAATCGTACTTAATAAATATACTATATACCTATTTATTAAAATTGTATTTATATATTATAAATTATTTATTATTTATAAAAATTAATTATTCCATAATTTAGATAAATTAATTATTTAGATTTTTCATGTCTATTCCAAATCAAAATAATACCATTTAATATTTAGTATCTAATTTATACTATTTTATTCTATTGGCCTATGAGGTGCTGACATGTGTCAGCACCTGGGTTGTCTTCCTCAAGAACTAAGCAGTTGAAGTATGTTCTAATGCCTCTACTTCCTCTAATTATTCCCATGTCACCGTCCACCTAAAATCTGATCTAAACCTTCCGTTCTATAGATCTAACAACCTTCTCACACGCCCACCAGTGGATCACTACCTATCTCAATCATATCATCATATTTATTGATCCTAAGTTCGCCATTTGCTAACTAACTCGCCTACCACCAGAACAACCTAGCCATTGACACTACTTCTCCACCGTGCTCTGATCTCTTACGATCGTGGCAAGGCCTAGACTTCACCAGCATAAAATTCTGTTGATGGAGGAAGGATTCAAGACCCTTGGCTGGTCTAGAATCGCAGATTCACTGCCGGGTTAAGCTCCGGTTTGCTATATTGTCGAGCAACAACCAGAAGGATTATACATACTTCAATGCTAGGTACCTTCATCCATATTTCGATTTCTCAATCTTCATGTCCATATTAGCTTAGATAAGAATCTAATTATATTACCTAATCACTCATTTTCAAATCATGATTGAAATCCACTTTAATTTCATCATCAATTCATTCTAATATTATTGGATATTCTCTTCACTAGAACCCAATATTTATCGACATTCCTGTAAATGATTGGTTGAGTCAACATGAATCGAGCAATTAAATCTTTATTTGCAGGTCGTTAATCCTTCTATGGAGTATCCGTCTTCATCCATTAATCATCTGGTGAACCATATTCACTGATTGCATCATGGATTCCTCCCAAGCAGCAGGTTCCAAACCCTATCAAGCAACATTGTAAATTATGTCACCTTATCTGATTCAACCTCTACGTCGGAGAGCTCGGAGGGAATCTCCTACTCCCTCCTGCCTTGCAGGAGTGATGTGGTATCACCCCACCCATCGCAGAATCACCAGAGACGACGTTCGCGCACCACTCCTCTTGACATGGGGAATAACTCTCCCAAATAACATGAGGTACAATTTCACGGCACGTGTCCCTCACGTTCAATCCAGATCACATGCTCCCTTTTAATCATCACCGTCGATGGGAGAAACGGTGTAAAATTTGCACAGAAGTCCTGAAAGAATTCTAGATTCAAAAATTATGTAGAAGTCCTGAAAGAATTCCATATTCCAGAAGCACCTCCAGAAGAAAGTTTTATTACATTTAGCTCTATACGTAGGGACTAAAGTGTAAATCCATAGACTTTTTCTTTCATTTAGGTCCCTGACCAGGAACCTATTTGAAAGAATGCTTATATCTTTTGTGCATTTATTTTTACACTAGACATTGAACTATTTTATGGAGCATTAACATTATTCTAGCATAATATTTTTACTCGATTTTTTAGATGTATTTTGAGGATTTTAATCAAGATTTTATTCTTTGAGTTTCGACTCCATTTTGAGTTTTGACTGAATTTTCTCTTCGATCTCGTTGCTCGAGATCTTTGTGAATTTGTTATATAGTATCATTACACATATTTTTACCACATTATACTATATTATAGATTTTCATTATTTTGAAAATATTCCCTTTGAAAAATAAATAAAAATTGGAAAATAAAATTGAATAAAAAAACTAACATCGATAAAAGAGTTTTCTTTCTTTGAGAAGAATTTAAAAATTACAAAAATATCTTTCTTCTCAAAAAATCTAAGTATTGATTTTTTATTTCCTCGAGTTCAGCCTAGTGGCACCTACCCGGTTAATAATTACTGTAGAAAAAAATAGGAGAGGGGATCACTTTTATTCACTTATCTTTCCCTCACTCTCTTATATTTTTTTATCAATTTTTGTTTGAAAAATGAGTCTCTTTTCACGGTTCACTACGACCGACATTACTAATTTCTTAAATGCAAGTTAGGCTGGGTTTATCAAATGCCGTTTCTGGGGAAGTGTTAGCCATATTTCTATTTTTGATCATATTTTGTGATTTTTATCATTTCTCATTTTCTCGATTTTTATTGTCTTCTTCGCTTTTTTAATTTTCTTTTGATTTTTTTTACAGTTTACCTGGATTTTTATTTTTCCTTTGATTTTTATGGGTTTTCTTGATGTTTTGTTATGTTTACTCATGATTTTTGCAGGGACTGTAGGACTAGTCAGTTTCTTAGGAAATAATGACATGCCTCTCGCTACTCGGGTTAAATAATAAATAAGGTCGTTGCAACTCGAATCACAAGACGAGATCAATCAAGAAATCAGATCACCAAAAGAAAAATCAAGCAAACAAAATGTGTCAAGCGGTCTAGCTATTTATTTTTAAACCAGTGTCGAACACAAGGAGCACGTAATGCAAAAGCTACAAAGTAGTCGAGAATCCAAGAAAAGCAAAGGAATGGTGGTTTTAAATTTTTCAAATTTATTTTTATTATTTTTAATATAGGAAAAAGGAAAAAAACCAACATTCACACAATTATTTAATAGCCCAAAAATTTTCAAAAATTCAGAAAAATATTATTTTTGTGTTTTTGAAATATTCAAATGTTTTTATGAATTTTCTTAGATTTTTTTCTTTTAATTAATTTTCTAAAAATCAAACAAAGTTAGGAATAAAAAATAATGTACAGCAAGAACCCAAAGGCAGATTAAAATTACTTAAAATGCCTATAAAAATCGAGCAGCAATTTTATGTGAAACTACAAGCAAAAATCTAACTACAGAAGAAGAAAAGACATTTTTGAAGTTTTATGGATTTTTACTGATTTTTCTAAGAATTTTGGTCTTTTTCAATTTATTTGGGCTTTACATATGGGAATAAAATGAAAATTGGTTAGAAACTTTAGCAACACAAAAGAAGCAATCAAGAATTATTTCAAATTTTTTTCAAGTCTTTTTAATTTTTTAGTTGATTTTCTAAAGCAAACAAGAACACTTTTTAAGGTTTTTGAATTTTTCAAAATAGCAAGCGAAAACAAAACAAAACCAATAAATTTTGGAGCTAAAATGCAATTTATTTAATCAAAAATAAAACACACAGCATATAGGGACCAAAATGCAAAGAAAACACGTCTCTAGACCAAATAATAACACACAAAAAAACTATAGGGTCCAATCTGTAAATTTTCCACTAATATCCGTACATGTCTCAAATCAGTACGGACAGGTGTATATTTGCAAATACTGAAAGTAAAATTTCAATTCATAACATCAAATAAGTCTACGGAAAATGATGGAAATAACCCAGATAACACGTGACGACGCACATGGGTCCACACATATAGGACTAAAGTGCAAATATCAAAAGCTACAGGTGCTAACATGCTGAAAGGTCCATTGTATACTTTTATTTTACAGATTGAAATGAAACCTAAAATAAACGTAAAGTAGACTGAGCAAATTACCCATGCAGCACATGAGCTGTGCATGGCTGGATAGGTAGCGGCAGCTGGGTGGACGTGGACGTGCGGCTCTGGCATGGTCAGGTATCAAATCCAACAATCGTCAGAGTGTCGGTGACGTGGATGGTACGGGGCCCGCTAGATCTGACATCTAAGGGCCTGACAGCTTATATAAAGGACAACGAGGATGGCATATGGGCAAAGGGGGTCAATCGGACGGTAGAAGAGGGCTCTGAAAGAACACGCCTGAGGAGTTTCACCAGAGCACCAAGGGAGATCGAAGACTCCGATGATTGATCGACCGACGCCAAAAGAAGCGTGAGGTCCCTCTCGGATGTAGTCGCTGATGGCTAGATCTTCGTGACGGTGGCTTGAACCTAGGCGAGCTACGGCGAGGGTGGTCAAAGGCTATCTGGGTCGTTCCACGCGCGCTAAGTCCTACAGGAGAAAGCTCGGACTCTAAGCAAGGCCCCGGCTTGGGATATTTAACCTATAATAGAGAGAAGCGGGGCTGAATGAAAAGGGGGTCTCCGGCAAAGGCGGTAGATGAGATCTAAGGCCTGATCCTGGCAATACGAGCCAGGGTGAGGATGATCAGACTGTGTGGAAGGATGGGGGATGAGCGTAGGCATTACTCGGAATTTGTGGATGATGGCAGAGAGGCTCCGACCGGCTGGTTGGAGCTGGCGGTGCGGCGGAAGATGGCAAATGAAAGATCGAATGAACGGGGATGCTAGGAGCTATGGGAAGATTACCTAATGGTCCTAATAGAATCCTGAGCTCCAGGGGATGGCGGAGCGGCGGAAGATGGCAAATGAAATGTTTTTGTTTTATTTTTATTATTTATTTACAAATATAAATTAAATAGGGAAAGATACATATGTATGTGTCTTATGTACAAGATGAGAGAGATTTTTATTTTTGTTTTATTTTTATTTTTCTAATTTTAGTTTTATTTTTAGTACTATATACAAGGAGATAGGAACACCTTCTTATTTTTTTATAGAAATAAATTATATATACATAGAGGGTGTATATGTACAAGGTAGAGTGGCCCTATCTCTCTCTACTTATTTTATTTGGCGATCAGGCCCATACTGGACCCTCTCTTGGGTTTAGGTCACTCAATATATATTCTAAATATTTCCTTATTTTATTCTTTATTCTTTTATTTTTGCACAAATACATGCTAATTATGGAATATTAACAAATGCATGTTTATTGCTAAGTTATTGTATTTACACATATTTACATGATGCTTTGCCATGATAATTAGCTAAAATAAAGTAATAGGAGTGATGAATGGGGATTCATCACCCCCTATACTTTACTTTTTCTAGTCCTTTAGCAAACACTTATTTGAAAAAGAAGTGAAAAGAAAGAGAAAAAGAAGAAAATCAACGTTGATTATTAAACTTGTCTTCATTAAATAGAAGTATGGAGCTTAGTCAGACCTTTGGATTATTAGTGTGTTGGAACCTTATTTGAACTAATATTTAAAACTCAGCAGCCTCTAAGTTTCACCAATCTATGGTCAAGACTCCTCAACAATCCAGATCAGAACAAGTCTGCATACACAAACTCTAATGACCATGAATCTCTCCTTGTACTGTGTAAGTGATATGTAGCTCCCACCCTCAGAAATGGAAAAGTGACAACCCCCCTCAACAAGGTAGCTCTAATGCCCTAGTCTGGCAGCTCTTTCCTCGAGGAGCGGGGTATTCCCTTCTAAGTTCAAGTTCAACCGACTCAAGAAGAGGAGGAAGAAGAGAATGGACCATCTAAGTTTTTTATTTTTATATTTTTAATTTCAGTTACTTTTTAATTTTATAATTTGGTAATTTCTTTTTGTTTTAAGGTATTAATATGTGTGTATATGTATATCTATATATAGTAATATGTATATTATAAAGAATATATATGATATATAACAAATAAATATATAAAAATAGATGAAATATATACATGAATAACCCTTGTATTTTTAAAGGTTTAAATAAATAAATAGATAAATAAATTAGATATTTGTAATTAACAATAGGGTTAAATGGGGCAGCCCCCTCTCATTTTGAGGTTTCTATATATTTTTGAAAAATAATACATGTATATTCATATATATATATATGTCCCTTCTATATGTCATTCGAATTTTGTTAGAAACAGAGACCCCTATGCTATCCATCTAGAACATGTTGATTACAACAATGTTTAGTCCATTAAAATTACCTGTTTTGGATGGAGGTCAAAGGAGTCTCTATTTCTAACGAAGATTGAATGACATATAGGAGAGATATATAGATGAATATATATGGTGATGTTTTGCAAAAAATGAAAAAAGGCATAAAAATGAAGAGGTGACAACCCAAATTTTTTTAATAATAATATAAGAATTATAATATATAGGTTCTATAATTTTAAATATAGCTATGCATAGTTAAAAATTACAAAAAAGTTTTCTTGTTTATAAAAATTTTCTCTATTTTGTGATTTTTCTTATATTTGTTTCTAATTTTTATAGATTTTTAAGGTATTAAAATATATCAAAACAACGAGTAATACACATAGGTTGAATTGTTTTAGGTTTTAAAAATAGATATTGAGCTCAAAAATTCCTAAAACTATTTTTAATATATTCTATATAATATAAATAAAACTATACAATAGAAAACTAGTTTTGGAATTTTATATATATTTTTACTAATTTTCATAGGATTTTTAAGGTTTTATGACGTTTAGTGTTTTTCTTTTATATATATTTTTTTGTGATTTTTCATCTGGAGGTACTATAAAGTAATATATATATATATATTGATTTTTTATGGATTTTTAAAGTTTGTTTTGTATATTTTTTTAATATTATATCAAAATGGGGAATATTTAGCTCCTAAATAATTTTTAATAAATAAGAAAATGCAATAAAGGCCCAAATAAAACATATAAAATGAACAAGCATAAGATCGGGCAATAAATACAATTTTCTCATAATTTTTGCAGAACAAGAGCTATATTACAAAAATAAAAATGTAAATAAATAAATAAATAATACAACTTGGAAGGGGTATTTTTGTAATAATAATAAAAATAGTGTATAATATGCAAATTATCACAAATTTAAAATGTTTCTTACATTTTCAGGACAAAACAAAAATATATAAAGCTAGGAAAGATAATGTGCAATATAGCTAGGTCCCTCACGTGCGTGGTCACGTGATGTGACGAGGCACATGACCTCTATGTAAATATCAAGCAATACAAGATCCTACATGCAAATATTATAGACTTATTCAAGCATAACTTAATATTTACATGACTTAAGTATACAATACAAAAGGACATTACTTATAAATTTACCCCTTCAAGACACGATATCAGGCGCTTCTCCTTGTGCCTTGTGGCTCTATCAACGATGGAGGATGGGCTTCATTTCAGATGAAATAAAGGTCTCAAACTAGATCCGGGCCCCACTTGTAATATGATGGCTCTCGATGCCTTTGGAAGAACACTTGAAGAACAACTAGAGAAATCTCTTCCATCGATGATTTCTTGATGCTTAGCAATCCTTCCCTTCCAACAAGCCCGGGAAAATCCTGGGAATCCTCTACGTTAGAAGGTACCCTCTGAACAGGTTCATGTCCCTGGGAGGCGGATCTGGAAAGTCTTCAAGCTCACATCCACCTGGGGTACAGGTTTGGATCGAGTTCATTCCTAAGTGGCTCCTAGGCTATGGATCCTGCTTAAAAAGAGAGAAGAGCTCTAGGAGAATAGGATTATCCCAAAAACTGAACCTGAAACAACATAAATGGACTAGAACGATGAGCTTCAGCGATAGGAAGCAGAGGAACTCATCAGACCTTGATTCTTGCAAAATCAAGGGTGGAAACATAGGGAATTAATGGATAAATAAATGGGGAACAAGAATGAGGCGATGGCGGGACAAAACATATTGGGGGTCACAGTGAAATCGAAGCTGAAGCTCCAACCAATATAATTTCTAAAAATTAAACTATTCTAAAGAATAAACATTGAAATTGAAGGTTTCTCTATGCTATAAGAACTAAATTACAAATATAAAGCAGTAAAAATTAGCTCATACATGCTTGGGATAGGGATCAGAAGAAGGGTTGTCAGAGATGCTTTGACAACACCTTGGATCACCGATTCCACCTCTTATCCTCCTCGATCAGGCCTGGATGTTTGTGTTGTCACCTCGAGCTTCAATAGGAAGGTGCCCTAATGGGGTTAGGAAGAGAAAATGGGATAAAAACTCAAAAGGTGGTCAACTATGGTTTATTTATAGACATGATATGGATTGAGTTCGATGGGTGTTGGCGTATCAGAGGAAGAAGGTTGGTGAGTGGTTATGTTATGGGTAAAGGTTAGGGTTGAGGGAAGAACCGACATGGGAGGTGCTCGAGAAGGAAAGTGGAAAATATGAAGAGTGGAGAAAGGGAGAAGTTAGAGGTCTCGTTCTCTAACAAAGTGGGTGAAGAAGAAAGTACAATTGATCGGGAAGTTAATAGTCGTTGAGCTCTAGTTGGTCCACATGGACCAACTAGAGAATAGGATTGACAAAATCCTTTGTTATTTCGATTTAAAATAATAGACAATTTATTAATTTTAAGTCAAACCATAAAAAATGGTTGCTATTTTATATATTATTTTAATATGAATATTTTTTATTTTTACAAAGTTTTCTATTATATGTTAATATTTACATCTATATGCATAGGTTTATATACTTATTTTAAGGGTATTTTTATTTGGAATTTAATATTTTATTATTTTATACACATTTATATATTTATAAACTATTTATTTACATAATTACATATTTTTTATTATATCTTTTTTATTTTATTTATTTACTTAAATAAATATGTACATGTATTATATAGGTATAGTTTGCTTATATATTTTATTACTTTATTTATTTTAATGCATTTTAGTTTTTTTATTTTATATTCATTATTTAAATGTATTTTATATAATATTTATAAATATATGCAAATACAAAGAAGATAGAAATATAAAGAACGAATATATTGATTATTATATACATGTATATAGTACAATAGAGACCCAAAAGCCAACTTTCGCATATCAACTTCAAATTAAATGAAACCATCTTAATTAGGTAGATAATTTAATTTTACAAAAAATAAATGTGAGTTTAGTCAATTTTAAGTATGTATGGACGGGATACATGTCAGGAAAGTTTTGTTTGTGATTTTTTTGTTAGGTGTCCCAGGTGCATTGTGTATTATTTTTACGTGAAATTAATTTTGTATTTTGTATTTTTATTTTTATGTACACTTCCATGTTTAAAGTTTATTGATTTGAAGTCTAAATAATAAAGAAAAAATATATCCCAAATGTTATTTATCAATGAAATAGAAATAGAATCACGATTTTATGAGGGTTCTTTGTACACTTTCTCTGCCATATCTCCCCCTACTTTATTCCTTGTCGAACAAGTCATCATAATGACTGGATCGTGGGGTCTAGGGTCACTCAATGTTATTGACACTTCATTCTTTTTATTTCCTTTATTCTTTTATTTTGGAATTAAATACATGTATTTATAATGTATTTTCAGGTCAATTGTTGAGTGTTATTTTTTAGAAATTAATGCTATATACATGCATTTAGTTATAGATTTAAGGTCCAAATAAAAGAATAAAGGCAATGACATGGAAATTAATCACATATAGATATCCTCCTTAAGTATCCATTGAGGAATGTAGTATTGACATCCATTCGCCAGATATCGTAGTCAAGATATGCTACAATAGTTAGTAGTGCCCTGATGGATTTAAGCATAGCCACATTTGAGAATGTCTCATCGTAATCTATGCCTTGTCTCTTTATCTAGATTGTGTCTATTATCCGTCCCTTGAAGTTCTCTACCTTCCCATCATGTTCCTTGTTCTCTTAATGTTCCATTTACACCCATTAGGTTTTACCCCTCTAGGTTGATCCTTAAGGGTCCATACATTGTTCTTGTACATGGCGTCTATTTTATTCTTCATCGCTATCATCCATCTATCTATGTCATGATCCATGAGTGCTTCATCAAATGAAGTTAGATCGTAGCGAGTTTCACCTGACACATGGAATATGTACATTTCAGATGGTATAACCACCCTCGAACTCCTTCAAAGAGGTACATGTGTTTCATCTTCATTTACATCTTCAGTTTCTAGTTCAGGAACCTCAATATCCTTAGGTGATTCAATGAGTTCCTTTACTTCATTTTGTCTTGACTCTTAAGGAAGTCATCATCTAAGAATTTTACATCACTAGAGATGAAAACCTTTTGAGTCTCAAGGTCGTAATGTTGGTATCTAATCCCGTCCTTTACATACCCAATGAAGTGCCAATCTCGAGTGCAAGATTCTAACTTACTTGCATCCACATTCATCGCATGGACCAAGCAACCCCATATCCTCAAGGATCTAGCACCGGTCTTGGTTCCAAACCAAAGCTCATTAAGAGATTTGGGAAAGACTTGCTCAGATACTTGTTTAGGATATATGTTGTAGTCTCTACTACATGCCCCCAGAAACTAAGAGGTAAGTGTATTTTACTCATCATTTAATGGACAATGTCCATGATGGTCCTGTTACGTCTTTCAGCAGCACCATTTCGTTGAGG
The DNA here is from genome assembly GCA_037367405.1 of Ottelia alismoides. Lineage (NCBI taxonomy): Eukaryota > Viridiplantae > Streptophyta > Magnoliopsida > Alismatales > Hydrocharitaceae > Ottelia > Ottelia alismoides. The sequence goes on from JAZKJV010003188.1 coordinate 599,922, forward strand.
AGTTCCAGGAGGAGTGGAATTGGATACAATTCCTCTCTCTTTGACGTACTCACTCAATTCATATGAGAGCTCACCACCT